>JBBIGA010000007.1:14414183-14437640 GCA_037576975.1 Alestes dentex | reverse complement strand
TGTGTGTGTGTGTGTGTGTGTGTGTGTGTGTGTGTGTGTGTGTGTGTGTGTGTGTGTGTGTGTGTGTGTCTGTGCGTCTGTGTGTGTGTGTGTGTCTGTGTGTGTGTGTGAAATTATTAAAATGAAAACATAAGTACAACAGGGAGAAGAACTAGAATGAGAACCAGAAGAGAAAAAGAGGGTCAAGGCAGGGAGAAGGAGCTGGTCTGTAGAAAAAGTTTTCAAAAATGACAAACATACATGTACAAAGCAAATAAGACTGCCTCAGTATCTACATCAGTACTCAGGCACAAAAGAGGATGCTCAATTGCACCATCTTTTCTTGGTAATACATCAGAAAAGGTTTTTTGCAGACTGTTAGGCCACTAAGACTGTTAAGATGTTTTGCTCTGCCCCTTTTAATTCTGTGTGTGCCCCAATATACCCAGCAGTCTAGAAATGTTCCAGCCATTTAAAAAAAAAGCTTTTTAGCTAAGTGGGTTGTGGTTCATGACAGTAATCATCTGCCATATTACAGTTGGTCAGTACAAAATCTTCATAGGAAAAAAAAAAATACATGATTGCAAACTCTAGATATAACAAAGACGACTTCATTTCTCAGGGTTACATGTGGATTCTATTTTGTTACAGAGCAATACAGACTTTGCTCTACCTTTTTTAACCATAGTCCAAAGAAAAATGCATATTTTAAAATATTTTACCACACCACCCACTTATAACGTTTAGTATTTCAGTGGGGTTCTTGGGAATTGGTTTGAAGGAACAGCAAAAATACCATGTGGTTTATGTGCCATAATTTTCCCAGCCCTCCTCCAGGCTGCACGATGTATGCTTCTCCTGTCTGACTCAGACAAGCAGTTTGGCCTTGGGTGCCAGTCATACACGGCGTAATCCTCGAGGATTAAGAGAGAGAGAGCCTCTTCAGCATTTGATTGTGCGGTATTAAAAATAGAATGCTTCGCTGAACATGGGCCATAAACAAAACGCTCCTGTCCCCACTTCAGTAAAACAAACAAGGGTACACTCCTGCTCCAGGCTCCATGAAGAGAGCACGCTCTCTCTGCTGCAGAATCATCACAATGGCAAATAGAGAAAGTCCTGGGTGAATGATGTTTGTAACTCACTGAACAGACAGTATGGAACATGGACCTTTAATGTACGCTTTCCATTTCAGCATGCAGTTTTCTTGACTATATTTCCAAGTTGATAAATGCCACTGCTAGCAGAGTTACTGTATATAGTAAATGTGCCATATATTCTCGCAGCATCCAAATTACAGTCTAAAAAAAGATGCCACAGTTCTTGGAGTGATGCCACAGAACCACTACTTTGTCCTCTGAAGAATCATTTTTGTCAATGGGATATAACCTGTAGACAGTCTAAAGGTTTGTACATAACTAAGTTTCCAGGAACCCTTACATTATGTGAAAATGTTCTTCTATTAAAGGTTCTCCACTTTCACAGATTTCATTTATTTAAAAAAAAAATGGCTCTCTAGAGGACCCTCAATTGAAAGGTTCTTTAGAGAATGAAAAATGTTTCCTCTATGGTAGTGTTTTCCAACCTTGACCCTGGAGGCCAACAAAACCCTGCACATTTTAGTACCCAGAGGTCAGTGAGAAACATCCTCACATTTTTAGTATTTGGAGGTTTTGCACCACAAGTGTAGTGGCAGAAGATAGACGCTAAAAGCAGTCTGATAAGTACAGCCAGGCTTCTTGAGTTCTAGTCAGACCTTAAAAATTTGCTTATTTTTTTCCTGAGTTTCCTGAGGTGAAGGAGAAAGAGTGAGAGCTTCTTACATAATTATTGTGCATCACAGACATAATTTCACACTTTAATATTTTGTAAATTGAGAAAGTTCTGTAGTTGATATGTCAGTAAAAGGACATTAGAAACTTAATCGAATATTTAGCATTGTTTTCACTCCTCCTAGCTCTGCTTAATAACCATCACAGCTCATAGCAGCAAGGTACTTGAACTTGTCTGCTTGTAAAAAGAACTCCTATCTGAGATGGGCAAGCATGTTGGGTTTATCTTTTTCTGTTTCAGCGTGAGCAGCAGCGCTGGGCCTCCCCCTCCCCAGGCATACGCTCACCATCTACACAGGAATCCGATAGTAGATTGATTAAGATCCCGAAAGAGCAGAAAAACAAGTGAGTTTCAAACGAAATAAAGAATCTGCTCTGAGGCCAGCCAGCTCCCTAAGATCCCACTTCACCAGGCATCAGCACAAACCTAAGACTATGTCAAGGTCAGCAGAGATACCTGCACTTAAATTAATCATGAAAGGAGCCATCACTGGACAACCTCAAATATGCTTCCACATCGATGGGCCACAGAACTGTAAGCATTTTCTCTTACTCTTGCTCAACCCTCATCACCAATACACACACATACACACGCACATATACAAACATTCATCTGAATTTCACTGTTTTATTTCTGGCTGAGTTGATTCATCTACATTTTTTTCTCAGTGGATATTCACTGGAGTATTCATGTTGGCATCATGGTTAAAAATTCTTTTCTGCTTGGCTGTAGTTTATTTATGAATGGTAAGAGGGCAGGATCAGCTTGCTTGGAGAAAACTATAGATCCACAGTGCTAGAGTGCTGGAGTTTTCTCACTTCTCACTTGATAAGCCCTACATTTGGGTCATATCTCACGTCTGTTTCATATTCCAATATTTGTCTCTGATCACACCGATATTCACTACATTCCTGAAACTCAGCCATGGCGCTGCTAACACATGGAGGAATGTTCAGAGCTGAGGTACACAGTACAAGGTAAGATGCTGCTGCTACTCTTCTCATTAAAGTGAGCAGCCTCCTCTCAGCTTTCCCCTCTGAAGGGAGGCACTTAGAGAGGCAGGTACTCTTTGGTTTGTCCAAGACCGTTAAAGAAGACAAGCTGATTGTGTGAAAGAGAGTCAGCGGTAGGCATTGTGCAGCTGGGGAAAAGCCCTCCTGCAGCATGTGCTGCCTTAACTGCAATTAAACTCCTCATTAAATACAGCTCACACCCACACGGGCCCCTCTCCACCACTGAGCTTTCAGCAGCCCTTAATGGGCTATTGCCACTTACCGAGTCAGTTACCCCCAATGATAATGGTGATGTCAAACATTCTTTAAGATCGCATGAGTAATTTATGATGAAAAACATTAATAAAAGCAATGTACACCGTGCGGAGACTCTAAATGTCTTTAAGCTTTACTTCTGTTCATTTGGCATAGCACAAACAGGAGTGACCGCTCTGGGTGTCCCTCTGTGACTTTTCAATGTGAGTATGTGAGCGACCTAATTAAATAGTCCAAGCTTTTTGGGGTTTCTGGAAATTTGCTTATCATTGATCTGTCTCCCACCTCCCCTGTTGGGATCCCAAATGCAGCCCTCTATTGATCCAGCGTTGGCATGTGCACTCCAGCAGCACTGTATTCTTTTACTCCAGTCATTAGGCATTGATCTAACTAAACTTTTCATTTTCCAGTCAGATAGCAGCTTTCATTCCAGCAGTCGAGGGGGAGCTCACTTTTTTTTTTTTTTCGTACTGCAACAAGCCATGCATTTTGGGTGCAATTAAAACAATTCAGCCCTTGTAATCTTGGAATCGATAACTCATATGCTGCAAACAAAGCGTGCATTTTCTTTGTTTGATTTCTATGTCTGTGTGGAAGCCTTAAACAGGTCTTTATTGAGTGTCTGTCTCCCAAATGTCATCAACAGGGCAACTTATGATGCATTCTAGTCAAAAACATGTTAAAAAAAAGAGATAGAAAGAAAAAAGAAAGAAAGAAAAGAAAAACAGCCTTATAATTTTCTAAATGTGGAATCAACTTCAAGGTACAGCCTTTGTGGTTTTGATTTGCCAGCCCTTTGTTGTTGCGTCGAAGAAGAAAGCATGAGAGAAAACAGCGCGTCTATTTTTGTATAGCGACAACTCTCTGCAGTCTTTCTGTAAGATGTTGAATTTACAAGACAAAGCCAGCCTGCACTGTGGAGGCATGCTGAGACTCTCTCTTGACAGATGGGTGAGAAATGAAGGATGGCAAGTCGAAAAGGAAAGCACAAAGCCCCTACAAGCTGAGGTAACACTTTGGACAAGATGTCCGCCACGAGAAGATGTAAGTCAGTCAGAACTCTGTCACTTATTGTCTTTGTCGAGGTAGTCTTTAGAGTCTGTTTTTCGATGCCTGTTTGATGTGCTGTTTCCCTGGAATTCAGAATCGCAGTGTGCTTCATTTTCCACACCAAGCCTGCAACAATTATGATAACATCTTTCATTCTAGTATCTGTTTTTTTCTGAGCAAAACAGAGTTAAATTCCATCATTATCACCCCCTTCAGAAGCCAAACACAGTGAAAAGGTTGACACATTGTTTTACAATGACTTATCAACAGGTTATTATTGGTTTTATGTTGGTAAATTGATTTATTTTTGCATAAATTAAGAATATTGATCCAAATAGTTTTATATCCATTTAGAACAATATATGTATATGAAAAGAACAAAACTTAAGGTACTGTATAAGACACTTTTTAAAATGTATTTGCATTTTTAAGAATGGTCTTTTATGTGAAAGCCTTTAAATGTTCATCTTATTCAGTGATAACCCCAGAATACAGTCAGTATCCACTCAATAACTGGGACTGCCTCATCACAAGATCCCACAGGCACTGGAAGGATGAAAACCTCCACATGCTTCATCTGAGACATGAAAAGCCAGCGACCACATCTTTTCAAACTGTTGTAGCATAATATCATTGGACAGCTCAACATGCTTGGCAGAGAACACAAACTACCAATTCTGTCACAGCAGCTAACAGACATCCATGTGTGTGGCTGGGATCACACTGAGTGATGAGGGGAGAGAGGGCCATCCTACCCGTCCAGAAAGAGAAAGGCCAATTGTGCTTTCTCAGCCTCCCAGCATGGATGGCTGTGGCGTCACCAGGAACTGAACTCGTGATCTCAGATGATGGACATATCGAGCGGCACATCTCCTTTGACCTTGATTACTTTCAGTTGTTGTGTTTCATTTTTAAAGTACTGTTGAATTCCAAGGTCTATGAGCTTTGGCCAAGATACAGTAGCCTAAGGAGTTATTTGTGGGTGCAGAAATTGATTTTTACACTTTCATCTCACATGAATCAAGGCTGCAAGGGTTTTGGGGGAACTTGGAGAAGAGTTTTAATATCCAGGCAGTATCATGAAGATTTTATTAGCATTAGAAAATTGCTATTTGTTAATGAGGTTGTTCTAAGCAGATATACACTCTCAGAGAGGTTAGTTTGTTTTGTTGCAGAACAGAGAGTAGCTGCTGTCACTGGTGGTTTCATTAGATGTCACATTATTATTTGAAACTCCCACAGTCTTCTATGTATTTTGTGAGATACTTCTTTGGTGCATTTGGAGTTACATCCTGTCCTGCTCATTCATGCTTACTAAAAATGTACTTATCGTTAAAAAAGTAGCTAATTGTAGTACCATAATAAATGGGCTGCAAATATGTAATGTTGCAATAGAGATTATGGCGCATTAAGATATTATCCTCACCTCCACTGATTTATTCAGAGAACCATAGAAACCACAGTTGCTCCACCACTGTTTAACTTTTCTTTAAGATGCTACAGTCCTTCAGTGTGAATAAGTAATACTGTACCCCCAGTTTCATCTTAGATAAAAATGTAGCTATACTAATGATAGAATGTGGGATTGTTTGTAGACTTGATCAGTTCAGTGTTCAGTGTGATCAGTGTGTGTGTATGTGTGTGTGTTAATACCACATAAGTGCTTGTTATCAAAAGGTCAAGCTTATTCTTTACTATAAAAATAAAGTTTTGGGAAATTTTGATAGTCAGGATTGCCATTGTAAGCAGATATACTACACATTGCCTGGTATGCTTTATTGAACTGGATGCTGAGACTTTTTTCGTTAAACCCTCTCTATTGGAAGGGTTGTATCATTCCTCAGAGAACATACAAAGTGTTTTGGCATGGCGGAACTAATGTGCCCCATGACGTTGCGGTTAATAGTCATCCATTCTCTGGCTCCAAGGGGCAGCGTATACAGAGAGTGGCATGCGGCTGGGATTCAAACACACGGCTGTGTCTCAGTGTGCCTGATGCTGCCTGAGCCTAATTAATGCCTCTTCCATCAGCACTGCTGGCATTTCCCCTCTGTCTGAGAGAACCTCTGCCGTGGCAAATGAGGAAAATGTCCGTGCCTCTGCCAGTGTGATGGAGCAATGGAACAGCTTCTGCTCTCATCTACCATGCAGACTTAGACGATGATGAGACTAAACCAGTAGCTTTGCCACATTCTCAGTTCCAGCCTTTTCTAGCTCTGTGATCAGTGATTTAAATACAAACTTTTACACACTTGTGACTTTTTCTGTCACAGCAGAACTTTGGGATTCCTTCCTTTTTTATGCTACTAAAAAGCCAGTGACCACCTCCGTTATTTAAACAATGGACCAGTAGGAATAGTCTGCAATTTCATGGGAAAAAATTCCAATTATATTAACATGCATTAAAGTAAAGGACATTTTTCTCCTTCTCATAAAATGTTGCCATTTGCGAGACAACAGGTTTAGTTACGACGGTGGATTAATGAACTTAAGTGCATATGGTCATTATAGTACTTAGAGATGATTATAAAACAGGGTTACAAAAGTAGTAGGTAGAAGTATAGATAATAGCTTGTGTAAGTCACGGTGAGAAATGATTTAAATCACTTAGAGTTGCCACCAAGTTCCTGGCTTGTTTTTTTGTTTTTTGTTGGGTTTTTTTTGCTAAATTTGGTGAATGGACAGCTGTGCTTATGATGCAATCTAGGGTAGATACATGTCAGTTCAGCTACAGGATATAATCTTCTCAGTTATTGCACTGCAATGCTGCCTAGTGCCTAAACCTGTCACGGGCCATGCACCTTTCCAAAACAACTGAGGGTAATCTGAACCAATCAAACCCATTCACTATACACAAATGTTGTGATTGGAAAAAAGAAGCGGTTTAAATTTCATATAAAATTTTTATATATGAAAATTACTGAAGCCTGGGACATTTTGTGTCCAGGAATGGTGTCTATTTTATTCCTAAACAAATCCACCTAAGTCTACCCAAGTCACACTAGGGTTCTGAAGGGCCATAAACGTGCAGAAATCAGTGTTTTACCTTTCTCTAATACTCTAAATTGAACTATTGAAGGCCTTACTAATTAGCTGATAAGCTAAATCAAGTGTGTTAAATATGGAGGAATGTTAAATTTTGCAGTGCCGTTTGACACTCTCGAGTTATATTATCTAAATAAGTAAAACATGTTAAACAGAAGAAGCTCAAGCGTCTAACCCCAGCTGAATTAATGAATCAAATACCTAAGTTTGTTCATCTTGCGGAATTGAATAGCGTGTAATTTCTTCTGATAAATAACTCTGAGAATGGCAAATGACTTGGAAAATGGCAAGAGTGTTCAACTGTGAAACTTAATGAAAGAAGCTGAAAATATTTTAAAAAGATATACATTTCAGTGGTGAATCTGAATGTATTTCCTTATCCACATGAACCTATTTTATTACAAAAGTAAATGAAATTGAGGAAAAAGTAAGATATTTCTTAATTGTCCTGATTTGCTTTAACCTGCTTTAATGTTAGCCTATCTAGAGCCTTGCAAATGACCGGCAAAGACCTGTTTGGAACATCTGAAACCAAGGCTAACTATTAAGATTCTAAGAGTTAAGGTTACCTTTTCACAAAACTACTTGTCCTGGCATGAATATTATGAATCTTCAATTGAACTGTACACAACTTAAAACAGGTTATGTTAGCACATGTAATATTCATGCAAAGAAAAGTCATCAATCCCACATCTAATATTCTTTTTGCATATAATGCAGCCAAAATGGGTTGATTCTTGAGAGAATAGCATCAAATTAAAAGATTTAACTGCAGTGAAGGTTTACCTTTCATCCACAAGCCACAAGTGAGGTCATCTGAACATAAGAAGTAAATGGTCACATATATTGTTGTAGTAAACAATTTTGAAACTTTCCCATATTTAGCAACATGTTGATAAATTGTTCTTCAGAATGGGAAAATTGTTGTACTTTGTGCAGAGTACAAGATCAATTATGCTCTTCTGTTTCTTGTTGCCTAAAGGAGGGTCAGTCGCATTACTGATGAAACAACACTTAGCAAACTTTAAACTTCTTAAGAAAAAATTGCAATAAAATTCATTTAGTGTATCACCTAAGCAATCAACACCATATTTTATGAATAGAAAAATCTTTACTCTGGATCAGCATTTGACTAAATAACTAAATAATGGTAAACTTCCCAAACATATAAAGTATTGAACAACTGTACCAGCCAATATACAAGCTCTACTTTTGGAGGATCAATGAGGAAGTACAGTTCAAACATAAAAAACAAAAAAGCAACTAAAACACTAAGCTAAAACAGTACAGTTGAAAGTCAGAGTACAAGAATAGCCCTACTATGAAGGGAACTGCAGCAAAGAAACTGAGGAAAGGTGTAATATGTAAGACAGGGAACTGAAGAAAGGTGTAATATGTAAGACAGGATCATTTCATCGCAGATAACATTTGCCTTTTTGAGATCTAGCTGGTCATAGTAGAAAACTGTGGCATAAAATATTTGTCAAGCATTTTTGAGCAAACATTTGCTATACGCTGAAGACCATTCTTGTCCATAATGTTAAGAGAACAGAACCATATGCTAATCTCTATAAATTCAATGTAAAGTGCACTACGTTCATGTTGTGCCATCTCAAAAGACTTTAACTTACTTAAAATACTGCTGATGCAGAGTACGGGCTTCCCTTTTGAGTCTGTGCTGCCCTTGAGGTTTCGTCATCTTACTTTGTGGGAGATGTTCTTGCCACTGGCTTGCACTTTGTGTATATAACATAAAGACACATCATTAAATATGTGATGCTTTGTTGCAGATGGAGTAAACCCCTTCATGGCACTGGTTCTCCCTAATGACAGTGGCCTCTTTAATCAGGACAGTCAGACTGCCACACTGTAAAAAATGTTCAAGAATGATTTGAGACACATGAAGAAAAGTGTTGACTTGGCCTGCTGGCAGAACTAATCCGATCCATAAAGGCTCCTTCTTACAGGACTTTAAGGTCTTTTGGCCAAATACCTCAGCATGCCTTTAAAGATCTTGTGGAGTTCAAACCTTGATAGGTCAGAGCTGTTTCGATGGCTCAAGGGGGAACCTACGGAATATAAGGCAAGTGGTGTTATTGCTATGGCTGATCAGTGTATGTGTGAAGAATGCATGTTTGGTAACTGACTTCTCAGTGAACAAATCATTGCATGGATCCTGATTTAGTTTAATGAAGGCTTAATGAAGGACTGATTACCTGAAACAGGTATTAGATGATAACTCCAAATACTGGGATTCCTCAAGGGAGAAGTACAGAAATGGTTGACTTAATATGCAAAAAATCTAAATGTTTTTGACTTTATTATACATCAGTGCTTGTTGAATTTGTTATATGTAAGTGTTTTTGAGCTATTAAATGGTTACTGCTCAAATAAACGGCTTCACAAATCATTTGATGCCTCACACTGTTGCACAGTACTATATGTCACCATGTCTTAGTGTTTAGAAAAATGTGCAGTAAAATGTGTATTTTTTTGTAATAAGGTTGTAAACCTGCACACAACTCAGTTAGGGCAGGGCAATGATCCTGAAATGTAGTAAAAAGCAACATTTGAAGGACTGTTTCTTGATTGCTTGTGATTAGAGCTCCCTCAGTCATCAGTCTACACACAGCAAATAGCAATGGACTATGAACAAAGCCCTGAAGAGAGCCTTGTTTGTTTAAAGATGGACAGAATATTTGCCATTTACCTGCCATTTACCAGTACTTGCAGTGACGTGTGTGTCAAAAACGTCCACAATCCATAGGATTAACTGATCATCTATATGGAAATCACAATGGCACTTGCTAGACAGGATGTGTGGCTGCAGAATGTTAAAGGATGAAGAGAAATTGAAAAAACCAATACATATATAAAAGAAACTCTTAGACACTCTCTATATGTTTGCCTGCATAATATGAAAACTATATGAACTACAATGTCATGTTTTGTAAGAAAAGGCTCACAATGATGGAAATACAGGGGTGGAATTACAAATGTCAGTTCTCAAATTGAAGTAGTTCTCAAATTATTAAAAGGTTTCTAAGGTGTTTCAAGTCCATTATGGTAGGTTTGTATGTTTGTGGAACACTCCCATAACAAGAGAGGACAGAAACAGCTGTTGAAAAAAAAACTGCCATAATTATGCAGTGTGGGCCCATAAGGGCTCGGAACAGGTTTGAGATATGTAAAGGAAAACAGAAATGAACAGTATTTTGCTGAGAATAAAAATAAAAAGAAAAAGAGGTGTTAATCTGAAATTTCTGTCACAAGTCAATAACATTTCTTCAATCCACGTATTACCATGTATTATTATTATGTATTGTTTCTTTCACACTTCCGCATGTATTTAGATCAACATCATGTTTTATCTGATTTTCGTAAGTGTATAATTTTGCATGTGCTGTGCAGTTTAGGCTATCTATATCTTCTCCTATTGCATAATATCTGGCTGAGATTTGACCTTTTAGATTGTTCATGGATGAAGAACCAAAGTAAATTGAAGTAACTATAAACAATTTCTCAAAATAAAACCTCATCATTTTAAAGTGTGTGAGACAGATAACCACATCTATTTGTCGTTTCGCTGCACTCTGAAAATGAGAGAAAAACTGATTAGCCAGCTGAAACCATTTACCCAGATAGCTTATCTAACCTGCTAACTCTGTAGACAATGTATAACTTTGCACATGCACCTACTTTAGTATTGTCAGGCATACAGTTAGTAAAACGTTTGGCTTTTTATTCCTTTTCTTAGCTCTGATTCCCACATATACCATCTTGGCCAGAGATTATAGTAAGCTGTGTTTTGTAAAACTTCCATGTAACCCAGGTATTATAAAAATCCAGCAACACAAAATTCACATAGAATTGTTTGAGGTCATTAGAGAGACAATTTTCATTCCCTCAGTCCAGCAGTATGGATCACCTTTGGGTCGCTTAGGATATTCATGACCACCATGTATTTGGTTCTTTGCCATGCAAAGGGAAAATTGGCCAGCGTGAATTGTATTCCACCAGCCCTCTCATTTGTGTACTTCATTTTTGCTTTCCTCGTGGTCTTTTTGACCACCCGGTTCATTTATTTTCAGAAATACAATGTGTGAACACTCATGAGGATATAAGGTCAGCTTGTTGATCCAATGAGTAGCTAAGGCCAAGAAACAAGTACTGTAGGTTACAGCCAAAGCATTCTGAGAGACTCCATTGAGTCCTTGTCAGATCATTTCTTAATTGTCCTGAACATTATCTCAGTTTTCTTGAGAAGTGTATATTCTGGCTTGCGCAACAGCAGGTGGTTGACAGCCATCCATTATTGTACAGACTTATAAGCATCTGGAACAGATCCAAAGCACACGTCCAAAGCTTTGTCAGTTCATGTGGGTCATGTTGATGTTTCTAGCTTATTTTCAGTGGTTGAAGATTTGGGAAAATGTAGAGAAATAAATTTGTGCCTTCGCAGAGTGTTTATGCTACATTCAGCGGTAACATATTCAAAATGAATATGAATTTGTAATTGAAGTTACTTCACTGTACATAAATACACCTAATGTCACCCCGAGTCAAGGTCTGTCTCTCTTTCTCTCTCCCTGTCTTTCCTTCTCTTTCTCTCTTTCTTTCTTTCCTTCTCTCTCTCTGTCTCGCTGTCTCTCTCTCTCTCTCTCTCTCTCTCTCTCTCTCTCTCTCTTTCTCGCTGTCTCCCTGTCTCGCTCTCTCTCTCATTCCTTTTCTGTGTTTTAAAGCATGACCGCCAGCATGCCCAGGTGATAAATGGCCAGGAGTGAATAAAGTACACAGCAATAACCTCCAGGCAACCCCCAGCACAACGAGGCATAAGACCACAGATTTATCATTCAGTTGTCAGAGGATTTAATCAACTATGCCTTCCATTGCATCTTTTGATTTATTTTACAATTTATTATCATTGTTCTGAGTCAGCATTTGCTAGTGTCATGCTTACATGCAAGGAAAAAGGACTATATATATATATATATATATATATACATATAATGACAGTATTAAATTACAATATTACAATGGCAATTTTATGACAATAAAATGACAATATTTACAGAACTTAACACTCACAGATCATTAGGTCAGACAACTGGCCACCATTTGGAGTGCAAAATACAACGGAGACACAAAACTACAGTAAAAAAATGACAATACAACAATATGACAGTCAGTGTTGTGCCAGTTCACACTGAAAAAGAACTAGTTCAATGTTTAGTTCGTTCAAATAAAAATGAACTAGTTCACGTTCATTCATTAGTTTTTGGGGGGTTTTTTTTATATCACATCTGTTCGTTTTTTACATTTTCAATTCAATGTCCCTCTATCTGAACCTCATTCAGTCTTCTCCTTCTATCTGTCATACCACTGAACAATCACAGACATAAGTTACATTAAAAAACAATTTTGACGTTGAGAATAGATCTTACCATTCAAGCAACTTATCATGTTATGCTGAAAGTGAAAAAAATGAGGTGCAGGTATACTGTATATGGAAATTTTATTCAGACAAAATGTCTAAAATGCAACATTCAGACAATATCTTTTAAAGTGCTCAGAAAAGAACATAACTAAAAGTAAACAAAATGTGTGTTTTTCCCATCTAAATGGGATTTCTTCAAAAAACAGATTCAAATGTTTAAATAAACTGCTTTCTGCAGAAGCGTCTGAACTCGAAGCACCAACCATGCTAGCCTGTAATCAGCAAACATAAAACATAAGCTGCGTTCAGTCTCACGAGACTGGACATCACTCACGTCCCCGCTCATAATTTGTAAACTGATTCGTTCAGTTCAGCGTTAATGAAAAATAGGAACGTGTTCAATGAACAGTGTTGTGTGAATGGGTTGTAACACCTACCAGAATGGCTGCCCTTGCACCATAAATATGATATTGCACAAGAATCAGTACCATTCAACAAAGTGCAAGGTACAACACAAACAATACAATCAATAGACTATAGCGCAATGTAACAATATAGTGTGAATGGGATTGGGAGAGGGGTGAGCAGTGCTGGATTCCTTGAAGACTATTGTCATGTCATTTGTCTTGTCAACATTTAAAAGGGGGCTGTTGCACTTACACCAGCCAGTCACTCTCACGTCCTCCTCCATGTATGCTGAGACTTCATTGTTCTTGATGAGATCCACCACCTTCACATTATCTGCAGATTTGATTATCTGGTTCAAGTTGAACCCTGCTGAGCAGCTGTGTGTCTGCTGTGTAAAGAGTAAGGGGCTAAAGACGCAGCCCCGTGGGGGTCCTGCGCTCGCTGTGATGGTGTGGAGGTGTTGGTGCTGTGGACTGACTGAGGGCTTTCCATCAGGAGGTTTGAAATCCAGTTTACAGCAGGGGTGTTGAGGCCCAGCCCGCTCGGCTTCGTGGACAACAACTGCATGATATGTCGAAAAGCAGATATAATGCAGCATTGCTTGCAAAGGTAAATCTTTCTGTGAAGAATTTGTTTGATAGGCAAGTTTTCAGTTTTTACAAGAGAAAGCATTAGGGAGTGTGTTTTGTACATGAGTCAGAAGTGAAAGAGCTGGTGGCTATTTGTGTTGCTAGTTTTATACTGTTTAACGTGACTTTCGCCACACGTGCAAGAGTTCATCTCGGTAAATTAACATTTAAGGGCTGTATGTCTGACAGAATGAATGATGCTCAACCCAAACATCACCAGTAGATACATGCTAGTACAAAAAGGGCTTGTGAAATGCGTCCAGGTCACAACCTGCCTGTTAAATAAAGGGGAATATTCTTGCCTTCCACACATACCAAGTGTTAGTGTATTAAGCACAAATGGAAACTAATTGTGTAGATTAGTAAACCACCTAATCAGAATCATGTTAATCATCTTTTGTGTTTGACTTTAATGCAAGTCCACTAGCAAACTGAATTTGTCTTCCACTGGCAGATTATCTGGATCACCCAGTGTTGAAGTAATACTTTTTAATGTTAGACACTGAAAAATTACTTCTCACCCACCTGCCAATACTACCAAAATGACTCTCCCCGCTTCCCCAGCCAACCAACCATGCTTGACTAAGGACAAGGGCTTCAACCTCACCTGGCATATAAGGTAATCCAGCGCTGCTTTTGTGGTGAAATGTTTAACGGCAATGAATGGAAAAAAGCATTTACAAATCCAGACCAACTTTTTAGTTTTTTAGTTTCAGCTAAGAGCCAAAATGAAGATAAATATTCAAATTAAGTGAAGCATATAAAACTTGATCATAATAATAATAAAAATCTTGTCATTTCATCTCAAAACTTGTCATTTCATCACAGGATGTTCCTGACTGTCATATGTGCAAATCCTATTTTAAAACAGTTCTGTCTTAAGAACTTTAAAGGATGCCAGTGCCCCAAAGACACATGGCACAAGTGATCACTGAATGAGTTGTCAGGCATCAAAATGATGTAAACCATGCATCATTGCTCTCTCTCAAACAACACTGAAGACATCACAGGAGATTCATGTAGATTCCAGAGCACCCACAGGGAGTGCCTTTCAGCACTAACAAAATACCAAATTCTGACACAAGAGAGCTGAGCTCATATGTAAAAGATCCTCAATGTGTTTTTAAAATAATAAATAATGTCTTATGGTAATGGTTCCTTGAAAATCAGTTGTATTCTTTGTGGTAGTGTTCTTGTATTAACCCCATTAATTCCCAGCCTTTTTATATCCTGCCACTATTAATCAGCAATTATATAGAAAACAACGTAGACTAACTGAGTTATTCTTAAGTTAAGGGGAGTAAGGAACAAATTCCTGGACCAGCTGGAGGATCTGGAGCATTTAAGCCATGAGTTATGCTATCATTCTACTAATTAAAGTGCACATTTTTCTCCTCATCACGATTGTAATACAAGATTGGAGGAAGGGACTAGTGAATTAACATGTAATTGCTTACCAATTACTAGCACCTGCTTTCAGGACAGGAGTACACGGCCATTGTCACTGACAAGCCTCATAAACACTAAAGTGGCTTCCACCAACTGGATGTTTCTACACTTCTCGCTGCCTGGCGCTGAAGAGTGGGTGGGCATGAGTGGGTGGCAGAAATCATGGGGGAAAAAAAACTCCTGTAGGCTAAGAACACATCCACAGCCCATCGAGTGCTCTTTCTACATACTCGACGCTCTTAATACAGTTGAGATAAACTACAGCCATGTTTCCACATTTTCAATAATTACAAAGAGGGGGCGACTCAAGAGTCTTTTTTTCCACCATTTGTTGCAATTTATTGTTGTTTACTAATGAAATACAGAGGTAAGAATTGTACCAGCACTGATAAGAGCCCTTCATGTTTTTCAATTTATATTTTTGAAAAACATTCAACTCCATTCCATTCTACAATAGACATATTTCAAGCATACCTACTTAACAATTAGGCACATTGTGAACATGTCCACTCTTCAAAAGAACTGTGGATTCTTGTTAGGGTTCTCTTTTTCACATGGGTAAAAGATTTATGAAAATGTATATGAATAAAGAAAATGTGATCGATGACAGCCCATAATTTAATGTGTCTACTCAGATTCATATAATTAATATATTTATAATAAATCAGCAACTGCAAAAGACATGGAAAGAAATGTAGGCTGGTATTTTTATAGAAGGACCTGGTCAACTATAACTGAACTGCATTCTTTAATTAGGTACAAGAGGCCACAAAATATGCAGATCCGGTTCAGATAATGGGAGAGATTAAAAACACAGACTAATATTGAACTGTAAACCCTTTTGTGACCTGGTAAAATGCATTAATATAATGTTTCAAAAACCAAAATACAAAGCGAAGCCCATTAGTTGTTGATTGCCAGCTGCCAGTGTTTGATATACTCAAAAATAGCTCCTGGATAATGCTATTTTACTTCTTCCTCTCCCTCCACAGTACATGATAGGTCATAAGGAATCTTTATAAACAAATTCCCATTTAAAGGACAAATATGTTACATTTTCGTGTTTTTTTTTTTTTCTTTTTGCTCGGAGATCCACTTATGGTGTGTGTGGGTTTATATGCCGACAGCAATCACAAATTCATTTTTATATGATCATTTTCCAAGCTCTCTTTATCCCCTAGAATTAAACAGGCTGTTTTTGTCTGTGTGCCTTTAGTACTGATATATGCAAACGAACTTTGATTGCTCTGTCTCATTTTTAAAAAGTAGTTTGGGCTCAAACTACTGCCCAAATCTTCAAAGTGGATGGGTGGGCAACTGTAGGCTGAATATATTTTATTTGTAACATCACGAAAAGAGGTTATATTTGTGACATAGATTCCATATTTGATCTGTTAGGATTGGGGACTTGATGGAAAATCAGACTCTCTTTCTTTGATGGCCCTTTAATCTCTAAAGGGCTGTATATGGACACATATTTGCCTTCTTTACTCGTAAGCACATACTTTATATTGCTTTCATCGTAGTTAATGGATTAGTCAAAGTAGTTAGTGGACAGTTAGGCATGAGATTAATTCCATGAATAGTAAACTGTAGGAAACTCTAGAGCTTTCTAGACATATACAGGTATTCTTGAACTAAGAAAAAAATTCCAATGGTGATTTACCATTGACGCTGTAGTTTAGTCCAAGACCTGCAGAAAGGAGCTCTTAAAGTGTTTGTAAGTGGAGACTGTGTAGTTACCCTGGCTGTATGTGGGTGTGAATATGCCTGGCAGTTTTATTCTGCGTTAATATGCAGTTCACTATCTCATTAGATCTGGAGACCCTGGCGGCCGTGGCCATCCAGTAAGCACAGTGGGAAAGTCATTCTGTAGAGCCTGTGTGGGGTTTTCCTCTCAGGGGTAAAATGTGCACGCAGGTCCTCTACTGAGGAGGGGTTCCTGCCCCCGCCCTAACAAATCTGCTGTGGCTTCAGACCACTGGCAGCACCCAGTGTGAAAGCAGGGGGAAGAAGTCTGTTGATGGATGACAGCCTTGCGTTCTCCATGCTCAAGAAGCACAGTAGCATCTACGGGCCAGAGCAGCTGCATCCATGGAGACAAAAAGCATCAGGCCATGCACAGAGGCGTGCCAGCTGAGCTTTTCACAGAAAACCCGAAATTTGAAATAAACTCAAAATCTATGCCAATGGTCTGAATAACATTCTATTCTTCGAATGAGTGTAGTATAGTGATGGATCGTGATGATGATCATGAGGATGTCACATTATTTTTTTTTGTTTTAGAGCATAATATGATCATTTCGGCAGGGGAGGGGAGTATTTTATCAAGCAGTAGGCAGCATGGTGTGCAGCAGAGCAGCATCAGGCTGTGGCCAACGGCGCATTACGGCACAATGAGGGTCTGCTCTATGGAGTTCCCTCTGCAGTTCAGGCTCACTTGTGCTGATTCCCTGCGATCCTAGAAAGCAGCAATTTGCTCCATTTGAAAACACAAATGTGACATTATGAAATAGCATACGAATGACAGAATGAATGACTTAAGTGTGTCAAAGTTCTTTTGATGTTGCAGGAGGAACACGGGTAGAGGAAGTTCTTCAGCACGCCGCTGAAGTGGGAGGAAGTTTCGTATAATTGAATTTTGATGCTTCCTGTTGTCATGGCACCCAGATCCTGTCCTTTCATGTAAAAAATGTTTTTTCCTTCATCAGATGGTGGGGGAGGGGGGATCTCATGCCAAAGGAAAATGATGTTCATAGAGGAACGAGCAGTAATAGGACAGCCCGCAATATTGATCGAGAGAAATTAATGTGTTTGGGCTTTTGTCACAATGAGCCCAAGTAGCAGCTGCTGAAGTGGCCACAGATAGGTCTCACTGGCAGCAAATGAAATAAGACACAAGTGGCCTCAATTCAGCACCAAATAAGAAATCCTGAGGTCCATCTGCATCATTCTGTCTGGTCATCTGGGCTAGATTTTTATCTGTTTCTCATCTGTCACCTGAGAGATGTCGGTCAGTGTTGAACTTTTGATGCTGCTTAAATGAACATGGATACTCTGAACTCATCATAACTTTGATAAGGGCAGTGCAGAGATGATCGCAGTGAATCAAGTTTGACATTGAAGTATCATAGCTATCTGCAGTACACTCTGATTTTATTATTTATTTTTTCACACATATACACTGAAAAAATAGTGAATGCATATGATTCAGTGTGTCAATCAATAAAATGTCTTACATACTTAGTATAAGGAGTAACCTGTGAGACAGCCACTGTGCTGATGAGGCAAAGACTAAAGGGAGCAGCTCTGTCATGAACCACCCTTAGTTTCTCCTGGGAAGGTCTGAATGAGCACTAGACTACCAAGTGTTAAACCTTGATCTTCATTATGTGCTCTGGTGTGTGAAATTTCTATACTGGCCCTAGGTTTTGCTTCACCAGAGAGAGCAGCTGCTGTTGCTGCTCCGGTCACACTCCTGGCACGAGCTAGAGCAGGTAACAGGAGGCGTCTGGGATTAGTTCTCATCTACACCAACCTAATCCTGAAAAGCCTCTGCTGTAGCAAAAACTATTAGCTAATCATTTTCATTATTAACAAATGCTTAAGTCATCTAATGTAGCAGTTTGTCAATAAGGCTGGTAAAATTGAGAAATATGAAGAAGGACACACAGCAGGATTAACAGACAATCCTCTCAGCAAAAACAAATTGAGCCATTGGACCTGTCTGAGGGTGAACTGCGATATCGGCACAGGCATGACTGAACACACTTCTGTCCACTCTCAGCTAAGCTCCCTACTTATGAGTTATGAGTTCAGTTATATTGCCGTTCACGGAATGTACAGCATCATTGCTAGTGTGTGTATGTATTTTCACAAAATTTTTGTCTTGACTGTGGAGAGAAAAAACTGTTGTGTTTTTTTTTATTATTATTTTAACATAAACTTTACATGTCATTGCCATGGTTCATTCATAAGTGTGGATAACATTGTAGTTGCAGGTTACCTATATAAGGACTACACAGCACCTGTTTATTGCATGTTATCATAAACTACTCAGTAACTGCAAGATGATAAGATGACATGAGATATTTTTAATGAAATATGTTGTGTTATCATAAGGGGCCTTCTACAGAACAGCCAATTAAGAACACCATGTCATTGAACCTAAGTGATCATTTCCATACGTATTTTCCCATTAATATGAATATACCAATTATATACAAATACTGTACTTCAGTGACAGTAGAACTGTCCCTGGTAAAATATTACTTGAGTAAATAAGCCCATCTCTTTTTCTACTTTAGTACAAGAACATATGCTTTTTAATACCCTGAATTATTAAAAGTAAGTATACAGTGTGTTTTAACAGTTATATTCTACTGGTGATTGTTTTCTGTTTTGGAGATTTGGGCATAGCTGTATTGAAACAGCTGATTCATAACTGCAGCTTCACAGATCTTCAGAGAAACTGCACTCAAGAAAATGTTTGGATTGACATATAGCATTCTTAACTAGTGCTCTGCTTTTAGAAATCTATTATGTGGGAATGAGGCTTAATAACAGTGATAAAAATGGAACAAATGTATGTTATTTTAATTACAGACCCCTTATGTCAATGCAGTGTCATTTATTTTGTAAAAAGCCCTCCATGTGGGTAGGCTTCAAGTAAAGTATGGGGTCAAAGAGAAGGCCCTGAGAGTCCTATGTAACTAATGCCACTTTCAGAACACTTTCATCAGTTCAGATGGTCCAACATGGTTATGGTTTTAGAGGTTAGACACCAGCCAAACCTACTTTCAAAAGACTGTATTCATCTAAGGCTGACTAATCTTTGAGTAAGATGAAAACAACATGTGCTTTTTCACAAATAGAGCTGTCAAAGAACAAAACCCTTGCACTTTACTTGATGTTTTTTTGGGTTTTTTTTTTTTCATTTTATAAAACATCCTTTAAAACCGCTGAAGCTAAATTTGGAGCATCCAAATGTAGCAAAAAGGCTCTGTGGTTAAATGCTTACCTTAAAGTTAGTGTGACGTTGAGTTGAGAGCTTCCAACAGTAAACATGTAGTTACAAATGTGTTCACAATCGCCCCATTCAGTTCCAAAACAGATCATGGATGTTATGAAGTGAATAATATGCTACTGTACAGATCATCAAGGGTCTCAACATGCTCAAAATAAGATTTGTTTCACAGGTAATTATAATGTGTACTTCTAATTCCTCCCCTGATCATTTCCAAACAGAGCAACCATATTTGGAGTTTCATGTCAAGGCTGAGAAACAGCATGCCTCATCAGTGCAGAATTTCATCACTGAGCAGCCAGACACAGTGAATCTGTGAGATCAAAACCCTCTTTGTGCTGTTTGGGGATATTTGAGGCAGAGATTATCTCTAACGTCGTCGGGTAAACCGAGAAGATGCATATCTCCTGAAAGATACTGATGGAAGTTTAGACTGTGTGCACACTTCAAATGTCTAAACGTGGCTCTGAATACTGATTGCCGTGACTCACTCAGAAGTTTGGAAAGTCAAGTGGAATTATTGACTATAGTGCAGGAATCTGCTTCAGATTTGAAAAGCGATAGAAGTCAATCAAGTAACTGAGGGGAACGAGGCAACACCGAAGAGGCTGGATCTGTAAAGACAAGGTGGTCTAAAAAGGGGAAGGTAGAAATAAGGTTTTCACCCACTGGATTGGGACTGGAGATGAGAAAACGAGAAAAGAGGGATGCAGGCTTGAGCAGTGGTGAGGATCACTGCATTGGTTGGCTGCGGGAATATGGAGGAATTCTGAAAGATTGATGAGGAGAGGAGGTGGATGGTGGGTTTGCCAGTCTAGATAATTGGACTAATCCATCCAAAGTACCCCAGTGGAGCAGATCACTGCTGCCTCCTCCAAGCCCAACAACTTTTTCCTTCAGCTCAACAACCTGTTAAAGTAAATGGCACGATCTCTCTGAAGACTTAAATGAGCAGACGGTGGTCAGTCTCGCTGGCTCAAGAGCCTTCTATGTTTTCATCTCTTCTCATTCTTGAACAGTTCGAACAGAAATCTTCAAGTTTTACACTAGAAATCCAGCATTTTTTATTCTATACAGCGCGTTTATTCTGTTCTCGCTCTCTTTCTCTCTCTTGTTCTTTCTCTCCCTCTCTCTCTAGCTCTTTATTCCTCACATAGAAAATGAAAATATTTTGGAATATACAAATATACAGTTAGCATGACATGTTTGAAATGTATTTTAATAAATTGCATTGCTGAATGGGTCTGTCTTTTGAACATACATGCGTGCACACACCCACTCATACACACACATGCACACACGCACTCACACACACACGCTCACACACACACTCTGTCTCTCTCACATACACATCCACACGCGCACACACACACACACACATTTTCAAATACACACAAATACACAATTTTTCTGGCCCTGTATTTACAGTGTGCTACACAAGGACGTATTTCTGAACTCAGAGTGCCCCCTGCTGGCCAGGAGCGCAGTAGCAGAGAACACACACCACTGCTGTGTGTGAAACCAGCCATGAAATCAGCCTGGCACTGGTCCTGGCACACTCAGCCAGCAGCCCTCTTATTTCCCCCAGCTCCATCTGAAGCCTCTAGGGGGATAAGCACTGGACAGCAGGCCCAACTGGGCAGCGTTTCCAAGGGGACCAGACTCAAGCACACAGTGCATCGCTCAAAGACGCTCACACACTTTACCCACTCTCACCGCACTCTACATTCCAGCAGTCAGAGACAGCTAGCCCCCTTTTCCCGATGTAACATTCTTGGTGACCTCCATCATGTATTCACTTTTATGCACTTTTTACACACTTTTTCACTTTTCTCACATGCATATATGTGCTGTTTCTTTGCCTTTTCACTCAACTCTGTTTCTGCTCCTTGCATCATCTCATGTATACTCCTTGTCCTCCCCCACAATTGTGGAAAGTTGTGGTAAATCTGTCTACAGCAAGCTCACTGAGTTGTTTTACTTATCTTCTTTTCTAAGCCACAAGCATTTAAAGCATTATTTTTACCAAGACACATCTTGAATGACTGACATTGCTGCTAAACTCAGCCAGACAAAAGAATCTGTTGTAATATTTGTGAAGAACCAGCAACTCAACAATAACTGTTACAATAACTCGACACTTAAAAGAGCTTCTTTAATTGTTACAATAACTCCAAACAATAAACTGCATTAGCTGTTCAGATTGGCAGTTGTACTACACGAAGACAATGAATGCCTCACATGTATGAAAATCATGTGCTGTCGAGTAAGTGTCGATCAAAAAAAATTAACTGTGTGCGTCCCAGAAAACTGTGATATTTAAAAAGGTGAAATGTAAAGGCTTGTGTCTGTCTATTTAGTCCTTTGCAAGGAATACATGTATCCATGATGATGGGAATCATGGAAATGAAATATTTAGATCTTGCTGAAAATATATAAATTATATAAAATATAAAATACAAAATATTAAACTCAGTCTTGACTTTAAAATTGAAAATCATATTGAGCCTGAAGATAATAGCTTCAGTGGATATGTCGTGGGCACAAACAGCATAGCAGAGTAATGATAAGGTCTCAGACAGACCTAAGGGATATTAACGACACTAAATAAAGGACATTGCTCTCTTGTTAGCTTTTAAATAATGTTCTCTGTTAAATGCTATTGAACTCATGCTTGTAACTGAAAATGAAACTGAGTGAGTTGTGTTGTTTCAATAAAATATAGCAAGTTCTCAAATTTGATTCATACTAAGCTTCTTTTTGACCCATTAACCCTTGTCACAGGATATATGTGCCATTTATAAAAGACAGCTGCTCCTGTGTGTTAAAAGGGAGAAGCTAGACACTGAATACAAAAGGCTTCTGATAAAAAAAAATTAGACATCAAGAAACTAGAGAAGGATGTAAGTACACATTTAAAGCACAAAGGCATATGATTTGAACAGAGTTTAATTTTCTGTTCTCTCTCAACAGCTTAAAAAATGTCTGATTAATACACATCTTTGAATGAAGAAAATTCTCAATTTTCAGCATGTGTGGGGTTTTTTTTTAAATTCAGAATGGTGGAGGCATGACCATCACCAGTGGCTGTGAAGTAGGAGTCTCTCTAAAGGTTCCTCACACTCCTTCCATCTATTCCCCCTTCAGGAGCAGGAATGTACTCCCACTGCTCCTCCGCCATGGGCGTGGGCGTCTCTCCCGGCGTATTGTATAGAACTACACAATATTGCCTGCACGGTCTGGCCTTACTCTGATGCCTATCAGGACCTAAATCTACAGAATGTTACAAAGTATACAAAGTATTGCTGTGTATAACATTCCTACAGTTCAAAA
>JBBIGA010000007.1:14381858-14408393 GCA_037576975.1 Alestes dentex | reverse complement strand
GTGTGTGTGTGTGTGTGTGTGTGTGTGTGTGTGTGTGTGTGTGTGTGTGTGTGTGCATGTGTGTGTGTGTGTGTGTGGGTTGGTGGCCAGCATGCTTAGGTGACATGCAGAGAATCTAAGTAGGCCACTATGACCCTAGGTCCACATGTATAGGTTTGATTAATTAGAACTCAAGCTAGAGTCCTCATTGTCCACTGTTCATGCTGTGCCTCACACCTGCTGAGGCTTAGGAAACATCTGCAAGGCAGCCTCTTAGCCCAGAACACAGCATTTGCCAACTGCAAAGCTGTCTGTCACATCCAGTTTGGCTAAGGGGGTAGTGTGTGGGGGCTGTGTGTGGGTAAGTGTGAGCTTGGGATTTTAACAAATTCTTTTAAAACTTTCAGTGTTGATATGTGGTGCAGTGCCATTATTGCACAAAAGTCAAAAGAATTTTTAAATTCCATCAATATCATTCCATCAAGTATATTATAGCACTAACCCCAGAATAATCCTCACTGTTAACAAATATCCTACTATAAATTAAATACTCTATCCTATGTAGAAGTACTTGCAATGTGACCAGAAAAGTATTCACACCCCTTCACTTCTTCCACATTTTGTTATTTTACAGATTTGTAACAGGTTTGAGTATAGTTTTTCCTCAAAGATCCACACACAGTACCCCACAATGATAGGGCAAAAACAACTTTTTAGAAAGATGCGCACATTTGTTTATTGCCAAAAAGTTGTTAATCTAGTGTTTCATAAGTATTCACACCCATTGCTTAATATACTGTTAAAACACCTTTGCAGTAATCACAGCCTCAAGTCTTCTCGGGTATGCCTCCACAAGTTTGGCACACCTGTTTTTGGGGATTTTCTCCCATTCTTCAATCTCAAGCCCAGTCAGGTTGGATGGTTCTTTTGGATTCAAGTTTGGACTTCGGCTGGGCCACTCAAGGACATACAGAGACTGCTCCTGATGCCACTCCTTTGTCATCTTGGCCGTGTGCTTCGGGTCATTGTCATGTTGGAAGATGAATTGTGGCCCTAGTCTGAGTTTCACAGTACTCTGGAGCAGATTTTCTTGAAGGATCTCTCTATCTTTGACTGCTGTGATTTTACCCCTACATAGAGGGTAAAATCACAGCAGTCAAAGATAGAGAGATCCTTCAAGAAAATCTGCTCTATGTAGGCTCTATGTAGGCTCGTCACCCAGTTCCAGCCGCAGAAAAACTCCCTCCACCAGGCTTCACAGTAGGGACGGAGTTAGCCAGATGATGAACAGTGCCTGTTTTTCTCCAGACATGACACTTGGAGTTCAGGCCAGAAAGTTCTATTTTGGTTTTATTACACCAGAGGATTTTGTTTCTTACAGCCTTTTAGTGAGGAGTGGCTTCCGTCTAGCCACTCTACCATAAAGACCTGAATGGTGAAGTGTGTTAGCTATGGTTGACCTTCTGGATGGTTCTCTGACCTCCACAAGGGGTCACTGGAGCTCCGTCTTGGTGACCATTTGGTTCTTGCTCAGCTCTCTGACAAAGACCCTTCTTCCCTGATTACTTAGATTGGTTGGGTGACCAGATCTAGGGAGGGTCCTGGTGGTTCCAAACTTCTTCCATTTTCGAATAATGGAGACCAAGGTGCTTTTCGTGACCTTCAATGCTGCCAAATTTCTTTTGTATTCTTCCCCAGATTTGTGCCTTGTCTCACTGTCAGCTCTGAGAACTTATATAGACAAGTGTGTGCCATTTCAATGGACTCATGTTCAATGAACTGAATTTACCACAGGTGGACTCCAATCAAGATGCAAAAGCATCTCAAGTATGATGCACCAGAACTAAATTTTGAGTGTCACTGCAGTGGTGTGAATACTTATGTACCAATTGTGTTTAAATGTTTACATTTTTTATACATTTAAGAAAAACACGTTTTCACTTTGCCATTTTGGACCATTTTGAGCAAATTTTGTAAAAGAAAACTATGCTCAAATCTGTTGTAGAATTAGTCTGTAATGTAACAAAAATGTGGAAGAGGTGAAGGGGTGGGAATATTTTCTGATGTGCTGATTTTTGGATTGATTCATACATTTATCTGCACCCAAGCAACTTTGATTCCAAACTTTTGAAAGCATACTGTCTAGCCAGTCCTCTAAAATAATGCTGACAACAGTAGCAGTGCCTGCCCTGCTGCATCAGGAAACAACACCAGCTGCTAAATTACGTACCTACAGAAGCTACTAAATGTTTTGGTGAGAAGAGTTACTTTTCCGTGTTTGAGACAATGTCAGTCATGCACATTGCAGTGTTTTGGCCCCATTTGAGAGCACCACCATTCATTATATGATGATTTTTTAATATGATGATTTCCATTTACAAATGGCAAAATTTGCCAGATTCACAGTGTAACCCAGCATTCAGGCTGGACCCAAAATGACACTCTCCATTACGCACTGATCTTTGCTCCAATAAAAGGGTATTTGAATCTGTCATAAACTCCCATTTAAGGGAGGCTTCAAGAGTTAACTATGGTCTGTGCTACCACTGGTTTTCACAAACACATTTATTCAGATTGTGCTGTCTATTAAACACAGTTTGCATTAAATATGTTAACTAACTCATGTATTGTTAACCATTTCAGTGCCGTGTTATTCTAAGACAGGGGTGTCAAACTCCAGTCCTGGAGGGCTGTGGTCCAGCACGTTTGGTAATTTCCCTGCTTAGAAACACCTGGTTCACCTCTCCAGTTAATTGCCAGGTTTAGTGAATGTGTTTGAGTAGGAGAACCATCAAACTGTGCTGGACACCAGCCCTCCAGGAGTTTGACACCCCTATTCAAAGTGATGCTATAGTCATGCAGCAACTGCTACTGTTACATAATCCAAAACTTACACAATTGTTCATACGCTCTTAAAAGTAATAATTGGACTGGGGTTCCTAATTTAAGAGAGCGCCTTTACATCTAGTGAAGGCTCTTTAATCTTTAAAAGAGGCTCCTCAAACTCTCATTTATAAAAATGGCCCCATAAAGTGTCAATATAAGTCTGACGTAAACAGTCGAAACAGTGAAAAAGGGGATCCAGTGACCATGTCTGTGTTTGTTCATCATTTTGTTTCTTAGTGCACTATACAAACAATGTGGGGCTTTATTTTAGGAAGAGTCTGATCTAAATCTGTACATCGGTTTCAGAGACTTCCTCTTATTAATGCACCGATGCATTGCTATAGGAATTTTTGGGTTAATGCCAAAATCTGATACTTTTTATAGACGCATCTGTCGAAACCAAAGCTGATACGCAAACACTGATAAAATGTTCTATGGGCCTACATCCTTCAGGATCACAATCAAAAAGAGAATTTCAAATGCAGTAGAACAAATAAAAAACATAACATTTTAGTGCAGTAACTGTGTCACCTACACATTCGGCTCTTCCAGAGAACAATAAACATGTCCCCTGTCAATACAGGAATTATCTGCAACTGTGAAACCAGATTGAAGCTGCGTGTTGTTCATGTTGATAGGATTTCTGTATACTATTTTAAAAGATTTCAAGTGTCTCCAAAACATTTACCAGCTATTTTTAAACTGTTCTTGACTCTTGGACTACCGGAGCTCAGATGTCTTTATCAGTCCACCTAAAACATGCTCCTCCACCAAATTTACTCTGATTCATGCCTTTATATTTCCGACATACACTATATGGACAAATGTATTGGAACACACTGTTTTTCAGGGTTTGTGGACCACCTTTGTAGACACAGTTTGGGGAAGAACCTTTTCTATTCCAGCATAACTGAATCCCGAGTCCATAAAGACATGGTTGGATGAGTTGTGGAAGAACTTGTCTGGCCCGCACAGCGCCCTGACCTCAACCCCGTCCAGCACCTTTGGAATAAACTGGAACAGGGATTGTGAGCCAGGCTTTCTCATCTAACATCAGTGCCTGACCTCACAAATGCTCCAAAGAATGAACAGGCACAAATTCTCCAAAATCTTGCGGAAAGTCTTCCAAAAAGAGTGGAATCTGTTACAGCTGCAAAGGTGGGACCAACTCCACATTAAAGTATTTGAATACAGTGTCATTAAAGTTCCTGTTGGTGTAATGGTCAGGGATCCCAATACTTCTGTCCATATGGTGTACTTTTGTACTCCATCATCATTACCCATTCTCAAATTTACATGCATGCCATTCACCTGAGCTTCATCTCTTGTTTCTATTTACATAAAGCTCATTGAACATTAGCTGAGTTCAATGAGTGTGTGTATTTATTTATTTATTTATTTATTTATTTATTTATATGCTTACACTCAGAATGGTTCTATAGCAGAGCAATTGTAGCATATAATGAGAGCTGCACTTTACACAGTGTCAACATTTCATGATGAATGGACCAGTACAAATGGTCCAAAATGAGTTGGAACAAAATCTTGTTAGTGCAACTTACAGTGCAAGTTAAGAAGGCTATTCACCAGTAATCTTACTTTATTGGCAATAAAACCTTATGTTCTGACAGCAACTGTATCAGTAACTGAATCAGTCACTGTATCAGTCTTAACAATTATACCAGTCCTTTCTCTTAATAGCTAGCACAGCAGAATGATTATGTTGTTTAAATGGGCTGAATCAAGATACAAATCTTACAAGTAACATGATATTGAAAGTATGGCAGTCCTGTACTTAGTTCCTGCTCTATTATGGCAGTAAATCATTGCACACTGTGCCAGGGTTAAATAAATAAAGAATCTAAGGACATTAAAAACATTACCAATATCTCAAAAGCCTGTTTGAAGGCTGTTTCAACTTTTCAAAGAACCTGTCTAAACTGCTCGGTCACACTTTAAATGTCACATTCATTTACTTTCCTTCCACAGCAGCTCCTGCAAAAAAACCCTACTCTAAAATTGGTTCCTGCTAAACTCTCGTTATCAGAGACAAACAGTGCAGAGAACTGTTTGAATTTTAATAGGAAACCTGACCAAATTCAATGCTAATATATTTGCAGTCATCAACAGGTGGTGTTATCATTGCCAGAATCTACTACTATCACTTCCTTTAATTGCAGGACTGGTAAAATTGTACAGTTTCCAGAGTGACATTGCAAAAAATGTGCTAGTGCACTTGACAAAACTCATTGCCAAAAAAGTTAAACATCATTTTATTTAATAGATCATGAGCACATTTGCCTATGGGATATGATGCAACTGTTTTCACACGACCTGAGAACAAATACTTTCACTTCCTACAGGCTACACCGCAGGCCAGAAAATACCTCCATATATGTCGTTACAGACAGACAGAGAGAGGTCTGCAGTTTTTGCGACAGAATATGTAAAAAACGACCAAGATTAATGCAAGTGATATGTTCATTTGAAAGTTCTGTCAGCATTTGTTTGAATCATGTTGTAGCACGACGAACAGAGCTGCAGCTGATCGCTTCGGAATTCAAACTGTGGCTAAATTGGAAATCATGAATCACTCTGACAGTGGCAGTGCAAAGACAGATAGCTTATGTCAAAGGGCTCTCATTCTTTTCCTTTTAGACCTTTTTTGGAAATAATAAGGAAAACAGTTTTTGTGATGCTCAAGTGAGCTTGAACATGAGGAAGTGCAACATTTGTTTTAACAGGTTAGATAATAAAGATAATCTTCATTTGCATTTTTTACAATGTTCCCTTACTGACAGCATTCTCAAGTCCGTGTAGAGACTGTTTGACAGAAGTAAAGTTAATTAGTGAGTTCAGCTAGTCTAATGGTACACACATTGCTGGCACAGATTTCACATTTCACACACACAAACACACACACACACACAGTAAGCATGAGCAAAAAATAGAACCCCCCCGCATTGTGATATAGGGGAGCTGACCTGCTTTCCCAGAAGTGACTGAATACCTTTTTTTGAGTTTTAAACAGAACTAATATTCCGGTATCAGTGTCTGACCTCACTAATGCTCTTGTTGCTGAATGCAATTACATCAGCGTTCCAAGCTATCTATTAATACACCTGATTTCAGAAGAAACATTGTTGAACAGATGTCTACAAACCACAAACAACTGGACTTATAGTATATGTGAAACAATTTACAGAAAAAGTAGAATTAGAAAGGAACTGTTTCTATCCTCCTATCCGATTTGTCCTAGGTCTTCAAGGGATAGCTGACCATGACAGACCTCCGGGGGAACGAGGGGAGGGGCGTGCCAGCGAGGGAACTCATCTCTGTTTGCTTTAGCTCATTGCCCTCCAGCAATATCAGGCCAGGAGACACCTGGGACCATTGACACTAGACCTCAGAGGGGGCAGTGGACTGGCAACCTCCACTGATTAGTTTCTCCAGCATCCGGAACTTCACTCAGTACACGCCATTAGCCTGGGTTCCAGAAGGCAGGGCACATTAGCAACCTCACATGCAGCCTGTTCACCGCTGCAGAAAAGCCATGCGACCACAGCAATTACTGAGAAACCAATCTGAGGACCTAAAATGAACAAATTGATCAGTCTCACCTGCAAAAACAGTTTCAGCTTTTAACAAAACCTCTCAAATTGATGACTTTTGAGCTTGCTATCTCTGTTTCTTTTTTAAAAACAAAAAATAATAACTATGAACTTATTAGTAATTATTCATAAAGTGATGGTGGAAGCTGGAATAATTTTGAACATACTGGAACATTTCTTAGCACTGCTTAACAGAAACATCTCATTTATGAAACATGTATGTGCAAAACATTGCAACCATATCTGTTAATATTTAAAGCTCTCTTTAATCTAACCTTGTGGATCATGGGGAAACTACCTTTCTTGTCCCAATACTTGATTTTGTCAGTACATTTTGTGAATAAAATTCTCTCTTTTCACCTAGCGTTCGATATTCTATTTTAAATAAAGTGTAGAGACTCAACCTGTCTGCCTCAGAGAGGATTTTTTTTTAGTAATAAACCCTGGAGGTCCCAATCTCTCTAGCTACAGATTAGAAAGAAATTTCTGTAAGCCTTGGCCCTGGATCGAGGATGGAGTCAGGGACAAACAGACAACCCTCTCCAGAGATCCACTCCTGAATTTCGCACAAACCCTTAATTAGACAATCAGGATCACCTGAGTTCTAGGCCCAGGAGTATATATAGACCTAAGCGACAGTTCATCTGTGTGAAGTATTCTAGCCTTTCCTAGTTACTGCGTGAGTCTCATTCTACTGTCTTGTGGTTCTCTGCTGTGTTTTCTATGACCCTGTTCTGGATTTTGGATTTCTCCTTTGCCTTGTGGTCTTGTTCTTGATGCCTTGAGATTGGATTTACTGGATTTTGGACTCTTTGCTATGTTTTTGATATAGTTTCTTGACTTTGCAAACTTTGGTATTCATTAAACATCAATTTTTTATACTCTGTGACTGTGCTCATATCTGTGAACATTACAATTTCTGAGGATACGTGTAGCCGCTTATATCATCACCCTGACCATGTTCGAATACAGCTCATGTTTTATTTTCATGTGGATTTTTGTGTAATATAGACCTTCAGTCATCCAATAAATCAGACTGTTGAGTCATCTATGGTAATGAAAAAACATAAAATCCTAAATTAAGCATTATCTTAACTAACTGGTCACTATAAACTTCATAACTTCAACATACCACTGGTCATGTGCCGTAAACCATCACGTGTGGTAAAACAAGAAAAAATCATTCACCGTTTCATAATCAGCTTTCACAATTCAGATGGTGGCAGTGGCAGTGCCATTGTGGCTCTGTCACATATACACTACATGGATAAAAGTATTGGGATGCCTGACCATTCCACCAACAGGGCCTATTTTGACACTGCATTCAAATACACAGACCTTAACCCTAGACATACCGCTGGGGTCAAAAACGACCCCACCGCCTCTTTCACCTTGTGCCCTACAAGTACCAGGCATTCAATTGTTTGCTAATTTTGTGACTTTTCACCTTTCACTGCTATGCACAATATGCTTACAAAGATCTTTTATTGTTTACTGGAGTTTGTCAAGCATCCATTGTTGCACCAAGTACCAGTGGGGTCATTTGTGACCTCACAACAAAAACGAACGGAGTAAGCCAAAGTAGTTAATTTTTCTCTATGTTACATGCTTCTGTCAATCCAAATAAAGCTTATACTAGCATACAAAATGCATTTTTGTTCGATCTTAATGTGCAACTGTACTTATTTATTTACTTACTTGTTGTGTATAATAACCGGAAACAGTGTTTAGTGATGTCAGTGTTTAGTGACGTCAACTTTCATTCGGTTTTATTTTGCTCATGTTAGCTATTTCTACGAAGGTATTTGCTTACAGTGCCATGAGTAATCAGATTGTCATGGTTTTTAAATATTGTGATAGTTTTGGCTGACTTCTGCTGAGGAATACCTATAAGAATAAGTGGGGTCAGAAATGGTACAAAATTTCTGGTATGTCTAGGGTTAATATGGAGTTGGTGCCCCCTTTGCAGCTATAACAGCTTTCACTCTTCTTGGAAGGTTTTCCACAAGATTTTGGAGAGTTTCTGTGGGAATTTGTGCCCATTCGTTCTGTAGAGCAGTGGTCCCCAACCTTTTTGAAAACAATATTTTCACTGACCGGTATGGAACTAAAAACAAATTGCGTTTGTTTTTTATTCATTTTTTGCTAGCTTGAGGGCTAGATTTTTTATGTACTGTATCACGTGACAGAGATATGCATATTTTTTTATTCAGAATAAAAGATCTTTCATACTATGATAATAAAATATCTCTGTGTGGCCCAGTACCGGTCCGCAGCCTGGTGGTTGCAGACCTCTGCTGTAGAGCATTTATGAGGTCAGACACTGATGTTGGACAAGAAGGCCTGACTCGCAATCTCCATTCCAGTTCATCCCAAAGGTGTTGGATGGGGTTGAAGTCAGGGCTCTGTGTGGGTCAGTCAAGTTCTTCAACACCAACTATGTCTTTATGGACCTTGCTTTGTACACTGGGGCACAGTCATGCTGGAGTAAAAAAGGATCCCCAAACTGTGTCTACAAAGTTGGAAGCATGGCATTGTTCAAAATGTCTTGGTATGTTGAAGCAATAAGATTAAGCCCTTCACTGAAAGTAAGGACCCTACCAACAAACCCGGAAAAAAAAGGTGTGTCCCAATACTTTTGTCCATAGGGTGTAAGTGAGTTTTTTTAGAAGATTTGCTGGTTATGTTTTTGTGCTTTTTTGTTCACCAAGCATAATCATTGTGTTATGTGTTAGGGGCTATATTTAGATGTTTCCTCCACCTCGGGGTGTCAGGTAACAGGTAAATCCCAGCCTCCTCTGTTAGACATGCCTTAACCAGGAAGCGGAGAGTGAATAAGCTACTCGTAGTGTCAGAGTCGTGAGAGTCGTGACTCCTGGCTTTGGCTTCCTTTGAAACACCTTGTTCAGCCCTGGGATTGCACAATTGACACACTACCTGACAAGCAGCACACGGAAAATGGTGAATTCTTCAACTCAGCGACACGGTAGGGTTTGTTTCCTACGCCTGTATTTAGTAGACATTAACTATTGAGGTGCTTTTAAAGGTGCTCGTTCACTTCACTTCTCAACTTAGAACCAGACTTTCTCTCCATGAAGCTGCTCCTTCGTTGTACTTCAACTTTTCCTGGGTCGTATGCTAGTCTAACGACCATTAGCTGTCGCTTGCTACATGTACCTTTAATTCATCTACAATCCAAACTGTGTGGAATTTCTCCTCTTTTAAAAGCACAGACTTGTGGGTTGTGGAAACGAACTCTAGTTTGCTGGAAACCTACTGCCCAGGTGTTTATAAATTCAGATTTGTTGCCATGAAAGTATCTTCACCAGAAGACACTGTGTAGTACTTTAATTAAAGCATAAATAAAAGTTAAATAAAAATATGTAGAAAAAACTCAACCTTAAATACACTATGCTATATATAGAAATGCTGACTTTAAATTCTATAGATATGTAACATAGTTAAGTGAAATGTGCCACAATATGGTTTACCCTTTATTCCTGTACTTGGCGTGTATAGATAATTCCTTCATGCCATCCTGAACAGGCAAGGCTGAAGTTTTATTTTTTATTCGCCAGCTTCCAAGTTTCCTTTCCACCTCAAATGGTGCAACAATTACACTATCTGGACAGAAAATATTGATACCTTCTTGGGTGTTGAATTCAGGTAGCTCCTTACTTCCAGTGAAGGGCAATCTTAATGCTTCAGCTTATCAGTACAGTTTGGACAACACTATTCCAGCTTGACTGTGTCCCAGGTGCATAAAGACATGGTTGGATGTGTTTGGTGTAGAAGAACTTGCTTGGCCCGCACAGAGCCCTGATCTCAACCCTATCCAGCACCTTTGGGATGAACTGGAATGGAGGTTGCGAGCCAGGCATTCTGCTCTACAAAATGAATGGACACAAATTCCCACAGAAACACACAAATCTTGTGGAAAGCCTTCTGAAACGAGTGGAAGCATGTATTTGATTGCGGTGTCATTAAAGTCCCTGTTGGTGTAATGTTAAGGCGTCCCAGTACTTTTGGCCATATAGTATACCTTCTGGCACCTGTTCTCTACATTTTATGGTGGAATGGGAAATTCAAATACAATGTTCCCCAGCAGAAAACCCTCATGTTTATCATGTGTTCTGAATAGGAGAGAAAAAAATGTAACCACCGAGGACTAGAGTGGTTAATTTAGCAGCATGTCCAGATGTCAGGCACTTATTTTGAAGTTATCCTCCTTTCTCAATCTTGCCCTCTGTCATTATGTTATTATTGCTGACTCTAAAAACCTTTGTAAACTCTTACTTTTTCCTGATAGGGGTACTAGCAAATGAGAACTGTCAGCACATGAGGGTGAAGTTGGAACTATCTTGATGCACCACTCCAGCTAACTCTGTCACACTACACAATGCATCATCCCACTGTAGAGTACCAGCCGAAAGTGGAGTTCTTCCGTAAGCTGGGCTACTCTCCGCAGGAGGTTCAGGCAGCTCTGCAGAAGCTGGGTTTGGGAACAGACACGAACACGGTGCTGGGAGAGCTTGTCCGTACTGGAGCCAGGGCCTCACCCACAGCCAGTCAGGAGAGTGAAGAGGGGGGTTATACTGTGGGCCAGTTGGGAGGAGGCTCTGCCAGGAAGAAGGAGATTTTTCGAGACCCTCGGCACCCGGCCGAGGATATGGCTGAACAAGACGATGACTTGAAACCCATCGTGATTGATGGAAGCAATGTGGCCATGAGGTGAGCATATAACTGTATAATGTCACATAGTTATCAGTTTACAGCCAGGTACCTAAGAGAAAACACTTTTTTTCCAAATGTGACATGTTTCAGTGATTTAGAATGACTTTTAATGAATTCAAGATAGTATGCACTCGTCTTTTGGCCAAAATTGACTACTTTCAATTGTTTTATTCCTGTTGTCTATAATTGTCTGTATGCATTATCTCTAGTCACATTTGTGTATTCAGGTCATTTCAGTAATTCTGATTTGTATTTGAATATTTGAATTGGGTGAAATTCGAGGTTTCATAATGACCATTTTTTTTGTCATCTGTTTTGGTCACCACAGACAGCTGTTAGTTCTGTCCATATTTCTTCCCAAATCTAAAATTGTCTGACTTATACATACATGTCAGTGTTGCACAACTTTCAAACATAATTATTCTCTTCAGATGTCCTTTCACGTGATCCAGGTGGTGTTATTTTTCAGTAATCAAATATCAAACAGCCACTTCTTTTTAATTAATCAATTTATTTCTTTATTTTTAAGCAGGTGATCACAAGTCAATTATGTTGTTTCAGAACAACATAATTTCACAAAGATATTAAATTTTTGTCATGAAATATTTCTTTATGGTCCTTAGGGCTGCACAATATATAATTTGCTAATTGTTATCAGCCTCTAAGCAGTCACAGTATTTCTGACAGGTTGACCAATCACAGCTTTAGGTGAATTACTGAATGTTCTGATGAGTCGAGGTCTTCATGTAATCCGACAAAGTCTAATTGTTTTAATCTTTAACGAATATAAGTGTTGTCAAATCGGTGCATGAATGAGTGGGGCTAAACTCTTGTAGTCAGAAAAGGAAATGTATTTAAATGTGTTGATTTTGTGAAATCACAAAAACTCGGATTTGAAAATAGGCTGGTTCTGTAGCTTATTTTCCATATATGGACTTTATGGACAGGGAAGTAATCATACCATTTGAAATGATATTTACAAGCTTTTCAAGTCCAGAAAAGTGAAGATAGGGGCCCTTTAATATCACAATCACAGTGTGTAGCAGTATAATCGCAGCACTGATATTTTGTCCATATTGTGCAGCCATAATATTCATGACTATTGATTGTGTCCTTTTTTGATTAGGAAATACTGTTAAGGTTTTCTAGCGTAATTAAAAAGTAAACATTTGTTTACAACTGTTGAAGAAAATAAGTGGATAAAAAATTATAAAGCTCTATATGTTTATCTATGTTTTTCTTTTTTTTATTAAAATGTGAATTCTAATGTACTAAGATCTTGCTTATAACAGGGTTATACATTTACCAGTTTCTTGTATCTTGTATTTCTTTAGGTGTTCAACATAAGTTGTCAGTTTCCTGTTCACATTTCTGCATAATGCTTTACTGTTCTTTGGTAACCTTGTATAAGATGCCTCTCTGCATGTTTCTTTCTTTCACAGAAACTCCTAGCATTTCTTTAACCCTGGGCTGTCCATGTGTTATGCACATTCCTCACTGTGTTCCCTCTAGGGGCTATGCAAATCGTGTCATGCTTTAGCTTGCTTTCCAGAACAATGCTGCCAGACAACTGAATGGTCAGGTGTTTGGCAGCGCACTGAAATAGTGAAATTAGCCTCCTGCAAATTTCCCTGTCAAACACTGATGCTCATCCCTCTCTCTCTCTCCCTCTCTCTCTCTATCTCACTCTCTATCTCACTCTATCTCTCTCTCTCTGTCAATCTCTATCTCACTCTCTCACTCTCTCACTCTCTCTCTCTCTCTCTGTAAGTCATGGGAACAAGGAAGTTTTTTCATGCCGAGGAATCGAGCTGGCAGTCAACTATTTCCTTGAGAGAGGACACAGGCTCATCACTGTGTTTGTGCCCTCATGGCGAAAAGAGCAGCCCAGGCCTGATGTCCCCATTTCAGGTAAAGACACTTCCCTGTCCTGCTCAGAAAAAATGACTCATCCAAGAAGCATGTGTGTGAACATCAAAACATTACAAGCTGCAATGGAAAAAAGGCCTATCAGATTTTACATCACATTTTTTTGTAGATTGTTTTCACTTCAGTTACTAAAGCAATGCATGTGGGTGTGTTTTGTTTTGGTACATAAAAGACCATATATGCCATTCTTTTAAGTCTCTTTGTCTAATGCACTTTTGTACTGGACATATTTGATAGTTTTATCTCTCTTGTTTCATATGTAATTGAATCATTTGATAAACCCTGGAGAAAACAATCTTTACATTATAAAATTGTTTCTTAAGCCCACAGTTTCCCCCGTTAATAAGTAACATACAGGAACTTTGTTTATTGTGTTATACATAACAGACATCCACATTCTCAATTAAATTAACGCATGAGACCATTTGTAGTATTGTACCCAGGATACATTTTTCAGGAATTTTTGTGTGTGTATGTTACATATGGGAATAACACAGCTGTTTTTTGCTTGTGTTGGACATGAATACTTTAATAAGAAAATATAAAGTAATCTTCTTAAAACAATGTTTAGACATTATAGTTTGGTTTAGCAGTATGGTTTGTCTGCTGTGTGTCAGTACTTGCAGCAGCTTTGTACAAACGACAGGCCAGAATGTCTGGCAAACCAAGTGTTTTTTATTTGGTGTTTTTCTCTGAAAAACACATTCATTTTCCTTCCAATATTGCTCTGATTTATCAGGAAGAATCAACCTTCTTTAGAGACACTCTGGGAATTCCCCCACCAGGAAGTTCAAGAGTATTTTTCTTTCGGTGTCACTCTCGACTGCCTTTCAGTGTAATTCTTTTATCTGCTTCCAGGCAAGAATTAGTTGAGGCTGCTTCCTTGTTGTAGAGAATGTACCTCAAAGGTGTTCATAGGTGGCAAATCCTGTGCTAAGTAAATAGAATAGCAGCATTATTGTTTCATATTTATTCTTTTGTCATGGTGTAGGGAAAAAAAAACTGGTTGGACGGGCGTGTTGGTTAAACCAGTCACTGAGAGAGAAATAAAACAAAGCTGACGTGCTGTCGTCCATGCAGACACACTCAGAATGCTTTGTTCAGTCCTTTCGTTCGGTATGTTGTAAAACATGCCTCATGATGTCTCATCAAATGGTCATTTCAATTAGGATTCACTGATTTAGTTGTCAAGAAGACAGTGACTGTATCAAAAAACTTTTGTTACTGCTTCAGTCCTCCCCATCCCTTTCTGCTGCTCCTCTCCTACCCTGGAGGACCGTGGGGGAATCAAGGGGAGGAGAGGAGCAGGTGGAACAGAGAGAGTGAGCAGTGATTGGGCAAACAGAACAGCTGATCCACTTCATCATCATAAAATCCGATGTCATTTATTGATGAACCAGGCCAATCACAACTTGTGCCCAGAAGCATGCCCCTGCTGCTCCTGGTAGTCAATAATTGCTACACAGGTCCAACATACACGGTGGTGTTGTTTTCTTCTCGTTTGTATTGTAAGTGGGGGTGGAGTGGTGGTGTGGTGAGTGATTTTGGTTTGTCAGCTGGGCCGGGGAGGGGGGGGGGGGCTGTTTTCATTTTAGGGTTTTTTCCATTTAGTTTTTCTAGCAGTGGTGGGCTGCTACAGAGAAATGTTACCAGAAAAAACACTGAATAAACAGACACTTTGAGGGGAAAAAAAAAACATTTTTTGATAGTAATTATACATGTTACATGATAAACCTCAGAAAGTAAAATATTGTGTCATGAAAAAAAAACTTGATATTACTAAATATTATGCTAGGTATCTATTATATTTTTTTTATATATTGACAACCAATAAGGGCTCTAATTTGAGTTGTTAATACAGATGATGACCTGTATGGTGGTTTGCACAGCACCATCTGTGTAGCTCCACAGCAACATTTGCCAGATGTCAGGGTGTATGGTTATGATTAAGACAACTTTACTGGGCCTTCACATTGTTAAATCTACAAACACGGCAAATTAGCTATGACATGAGTTACTGTATAATACATAGCATACATCTGTTTTGTTTTTGTGTATGAGACAACGTTTAGGTCCCATCTACTGTTGTTTTCCTTCGATTCCTATCATTATATTCAAAGTCTTGCAGAGAACACGCCGACAGGAGGCAAACGCAGGAAGACAGCACTGATATGTTACCCCCTGTGAATGTAAATAATGTGAATGAATAATAAGACAGTGAATTGTAACCATTCAGTATATCTGACAGTCTGTGTGTTTGATTCCAGATCAGCATATTCTGGGTGAGCTGGAACGGAGGAAAATAGTTGTATTCACACCCTCCCGGCGGGTGGGAGGCAAGCGATTGGTGTGCTATGACGACCGCTTCATTGTCAAACTTGCCCATGAGGTGGACGGCATCATTGTGTCTAATGACACATACCGTGATCTTCAGAGTGAACGGCCTGAATGGAAACGCTGCATTGAGGAACAGCTGCTCATGTACTCCTTTGTTAATGACAAGTATGTGTTACAGCTTCTAAAAACACCTTTTGGTCTGATTAAAATGTTATTCATCGTCATATTTTGTAGCTGTTTGTGTTTCATTTTGAAAGTATTGATTATGTTGCTTTTAGGAAAGATATTGTCTGCTATGAAGCAGTTTGGTTCATTCTTGTTCACAGTACTTTGTTTCATCACCAATGTTTATTTCGAATGATGATGAACATGAAAAGTATGTATTCTCTCTCCATCAGGTTCATGCCACCAGATGACCCACTAGGCCGTCATGGCCCAAACTTGGATAACTTCCTCCGAAAGAAACCCCTCTTACCGGACCCCAAACGCCAGCTCTGTCCTTATGGTACACACTTCTTTTGAATTTGATTATAGATCTTCACTTTTTTCTGTTTTCACATGCATGCCACAAATGGGAACCAGAGCTGATATACAGATAATGTGATGTGCTCACATATGTTAGGCCTAAGCCAAGCTGGAGTTATTACACATGATGTGTTGCCTGTGGCTCTTTTTTACATTTCATATTTTATTTTGTAGTGTATTTTGTTATAAAGTCCTTGGATGCTTATAAATAATAATTATTATTTGGTGGTAGTAGTTACAGTATTAACTTGTTTTCCTTTACAGGGAAAAAATGCACATATGGAATCAAATGCAAGTTTTACCACCCTGAGCGCACCAACCAGTCCTTGCGTTCACTGGCAGATGAGCTGAGGGACAATGCTCGACTGTCGAGCCCTGTCCTCTCCTGTCCGGAGAATGGAGGAGCAGTAGGGGCTTCTTCTAGAGGGTCATACTGCCTTTCCTCCCTGCAGCAAGACCTGGAAAATAAACTGACCTTGGACTCCAAAGGTTCTTTGCTGAGGAGCCAGCACAGTAATGGCATGCTGCCCTTCTGGGATGACATAAACTGCAGCGGCAACCATGCCTCTAATGTAGCAAGCCACGCTCCCCTGAACTGGCATAGTCCGTTTTTACCTAACCCTCCTTCTTCTGGGTTTAGCACCGACTCTGGCCTCGGCTCTTTTGAGAGCCAGTTTTCAGAGGCATCGCGAGGCCTTGAAGACTTGTACAGGGTCAGCTCCAGACATCCTGGACCTTCTTATGAGCGCCAAGATGCTTCTGGTCCCTGTAGTTGCTCTTCTGATTCAACTGGACGAGGAGGGCACCAGCAGTTCTGCCCTCTTGCCAAAAGTCCCAGTAACTTTCTTGGTTATGGCACAGCACTTCACCCAAGGCCCAACCAAGTTCGCTGCTGTAGCCTCCCCAACTACGTACAGCCAGATGGGCTCCACCCCAGCCATCCGTACCAGAACGGTTGGTCTGATCCATATTGGCCTCCACAGCCACAGACAACTTTCAGCTTACCAGACCCTGTCCGCAATGCTAGCTTCCAGAGAGCCACTGATGTGTATGGATGCAACCAGGCCACGGTCAGTTCACAGGCAGTCTCCTCCGAGGCAGAGCGAGGAGAAGTCAGGAAGAAACTATATGCCATTTTTAACCCATATCATGTGGACAAAGTCATGGGAATGTTCCCAAAGCTAAAAGATGCCCAGCAACTTGCAGCAGAAATTCTCAAACTTAAGTCTAAGGGTGATTTGTTGTAATTGTTTGTCAGAATCTAAAACAGTTCCTGTGGCCATGGTGAGTAAAAAGGAAAAGGAAAATGAGGTGAGGTCTACATGTAATGATGATCTTGTGATCACTACTTCTTACATAGTGCTGTTCCAGCATTCTGTTTTCTGTGGCACATCACATAGTAAATGTGATGACTCTGTATGACAAGAAAGTCAAGTTGTATATTTACATATTCTCTGTATCAACTATGCTTGTTGATGCACATTGCATCTTTTAATACTTCTGATATGTATGGTGTGGTATCATCAGATGTCCTCAGATGGCTGAGATTGCTCAGTGTGTCTATCGACATACTAACCACGGGAATAATTGTAAGCAGCCATTCTATTTGCTTCTTTTGTTTGTATTTATTGTGAAAACATAATTACGAAGAAGCATTAAACAAACACTAAGAAACACTGATGCCGATGGTTATATTGATATTGATATTATGTGTTTACATTGTTGTCTGACAATATGTGGATCCATATATATTTACTACAGTGCACTAATACATGACTGGACACTAAATATGTGTTTCACTGTCTTGAGTTAACTGACTGCAAATGTATGGACATACCATTAAGTTTATGCATACTGGTAACTTTTTGAGCCACTGATACTTGCCCAAAGCATATTTTGAATAGACTTGTTGATCATATCTCACTAATGAAGCACTTTATATGTCTCTGGGTGTTCGTTTGTTTTAGAAATGTTCCAGTTTCTTTCTTTTACTTGAAAATCTACGTTCCCCATGTGTGTGGGTGTTCTTTTTTAGCCAATTATGAAACACTATGATTTGGATAAATGTGAACAATGGAAAAAAGTTCTCGGTTATACCACTGGTTATCATAAAAATTCAATGGCGATGAAATTTTCACAGTTTGCTCTGTTCTGTAATAAAAGACGAAGACATTTAAAGTGTTTTCTGCTGGTAGTTCATGCATACAATGCTATTGTGAGAAAAATGTTCACTGGAAGAAAACATTTCAATGTAGATGGTATTGTAATGTTTATTAGAATAAATAAAGATGCAGTTTATAAACAATAAAGAGATTATTTTCATTTAAGTGCTACTAAAAGAAAGGATAGTGTCCAGAGTTAACCTGGGAGTCTAAATCTGATACATGGCCCTTAATGTAGAAAACATGCAGTGTAGAAAAGAACCACATCTTTACACTAATAGCACTCGCCACCCCCAACCCCCCCCCCCCCCCCTAAAACCCTTAAACAGACTTTGCAATGAATATTTAACTTAAAGAAAACTTGATTAACCAATGGAATGTGCATAAGTACCGCTTTACCCAACCCCTTTTTGTTGACCTTACAAACATAAAATGCAAATTACATGATTTTAGGCCAAGAAAAATGTGCTGTGCACATAATGTATGCTAATTCTGTACTTTACCTCATACAAGCCTGAACACATGCCCACACTGTTTTTAATGCCAGTGCCATCTCAATCTACAGCATGTGTGTCTTTAGTAGTTTTACTGAAGTAGTGCATTTATTACCATAAGGAAAAAATAACTGACCTTTTGTGGCCTTAAATCAGTGTGTTCATATTTTGTCTTCATGCTTTCTTGAATACAACACATGAATGTCACCAAATGTCAAAGTGGTGGAAAACACTGCAGAACCACCTGCCACCTAAATCAAACAGCTGCTGCTTCCCAGTAAGAATGATAACAGCATAGTGCTGATGAATATTCTTCATTTCATCCTGCAAAATTAGATTCTGCAAAAGATGCATCTACAGTTTCTAAAACTGCCACCAGACACAAGCAATCAAGCCATTGTTTATTATATGTTTGTATCTCCATGGAAACCTCACAGGAAGTGTACCTGAGCAGTTAGAGGGAAATTCACAAGGGGAAAATTGCAGCTTTCCAAGAAGGAAGTTTACATAGATTTAAGTTGTCCACTCCCAGCAGATAGGCATACTCAGGAAAATGCAAAGCACCTCTATGTAAATCATTCTCTCAAAATTTGTTTACAGTGAGTTCTTCACTAAAACTTACTCTTTTATCCCCACTTTTTTTTTTCAAGGTAGTTACCATATATGGAATGCTATTATGGAATGTATCCAAGGAAATTATGAAAAGAAGCAAATCAGACAAACTGAACACAAACAATTACTCAGACACACTACATTTTACAGTTATGGTATCATGAAAGTATTTTGCAGATGACTGATTACTGTGTATATTTTGTGGCTCAGGAAATAAAAAAAACCTGATGTAATGACCGTCATGGGTTTTTTCCACTTGCGTAATATCTTTTCACCTTGTTGGCACTGCATCAGACTGACAGGAAAGGACATGTTTCATTAATGTGTACTAGGCATGCTTAATCTCACATAATAATACACGCTTTTATGTTTTTTTGGTTTTTTTTTTAAGTGGAAAGCTGGAGAAAAGGCTTTGATTCAGCAGCAATTTACAACCTGTCGTAAACACAACAGTCTCAAATTAATGACAGTGTCTGTTGGGGACTTCCTGGTATAAATTACCTTCCGATGAGGGCCAGGCTTAATTAGGTCTGGAAAAACAAGTAATCAAAGAAAAAAGCTAAAATGCCTTTTGTGTAGTTTTTTGTATCATTTACAAGCAAATAAACTCTAATGGTCATAGTTCCTCATAAAAGCTAAAGGATCTTGGGTTGTTTGTTTCCACTTTGGATGGACATAAGTTCAAATAGGCTGGGCAAGGTGAATATTTACCCTTGCTGTAAGTCAACATCCACATTCAAAAAGTGGGAAATATAAAGGAGTCTACTCTCAGGTGGCCATTGTGTTGGGCTTTGGGACAATCAATATCTCGTCAATTATGAATAACATGCTCCCTCCAAGTGTTGCCATGGTGGGCTTTGAACACTGCTGCAATAGTGAATAATTAAATGTACCACAAAATATGTGTTGGTTATTCATATTAAAATAAGAAGTTTAGAAATATTTATAAATAGCAATATTTCAAACAGCAGAGGACAACATGTTCCTATTGAAAAGAAAATGTAAAACTGTACATTCCAACACTAATGAAGTGTTTCTACAGCCACTGCAATGCCCAGCTCTGTCTCTCTGGGAGGAAAGAGGATATAAAAGCCTATTCGATTTGAACAATAACAGCTTTGCAAGCTTATTACAGTGGCTAGGTCATGTTTTATTGATCAAAGACATTTGCAGTAGGCCTTGGTAAGCCTACGCCAGAAAACATACATTGCATTATTTTTAAAATACCTTAGTATTTTAATAACCAAAATGATATAAACTCCATTTAAAAAGGGGCAATGAGAATGCCAAATATATTTTTTTTTTCTGATGTGCACCCATAACTGTTTCCCTAGGTTGGTGCACATGTCTGTAGGCAGCATTCCAACACTTTCGTGCTTTAATTGATATGTCTACTCCCAGGCCATTAGCAGCTTGCTGAATGCTACAAATGCACCATGTCCAGGCTTGCTACAGAGAGAGACAGAGGGATGAGGGGAGGAAAAAGAAACACTGATTAAAGACAGTTTCCATTATTACTTTTTACTGATATTATAATATGTTTACATTTTATCTTATTTTTGGAGAAATAAACTTTACTGACCATTGTCACAGTTACTTTTCAGCTGTTTTATGTGTAGTAGAAGCAATTACCATTCAAAGTAGCATTGTCCCTCGTAGGTGCCTGTTTGCTGTCCATTCTCAGCCAGCTCCAGCTCCACACCCAAGTGGATGCCCGGTGATCCCTGCAGTCTGCCCAGGTAGCGCAACGTCCCAGTACTGATGCGGCCAGAGGGCAGCAGAATTCGTACCCGGTGGCCAGTTTGCAGGTCCATTGGGGAATGGGGCACAAAGACTCTATGGGGCCCAGTCCCGCTTCTCCATGAGCCGACACTGAAAAGGTCAGAGGAAGGACAGGAGCCAGAACTTTCAATTTATGAATGAGGATGCCTTTGTTAATAACAAAGCGCCATCTGTGCCTTATCATTTGGCCTTTCCATGTAGATGTGTAGATTTGCTTGTAAAAGAGGCCTACTCTGAGATAGAGAGAGATACGTAAGTTCTACCTAGTGCTGACAGACATGGCAGAGGGCGATCTGGAGTCAACAGCAGTGGAAAAGGTGCCCTGACTGCAGGTCAGACTGTTTGAGTAAACACCATCTCGCAGTAATCTCATATCCGGCCCTCTGAGCTGCTGAATTAGGTTCAGGCCACCTGACAGAAACAAGGAAGCAAGAGGAATCAAATACTTCCCGTTAAGCCTATTGGAATGAGCAGGTGTTGAAACTCGTCCAACGAATGTCATGGAAATGATTTTGGTGGTTGAATTACTTACTGGAACAGTCATGTTCCTTCTCCTCGAAGCGGTGTCCGTTCTCCAAGCCAGTGTCTGAGAAGACCTCACTCATCTCCTCAGAATCGTTTACCTTGTGGAAGGCACCCGTCCTAACCACAATCTCCGAGTGCAGCTGAAAAGCACATTTACAGGAGGAATGTCTTATGTTCAAAGTGAGGTTTGCACTACACTACAGCGCCAACTTCTCTGACATGAATTACAGCCTAAGGCTCAGCTAAATTGCAGTGCCACTAGAAAGTCTTTTAGTCTAGTCTTAGACTTCAGCTGGGTCTGGAAAGCTGGCCTGCAATGTGCAGTTATGCCTAATTGGACACAAATGAACATTTAATTTTGCTATGATTTTTTTCAACACTAATGAACGGATACCCTGTGAGAATTAGATGACATACCATTTATTCCCCCTAGAACAAATTTTTATGTCCACTTACCTGATCTCTCAGGTCATGCTGCCTTCTCTGCAGCTCCATAAACCTCATCTCCCATGATGCTCTTTGGCTAGAAATCTGAGTCTTCAGATCCTGAATCTCCCCCTCAGCCTTCAGTAACCTCTTGTGTAGGGCACTGCTGCGCTCTTGCTGATGGGTCTGCTTCTGCTGCCTCTGAGATTCTGCAGTTATTTTGTTTTTAGTAGTATTTGTGAGATGCTTTAGCAAGTGCAGCAGAGTATTTCACGTTAGATAAATTTGTAGTGTAGCCATCCTGCCATCTGCTGGACAGGTAATAGCATGACATGATTCATAAATTGTGACGTGCAAAGTGTCAGAACAATCTTTACTGTAAAATTTTCAGTGGCCTCCATTATCATAGAGTATGTGTCAACATATGTAATTTAAAAACTCATTTGTTTACTGTGAATGCTTGACTGTGCTTGACAAAATGTAAGTCTAATATTACTATATCTAAATCTAATATCAGTATCTTCTATTATCAATCTACTATACATTTACTTCACTAAGAGTTTCTTTTACAGTTACCTGCGATATGTTTCTTACTTGTAGTATCACGTGGTATCCATTGTGCAGATTTTATGGCACAGTATGGGTTTACCTATAACACAAACCACATTGTCCGTAATGCAGCATAACGGAAATTTTATTTATTTGTAACTATCAACAAAAAGAAAATACATTATAACTGATAATGAATCGAATAAAAACAGGTCCTACTCACCCAGAAAAACCTCCAAGTGAATAGCAAGCCCTTCAGAGTCCATACAACCGCTGACCATAGGACATATGTCACCATTTTGGGACATTTTTAATGCTGCATAATTGCCAGCTGGATGCACAATCTTTGTCTAACAGAAAGATAAATCAACAACACTTAAAAGTAAAGGTGCCTAAAGGGTCCTTTGGGTGGAAGCCATAAGAACCTACACATCATGACTGATTGACTAATTTGGAAACCTTTATTTTCAAGAATGAATCTGGGATCTGTTCACCATTGTCAACCGGTGAAAAAAATATTAAATAACATTTCACTGAATTATCTCCTAGTATTTCTGCATTCCAGTTCCAGCATTACTAATCCATCCTCATTTAAGCCTCCGCACAGGTTTTACTGATCCACAGACACGACACCTGTCTCTGATTAAATCACCAGACTGCACAGAAAGAATACCTTGATTGAAGAAATGTTGTAACGTAAGGCTTAAGTCCTGCCGTTGTAAGCTGTTAAAGATTCCAACCGAGGACAGACAACTTTCTCCATTGAGCTTTTAGTCACACTGGTCTATGCAGGCCAACTTGTTGCTACGACTGATTCTGCTGCTGACGAGACAAGCGTGGCAGTAAATCCTATCTAATCTGCTTAGCCACTGAGCTCCATGGTCCAGTTGTGTCCCTACACATACTAATTTTGGTCTCTGATCCTATTTATCCAAGTCTAAATAACTGTGCATCGTGAGGAAGTGGGGCCTTGTGCTATGTATTAAACCCTAAATTAAGTCCACCACAAACTAGAATTAGACATGCATGTTTCAGGGAATCTCAGGAGAAAGCAGCACAAATCAGAACACATGCATGAACTGTTGTTAGGCAAAAAATACAGTGATGTCCTGAGCCCAGGCACTCAAATAATCTTCTCATTGAGAGGATCTTGCTGTTCTGTAAAGTTACCACAAGATGGCAAAAGCATCCCTTTCTGGATTCCCTAAGTAAAAGAAAAACATCATGGATGACGAAATTCCTGATCTTACATTAGCGAACTCCTGTGGTTTCCACCTTAGAGTTGCTAAAAGGTCACCAGATCATTTTGAGTTATCAAACCAGAAGACTTTGGTATACACTATTTATTTACTATTTCAAAAGTATAAACACTTCTTTTAATTCCACGTCATGCTGGTTCTAGAAAAATCCTGCTCTACATATGTTAGTGTTTTTATTTAATCTGTTGTTCCCATGCTAAATTATGGAAATTATGCAACATAGTGGCCAGATAATGAACTAACTTAGCCATTACTCCACCCTCAGTTGCAGAATAACAGCTGTGCGCTGAGCTGATGTCACACCAGTCACGGCCTACTATTGTATCTGTAACAGAAATTACTTCTCAGCTAAACTTGAGTGTTTGCTTAATTGATGTTTGCTTAATTTATGTTAACACTGAATCTGAAGTATAATGTATTTGCTAACAACATAGTAAATACCAGACATGGATCTCTTGTTTGAACATAGAAGTTTGTTTAAACAAGGCCTTCGTTATTAAAAGATCATTACTGTCATAGTTGGTTTAACACATTGTAATTTATTTTATGTCAGAATGCAAAGACAATACACACCATTTATTCCATTTATGACATGTAATTTATGGCATTTATACACATTTTTCTTTGTTTATGCACCAATTCCAGCTCAAATCCTTGGATCACACTATAAAAAATAACACTTAAACTGACTTAGTGACTTTAATTTTTTAGCTCATGAACAATTAATAGTAATGTATTCCATAGCTCTGATAGGCATCCAATAAACTAGAAATTTTACTTGCATTTTTACATTAAAATGTACATGTATTTGCAGTAAAGGCAGTAGTTGCACTTTAACATGAACCAATCCTTTACACCTTTTCAAATCAGACCTTTCCAATACTGATAGGTAATGTATATGTAAAAAAAAAATCTTGCAATATATTCAATATAACGCAATATAATTATATTAATTGAATCATATTATCTCCTTTATAATCATATTGCATGATTTGTGTCGTATTGCCTATGAAAAAATGAATAACTGCTTGTATTTCTGTGGTGTTCAGAACAGGTCTGGCATCATTTTACAAGTAAACATGCTGAGCTGAGGGTTCTTTCTCAGGGGCTTCATTAGGCCCACACAACCAGACGCTGGCATCTCATTGTCTTGTGTCTTCCAGGAGAAACCCAGGGAAAAAACCCAAGAGAAACACTGAGCATGCCTAGGCCTCCAGCCACTCTGTAATGTTTGCCTATAAGGACAGACCAGGCCATTTAACCATTCACTCTATTCAAATGATACAATCATATCTAGCCATTTGTTCTGTCCTGTTCTGCCACCTGTTTCATCTTGGTGATGAAGTTCTATTTTATATGTATACAGTATTGTGAGAATGACTAAGCAAAGCCATTAATCTCAGCAGTAAGTGTAGACATAAGTTATTTGTTTCTAAAATGTAGTTGGTATTTTGTGAGCTAGTTAGAACAACATAGGTTTGGTCCCAGATTTCTCCTCTATGCCTCCAGCCATTGCATGGATTTGTGAAACTCCATTAACAGCACATCAAATTCAGTCTAATTCAAACCGGGTATTTAATGGTGATTACAATAATACTTCCAAAAGGAGAGGTCTGGAAATGGTTGAGTGAGCACAATGACACATAAAATTTGTATTTACTATATTACTGTTATTCGTATTTATTCTACTATGTGTGTTTTGTAAATGTTAAAAAATGTTAAATGTCTTAAACATAATTTTCTCTGGTATACACACAAGCAGTATTTAGTGGACTCCAGACTGTGGGGGAAATGATTATTTCATCCTCTGTTGAATTTGTGAGTTTGCTGACTTAAAAAATGAACAGTCTTCAATTTATGAGGTAGTTTCATTTTCAGGGAGAGACAGAATGTCAACCAAAAGTCAAGAAAAAACATGTTACATAAAAGTTATAAATTGATTTGCATTTCACTAAGTGAAATAAGTATTTGATCCCCTACAACCCAGCCAGACTTCTGGCTCCCACAGACTGGCTGTGTGCCCATGTTGAACACAGATTACTATCAATTAGAAGAGGAAAATTCTTTATTTGTCACATGCATAGTCATACAAGTACAACACACAGTGAAATTACCCCCACTACATATATGTCAAATTAACACTTTATTTCGATCAATTAATCACAGAAAAAAAAACGTGTTTTATGCTGATCAATCGCACCACGTGACTTTAACCAGGTCCGGTGTTCTGTCGAAACATGCTACCCATCGAGATGTGCTACCATGCCCTTCTACGCATGTGCAGTTCCACTGTTTTGAGATTCAATGCCACGCCCATAAATCTGTGCTACCTCGTTAGAGAAGCTGATTTATCTGTGCTGTCTTGCATTGGACACTGATTTATCCATGCTATATTGCATAGGACACTGGTTTATCTGTGCTATCTTGCAATGGACACTGGTTTATCTGTGCTGTCTTACGTTGGACACTGGTTTATCTGTGCTGTCTTGCATTGGACACTGGTTTATCTGTGCTGTCTTACGTTGGACACTGGTTTATCTGTGCTACCTAGCGTTAGAGAAGCTAATTTATCTGTGCTGTCTTGCGTTGGACACTGGTTTATCTGTGCTGTCTTGCGTTGGACACTGATTTATCTGTGCTATATTGCATTGGACACTGGTTTATCTGTGCTATCTTGCGTTGGACACTGGTTTATCTGTGCTGTCTTATGTTGGACACTGGTTTA
>JBBIGA010000007.1:14353047-14381758 GCA_037576975.1 Alestes dentex | reverse complement strand
TACTCATTATTCATCTTAACTGTTTTTTCAGCTTTTTCCTGGGCACGTACAATGTAAATGGGCAGACGCCAAAGGAGAACTTGCATCCATGGCTGCGCTGCACGACTTTGCCTCCTGATTTCTACTGTATAGGGTACTGTAAATGCTGCCTTTAATGTTTCTGAATCTTTCACTGTGCTGTGTTGAAAGTTTAAACAGAGGTAAAAAAAAAAAACATTCTAAGCTAGATGTGTTAGGACTAAATGGAGACAGATCATTCGCTGAGGCGACCCCTGAAGGGTAAAGCCGAAAGAGAAAGAAGATTCTAAGCTAGATGTGAAACTGGCACTCATGTGTTATAACTAATATAAGAGCTTCTTTTTTGGGAGGAAGTACTTACATTCTTGGGTTTTCTCATTAGGTTCCAGGAGCTGGACCTGAGTAAGGAGGCGTTTTTCTTTAATGATACACCCAAGGAGCTGGAATGGATGAAGGCTGTATCTGAGGGCCTTCACCCAGATGCCAAGTATGCTTTAGTAAGGACTTTCTTATGTCTTGTAGTAAAACATTGTTTTATTTCTGTTTTTTTTTTTTGGTTTTTTTTGTTTTTTAAGAAAATGAGATCTGAGAAAAAGAAAATGTAAGTTACAATTTATTTTAGCCTCTGTTAGTCAGGCAGTTTACCCTATTGAGTTGTTATTGAATGTCACCAGACAGTCTGATTTGGTCCTAAGTTTTTACTCATGTTTTTTCAATATGTGTCCAATGTTGAAAATCATGGTATTTCATATGGGTAGGGCGCAAAATTTTGTTGTGGCAAGTTTTTAAAACTGTGTCACATCTATATATGATGTGTCATGTTTATGCATCTGTTAATTTTGAGTGAACTCTGCCTTGTATTGTGGTTAACAGTCAGAGACAGTGTGAAAGAGCAGTTGTTAAACTTTTTTGCTGTTTGTTAGGTGAAGCTGGTACGGCTGGTCGGAATTATGCTACTTTTCTATGTGAAGGAGGAGCATGCTGGACACATCTCTGAAGTGGAAGCAGAGACAGTAGGCACAGGCATCATGGGAAGAATGGTGAGGTTATGTGGTCAAGCAGTTAGCTCTCAGCAGTGTGTGTATGTGATTCTGTACTAATCTTAGCTGCTGAAATGTCTTTGAGCTCACGAGAGTTGTTCGATACTTTTGTTGAAGCAGTTACCCCATCCGTTTTCTATCCTAAATATCTCCAATGTCTTGGTTGTTTACATACTTTTGTTATTCAGACATCCAATTCCAGTCCCAGATGGTTGCCACACTGCACTGTTTTACTATGGCTAGAAACAAATAGCAATTTTTCAAGTAATCCTTTAATGTTTCACAATTAAGAATGCAAATGTCCTCATCCTCTCACTCAGGGTAATAAAGGCGCTGTAGCAGTTCGCTTCAAATTCCACAATTCGGACATCTGTGTGGTGAACTCACATCTAGCAGCTCATGTAGAGGAGTATGAGAGACGGAACCAGGACTACAAGGACATCTGCAGCAGGATACTCTTCAGGCAGCTAGACCCGACACTTCCACCTCTGACCATCATGAAGCATAGGTAATGCTTTAACAACAAATATGTTTTAGCCTAAAGCAATAAATAAACAAGAAGTAAGATTTTCCTAAGCTTGCACGTAGTGTTGTTGTGTAAGTGTTTTGCCACTGTTTACTAATCTGTCTACAGCACTGTCCTGTGGCTTGGGGATTTGAATTATCGAATAAGTGACCTGGAGGTTGACCATGTGAAGGACCTTATATTGAAAAAAGATTTTGAAACGCTTTACAATCATGATCAGGTAAGTCTTAATTTGACTAGTAGCCTGTTACCTGGAATAGGGATGTCTTTGTGGTTCTGTGTACCATGTAACAATGTGTTTTGTTTCAGCTGAAGAGGCAGATGGACGAAGAGGCTGTGTTTGTGGGCTTCCTGGAGGGAGACATTGCTTTCCAACCAACGTACAAGTATGACACTGGCTCAGATCAGTGGGACACCAGGTAAGAATCCTTTCCTGAATGTTAGACCAGTTCCTGGTCTGTTTTGTCAGCATGCAGCATTTATTGGAATCAGTCAGTATTTGCCAATAGCCTACAACTGGCAATCAGAACTATTTGCTATGTATGTATGTATATTAGTCTATACCAGGCCTACCCACAAGCCTATGTGTTTCATATCCATGCATTCATTTTGCGTAGAAAGTGCAAGCATCAACCAGTCTACAATGTTATTATGCTAAGTAAATATTGTGCTGGTACTGTTAATGCATTTGCAATCCTGCATTAAAAAAAAAAAAAATCAGCCACCTGCCATTTCAACGATCCCGAAATTGGGAAAAGAAATTCATGATCAGTGCACCTCAGTATAAATGTTTTAACTGAGCTTATGTGTTTGTGATCAGTGAAAAGTGTCGGGTCCCAGCTTGGTGTGATCGCATCCTGTGGAGAGGAAAGAAAATTACCCAGCAGCATTACAAGAGTCACATGACCCTGAGAACCAGTGACCATAAGCCTGTGAGCTCTCTGCTGGAGATAGGGGTAAGAGAGCCTATGCTGCTTTACCATGTCTTTCTAAATCTTGTGGATAATGTATAACAATTGGATAACACTACCCTCTATTATTTGTAGATCAAAGTGGTCAATGAGGAGTTATATAAAAGAACATTTGAAGATATTGTGCGATCGATCGACAAGCTTGAAAATGAATGTATTCCATCAGTGTCTCTGTCCCAGAGAGAGGTGAGAGCACACTGAAATCAGTGATGTGTTTGTCATATGACTTGGTCTAATGGTTAAAAATGCTCATGCATTGAGTTATATTCTAATTATCCCTTTTGCCCTCAGTTTCACTTTAAGGATGTGAAGTACATGCAGCATCGAGCTGAGACACTGACCCTTTGCAATGACAGTCAGGTACCGTGTCAGTTTGAATTTATCCAGAAGCTGGATGAGCCAGCGTACTGCAAGCCATGGCTAACTGCCAACCCACCAAAAGGCTTTCTTGCCCAAGGTAAGTACGGCTCCTCGCTGACTCTGCACAGCTAGTTGCATTACTTTTTTAACTGTCAGTTGAGGTTTTTACTTCCTGATAGAAATGATATCGCTCAGTGTGCAGTTTCATAAATGAGTCAAGTATCAAGTGGTAATGGTGTCAAGTGCAAATCGTTTGAGAGTTTTACTGTTAGAGTAGGAGTCCTCATAAGGTATTATCCTTTTAAAGCTTTGACATAGATCAGACATAAGCTGTAAACATGGGCTGTCAAACAATTCTTATAATTGCTTTTAATCACATTATGCAGTTTGTGTAGTTAACCACAGTTAATTTAATTTGTCTTAAATGCCCTTGTATTTGCTCACATTTGACCCTCAGAAAGTTTCCATTAAAAAAAGTACCTGTTATAACTATTTATACATCATGATGTATATGATTGTCATGATGTATATGAAGTAGTTTCCTTTTTTCATCATTGACATCCAGCAAGAGCAACAGTTTCTGCTTATTCCAACAAATAAATAAACACTTCTTGTACCTGTCCCTTCAAAAACTTTTTTGAGTCGTCATCCAAATCCTCCAGACCACTGACAAATTGAAACGCTCCCTAATTGGATATTAGAGAGGAAATGTAGAAACATCAGCCTAGTTATACATTTTGCCTTAAAATTGTAAACTAATTCCTTATGTTATCATTGAGGTGGGTCAGAAAATAGAGCCCTGTATGTAAGCCTACTGTTGCTGCTGGAAGACTGCACCTTCATCAGGCTACTTATTAAAAGTACAAACGGAAAATCATATTCATTTCTTGACATTATGTTCCAGTAAAATGTGTAATAAATAGAGATGGCAGTATAGCATCTTTCAATAGTCTGTACACAAGCAGAGGATGAACACCAACATTTACATTTATAAATGTGACTAAGTACTCCGAAAGCCACAAACAAAGAGTTGTAATATTTAGAAAACAACAGAAGTAGTTCAAACAAGAGTCAGAGTTGAAAACTTTTGGAGCATCATGAAATGCATCATGAAATGACTTTTGACCAGCTGGAATAATATATTAGGCAGGAATGGGGAAACATTTCACTTTTTGAAATATTCTTTTCATAAAACATTTCACAACATTTTTCAGTTTCATTGATATGTTGTATCTGAACCATTTTCAATTAAGTGTGGATTTACATGATTTCCAACTCACCACACTCTGTTTTTAAATATATTTTATACTGTATCCCAACATTGTTTTGGAAACAGGGTTGTACATAATGTTGTTGGCCGAGTGCACAAGCCTCACTTACCTTGGGAAAGAGATGCAACCAGGATGTATAATGGGAAAAGGCGAGGCAGTGTGATGCTATAGGCAGTTTTCTTATGGGAAACCTTGTACCGTCATTCAAGTTGATTTTACTTTGCCACATACCACCTACCTAAACATTGTTGCAGACCAGGTACACCCATTCAAGGCAGTAGTATTATTTAAGGGCCTCTTTCAACAGGATAATCTGCCCTTCCACAAAACTGTTTAGAGGTGGTTTGAGGAAAATCACAGAAATGTTCTCCACATTCCTGTTGTGAAAATCTTTGTGGCAGATACCACAGCACACCTTCAGAGCTCTTGTGGAGTTTGTGCCTCGACAGGTCAGAGCTGTTTTGGCAGGATGAGGGGGATGAACACAATATTAGCCAGGTGGTTTTAATGTTATGGTTATAATGTTATCAGTGTATGTATGTATATAGTCAATAATTATAACTCTTCCTCTTGAGCCCTCTTGCTTTCATTCTTATTCATGCAGTTCATGGATGCTTGTTAGGGTAGAGACTCTTAAGGGCTGTTTTGATTTCTCAAGGACTTGCCTTTTGCTTTTATTAGTTTGCTAGTTGTTGATTTATATTTTACAGCACGATCCAGCGTAATTGGCAGAGATAAACACACTACTGGAGAGCCATTGAAGGCACTTGGCAGTTAAAACTGCTTTAATATGTTAATTTTGTCAGAACTATGGAAATTTTCATCATCAGCATGTTGTGAATAGCTGAGAAAGAGATATTTAGAGCTTCTATTCTGCCTGTAGGAGAAAGTGTGGACATTGACCTGGAAGTGTTCGTAAATCGTTCCACGGCTCCAGAGTTAAATTCGGGTCAGCAACAGCTAGAGGACATTTTGATTCTGCATCTAGAGAGGGGAAAAGATTACTTCATATCGGTCACTGGCTCCTACCTGCCTAGCTGCTTTGGTTCCTCCATCCACACCCTCTGCCAGCTGAGAGAGCCCATTCAGGAGATGCCCCTCGAGACCATCCACAGACTAGTGAGTTAAAGTTTTTTTTTTTTTTCTCTATGCCCCACACACATTGCAAGTTTCCTAGTGTAAGACTTTTCTTTCGATTTGAGTAGCTTTCCTGTAAAAAAGCAAAAGATCACATACAATGAAAAAACGTTTTGCTGCAGGCTTTTGTTAGTAGGGATTTTGCTCTCTGCAACTCCTTTGCAAAACAGTAAGGTACCGTTTAATTTATATAAGTATTGTTGTGTTGGAGCAAGTATAGTTTTTTTGACTTGCAGCCTAGTTAATCTAGCACTTTTTGAATGATTTTGAATGCTTTTTGAAAACAAAAACAGTCTTAGTCCAGCATCTGAATAACATTGGAGTTGTAATATTGCTTTGTATTTTCTTTTAAAGAGCCTGGTGTCACTCAGTGAGCTGAACAACCCCAACACAGAGAAGTCGTTAGACATCCCAAAGGAACTATGGATGATGGTGGATCATCTGTACCGCAATGCCTCCAAACAGGTGAGGATGCTAGCCTTACAGGGTTTGTTTGTTTATCACCGGACTTAGACAATGGTGAGCTAAAATTAAGAGAGGAATCTGTGCGACATTTTCAATTTGGCTCAAAAAATACAGGTTACTGACCAAAAGCACTTGTTAAATCTACTGGCAAGATTTAGTATGGCTCACAGAACTATAGATTTCATTTTAAGGCCAAATCAGGTCTTGATGTACCTGGTTTTCACTCATGAAACTATTACATAAAGCAGGTGAGCAGACCTTTTTCAGCAGCCAGGCCTACACAGTGAGTTTGAAGAGGTCTGAGACTGTTTGGACATTTGGTTAGCAAGATTTAGTACCGTTTACAATTAAGTTATCTCATTGTGAGACCAAGTCAAAGTTTTGAAGTACATTGGCCTGTTCTTTATTCATGAAACTCTTACTGAAAATTGACATTTAAAATAATACTGTGGTTCTATTGCAGGAAGACCTCTTTCAGCAGCCAGGCCTACGCAATGAGTTTGAGATGATCAGGGATTGTTTAGACACAGGCACACTTGACTCTCTCCGTATCCTTCTAGACTTTTCACACAGTATTGTAAAAACACTGTTTCCAGTTTTGTGTACACCCTTGACTAAGTTGAGTACTAGCTGGTAGTAACCACTCAGTGGCCGAGGCTCTGCTTCTCTTCCTTGATGCCCTTCCTGAACCGGTGATCCCTTTCTCGTTTTACCAGCAGTGCTTGGAGAGCAGTGTCAACAGTGGCCAGTGTAAAAAGGTTTGTGCCTTTTAAAGTTGAGATCATTGCCAGACTTGTATATGAATATTGTGTGGCCTTTAGTGCACATTCTAAGGTGTAAATTGTTCAGACAGCAGTTCTGGACTGCAGTATGAGATTCTATATATCAGAAAAGTGGACTTAATACACAACTAAGCTTTATACTTAAGTACTGTTATCATCTTTTTCACTCCTGCAGATTGTTTCTTTGCTACCTCAGTGCCATAAAAATGTTTTTAACTACGTCACGGCTTTTCTACGGGAGTTGTTGAAGAACTCAGCACACAATGGCTTGGATGTCAATATTTTAGGTAGGCTGTGTGGAAACTTTCACTTCTATATTTTATTTATTCCTTGAGTCCTGGATTTAGTGAACATACACATTGTGTACAAAATATACAAGTGCAGAACTCAAAGCTTGTTTTTTTTAATGCTCTGTGACTATGAAATAGAAATAAGCTGTTTTAGAATGAATAATAACTATATTGTTAAGACGCAACAGGATATTTCATCTGCACCACTTACTATTGGATACTTTTGTATTTGGGAAAATGAAAGTAAATGCGAGTAAAATTCAGTTTTGATTTATATTGCTAATAGATATCATTACTTACTGTAACATCTGTACTTATCCCAGGATTTGTGTGTCTGAGATATGTTCTGTGTGAACATGAAATAGGCTCAGGATTACTTGAGTTATAAAAAAAAAAAAATAACTATAATAGAAATAATAGAACAGAACTATAAGTTAGCTAAAGGTGTTTTAGTGTTTGCAAATTGTTGCTCAAGTTTGCTGCTAACATTTTAATCGGTTTTACCTTGTCAGTTCGTCCTTAAAATGTCATAGTGTTACTTTAAGATTGCTCATGCTGATCAAACTGCATTTGTCTTATTTCAGTATTAATATCAGTGCTGATGACACATTTTATCCATATTCACTGTCCAATTACTCACAAAAATGGAAATCTAAAATGTTCTCCCATAGAACTTCTCTCTTTCATTTTTGGTGTGGTGTCTTAGCATCTTGAATTGCAGAAATGATTATTAACCATACAGAGTTGCAAAAAGGGCCTTTGTTTACTCTTACTGTATCTGGGCTTTTGGCATACCAGTTACGTTTTTTTATTTGTTTGCTTTCTCCAATGGCATGGGTAAACAATTTCAAATTTTTTTTAGAAAGAAACTTCAGACAAATAGTCTAATATGCATTAGAAGGCTATAAACAAGCAGAAGTATTAAAGGGAAAATGTAAAGAAATGAATATTGTCAATTCAGCAAAGATTTTAGTCTGAAATGCCACACATTCATGCTTTGTGATCTCATTGTTAAAGTAAGTGGCTTTTATAGTCATCACAGCACAGCACACAATGTGAACAACGTGAAATTCTTTCTCTGTATTTAACCCATTCACAGAGTGAAGAAGTGTGCAGCCACCAATCAGGGGCAGCCAGGGAGTAGTGTGTGGGGGGGTGGTACATAGCTCAAGGGTTCCTCAGTGGTGCCAGTGATGGTCCTGAGATTCGAACCCATGGCCTTCTGATCACAGGGCAACTCCCTAACCACCAGGCCACCAGCAGCCTCTAGTGTTAGCAGTGTATTAAAGGTGCCTCACGTCACCGAGTGAAGTCGAAACACTCAGTAACTACCTAAAGGTGCCTGAGAAGTAGTCTACACTATGGGCAAGAAGTAAATGCGCATGTTCAATTAAGATCCATAACCTGTGTTATTTCTCTGTGGTTTACAGCTACAATATTCGCTGCCTTATTGCTAAGATCCCCCACGAAGCAAGACCTTACGGAGAAGAGGAAAACGAAAGAGTTTTTACAGCATTTTCTGGGCCAGGACTCCCACTAACAGACAACACTGTCAACTTCATGTCTTATTTTACTGCACAATGTTCGCTTAAATACATTAGCTGTCATTTTTTTCATTTGTATCTAGATAAATCTTTTTTGTTGTATTTGTGCTGCCATTTTTATTTCTAAGCCTTTTAACAAGCATCTGAAACACAATTTTATGGAAAAGCAAAAGGAACACTGACTTGTCTCAGTATGGAAAATGGTTGTAATTTAAAGATCAGTTTTTGTACTTCAGTGTAAATAATGAAAATCTTTTATATTAAAACTAGAATTATGAAAACCATCCCTGTTCTTTTGTCACCAATTAGTTCTCTTGTTTTGTGATTATAATAAAAATTATTATTAATATTGAGTTCATTATTGTTGTTGGTATTATTGTTATATAATATAACAATTTTTAGTAGTGCTATAATAATTATTCCTGTAATTAGTATTGGTGGTTATTTTAGTGCCATTAATAATAATGATAAAAATCCTGCTATTATTATTGGTGATTGTTATTATTAATATTATTATTAGTGGAATTATTGGTAATATTTTAGTGTTGTTCTTGGAGATTATTTTATTGTTATTATTGGTGGTTATTTTAGTGTTGTTAATAATGATAATGCTGTTACTTTTATTTTTAGTGGAGATATTAGTGGTATTTGTTATTATTAGTAGTGGTGATATTATTATTATGATCGTTATTATTGGTAATTGTAGCATTATTAATAATAATAATACTAATAATAGAGTGTATTTTAGTTTTATAATATCTCTGTGGAGATGTTCCAGCAGCTGTGTGCAGTGCCTGGTCCTCTCCAGATCTTCAGGAAGAGGAACTGGAACTCTCCTCTCCTGTTCAATCATGGTCTGCCTGGGGAGGGGAAGGGAGGACAGTGCCAGAGAGCAGAGATATTTCAGCACTGGGCGTCTATTTCACACAGGTAACTTAATTTACCCCTTTAACGTCGTGTGAACGGCGGTGTGGTGTGTAATATCTTTACATTTTCCGTGGTTGTCTTGCCTCAGCCCCTGAGCTCCAGACAGTCTCAGCTGGCTAGCTGAACTCTAGGAGCGTAATTTTAGAGCTAAACACCTAGCCTGCTAATATTAAATTATTCTGATGTTTTACTGTCAGTTTTTCTCAAAGTGTCTAGTGAACATCAACTCGTCTTATTTTAATCTTGTCATTTGTCCACTGTAATCAAACTGTGACCCAAAAAAACCTTTTTAATTCAGATGGAGCTTCCCAAGCCACTGTCAAAATCAAGCTAGCATGCTAAAAGTAACCCCACTTCTGAATGAGCTTCAACTGCAAGCCAGCCATCAAAATATAACAGCGAGTGTTTCCAGAACACTCGCTGTTATATTTTCAGTGTCGTATTTTTAGACTGTTACTCATTCAAATTTGAAATATTTAAGATCAAAATACTGTAGAAAGAGCACAGTCTCGTACAGTTAGCTGTGTAGCCAGTGGCAGTTAGCTACTTGGTGCTAACTGAGCTAACCTTGACTTTTTTAGTCAAATAGTGTCACTTTAGACATATACACAGCTTGCAAAGCAGCATTAAATCTTGTTTTTATTTGTTTCTTTATTTTCGGGAATGCGCTAAAAGCACTTCTGTGTAGCTGTCTCTGTAAATTGGTCCTGTAAAGGTCTTGTTGTCAGTGTTCAGTACGAGCTGAGAAACTTCCAGAACCCACACCAAACCCCGTCTGACAACCGTCCCCAACTTCACCCCTCTGGGGATATGAGGGTGCTAGACTGTCAGCACGGTTACTGAATGAAATTATCAGTAAAAACTGATAATAGTTTTTAGTTTCCAGAGGAAGTTGAGTTTATAATAAGTCATCTCCACAATAAGGCAGAATACATTCCCTTTACCTTAGTTAAATAACAGGTGTTGAAGGGTGCTTTTCTTTCTATGTTGAATTGTCCACTGTGTCCCTGAACTGGTTTCCAATTTCGCTGACACCCTGTTTGTTTGGAAACAGTTTGTTGCTCCTTAGTGAAGTTTTTCCTTCGTTGCTCCAGTTTCATGTACCAGTAAAACGTGTGTTGTGAACTTCTGTAGTTTCCAAGAGTTTCTGAAAAAACAGCTGCCCAACATAACTGAAAAGTTGTGCTGTTATTTACACACTCTATGGACAAAAGTATGGGACACACCTGTTTTCCAAGGTTTGCCCATTACTTCCAGTGAAGGGAAATCTTAATGCTTCAGCATACCAAGACATTTTGGATGATACCATGCTTCCGAACTTGTGGACACAGTTTGGGGAAAAACCTTTTCTATTCTGGCATGACTGTGCTCCAGTGCACAAAGCAAGCTCCTTAAAGACATGGTTGGATGAGTTTGGTGTGGAAGAACTTGGCCCGCACAGATCCCTGACCTCAACTTTTGGGATGAACTGGAGCGGAGATTGCGAGCCAGGCCTTCTCGTCCAACATCAGTACCTGACCTCATAAATGCTCTACAAAGTCAGTGGGCACGAATTGCCACAGAAACACTCCAGAATCTTGTGGAAAGCCTTCCAGGAAGCTGAGGACCAAAGCCAAATTAAAGTCTGTGTATTTGAATGCAATGTTATTAAAATGTCAGGCATCCCAATACTTTTGTCTATATAGTGTATGTAAACCCTGATATTCTTTTTTTCTGCCTTTTTTTTTTTTTTTTTTTTAGGGAGCAGAAGTACGTGAACAGGCCCATACGATTGAGGGGCGTTGGTAGGATCATGGGTGAGAATGGCCCTCTCACTGAGACAGCCATGTTCTTTGAGGAGGATGAAGAGGACGTCGATAAACTGGGCAGAGAGGACGACGACGATGATGAAAAAATGGCTGATTCGGACAAAGACGACGACCTGATACGTGAGCCCTCCTCTTCTTTAGGAAGGGTGTATGACCGCACCACGGTGCTCATAGAACAGGACCCGATCTCCCTTGATGAAGAGGGGGAGGAGGATGGCCACTGTGGCCCGGATGAGGATGGTATGGCGTTTCTGGCCGATGGAGATGAGGAGGGGTCCCTGGCCTTCATGGCCGACCCAGACAGCATGTCACAGGGCTACGTGCATCACACCATCTCGCCGGACCAGATCCAGTTCATCATCAACCCTGGATCCACCCCCATGCCCAGAAACATTGAAGGAGCCACCCTCACTCTGCACTCAGAATGCCCAGAGACCAAGCAGAGAGAGGTAAGGCCTTTAACTTGGCAGAGTATGACGATTCGGCTTACATGGTTTTAAAATGACATTGTTTGTGGAATTTTATCTTACTATGTCCTGTTTTTGCAAATCAGTCAGAGGGTCTACAAAAGTGTTTAGCTTCCAAGGGTTTTTTTTTTGTTTGTTTTCCTTAACCCTTAGAACGCATGTGTTCCCATATGACGTAGAACCAAAATTTATTGGAACTCAAAATCATGTAATAACTATATCCTCTATTGGGGTTTTAAAAATGACCTCACATGCAAATGCACATAAAGAAAAAAATATCCAAATATCTTTTATTTTATGTCTTAGAAACAAACGGAAGAAAGCACAAGATCTTTGAACCCGAGGGAACTTTCAGGATAGTTTCGGACCACAAGTGGTTGGGAAAAACCCGTAGAGAGAGAGGGGGTCCGGAGAGTGGCCAAATGGTGGCACGGCGAGCAAAAGCAAAAGCGCAAGAAGCGATGACCATGTAGGAGAACAAACGCCGGTATTAGACAGTTTAGAATGTTTATTTGTTAAAATCATTTTTTACCACTACACTCTGAATTCTATGGGTTAATGACAGTTCAGGATGTGAATGCTTCTTGTACCAAATTAAGCTTGCATGTTTATGAGAAGTTCGTTACATTTCTTATGGATTTTATAATGCGTATTCAGGATTTGATATTCCGTTGTTTCTTCTCTTCATATTATTACAAGATCGTCTGTCAGATAACATGTAGTGTGGAAGTTCTGAAAGAGGGGGAAAAATGTTTGCTGGCAGAGTGTCATCCCCTCTGGGCCCCTGCTTCCACATGGTTGCATATGATAGATTTTTATCCTACTTCCCTTGCTCACACAGCTGGTGGTGCAGTAAACGCCTTTGTCTTTGAGTCAGCTAAAATCTAAAGAAGTGAAATTGCAGCTCTTACTTTTAATAGCTACTTTTTCCTTTGATAACAGGGCCCATTTCCACTTTCAAAAGGCACCAGCTCAATGGTTTAGCGGCACATCATCATCCAGGTTGCCTAATAATGGCTTAGCCCTCTTGGCTGCATACTAAACAAAATTTGTCTCCCTAACAATGTGATCAAAGCTTATCTTCTCTTGTTTACCAGTAATGTACTGGACTGGGCAGTAATGGGCAGTGTGTCTGTGAGTGACCTGGTAATCACTTTTACTTGCTAAGAGCATCCCTTAAAGCCCATTTCTCGTCTGTCAGAGCTAGCTCTGCCATGCTGATGTGATCTCAGCATATTGTCTAATGATGTAGATGTTGCCAGGACACATCTTTATTTGCATTCCAGAGACATGCAAATGACCCACTGCATTGTGTAATGCAACCCTGCTTTGCTCAGCCTGTCACAGGAGAAGGGCTGCGCCTCTCTACCCCATTTAGAAACCAAACAAAGACTGATGCAAGCCAAAACCTAAAGCTGATTTCTGAAGTTCTGGGGAACAACAGTGGCCATAGCTACAGCAAATAATTCTTTAATAAGCAAATAATTCTGAATAAAATCATGTAGGGGAAACTATATTTCAAATAGCAAGTGATCACTAAATGAGCCTCTGTTGAGGCTCAGAGTGATTTTATATTCATTGTAAACAGTGAGGTCCTGCAGTACCGTGGTTGTGATGAAAGAGATTTACATGGGGGTAATCAAAAAGGTTGTATGCTCTACCTGATTACACACTGACCTTCAGCCTGTACATTGTTTCCTTTTTTGTCAAATGTGTTCTGTGCATGTTGCCTTTTTTTTTTTAATCATCATTTGATTGTCTTAACTGAATGAGCCATTGTAGGCCAGTTAAGCCACATTTGAATGACTCCATCAGAGCACTGTTTGGGGGCAGATAAAAATCTAAAAATAACCAGCATGCCGTGTGCCTTTGTTCTCTATTTTTCATAGAGAGCTCGCTGCCTGGTTTATGACTCAAATATACAGTTATCTCATCAACCAAGAGGGTTTTCTCCATTTCAAACACAAAACAAAGATTATGAAAATAGTTTTTGAACAAAGCTCATCCCCCAGTTGTTGCATATGTAATCAAAGTGTTGCTTGCCTTGCATGTAAGAGAAGATGGCTTCATCTTGCAAGCCTGAACATTTTTTGTTTGGCAAGTGTCTGCTTTCTGAATACTGAGTACAACAGGACAATCAGTTGGGCAGTTCAAAAATGAGGCCATTTGCCACCTACTTGCAAGAGATCCTGTTTGCATTCTGTTCCCTTGTTCTGACTCGCAGTAAGTGCACAGGCATTTCTAAAAGCTTTGAGTGTATTGTTTCGCTTCGCATACTTTCCTCACTGCAGTCCAGTAGTACAAAAATACTGTTTAGTATTCTTCATCAAAATGAATGTAAGTTTTAATACGTTTTAAAAAGTGGATGTCGCTTAAACCAGAATTAAATCAAGTGTATTTATGTATACTAAAGCTGACTATTTGGGTATAGAAATTTTGTATTGAATAGCATGGAATTTTTCAGTACTCAGTAATATGGAAGTAACTTTGTTGGTGTGTGTGTGTGTGTGTGTGTGTGTGTGTGTGTGTGTGTGTGTGTGTGTGTGTGTGTGTGTGTGTGTGTGTGTATGAAATGAAATGAAATGAAATGGTCATTGTGAGGTAATTTTTTGAAGTGACCCTGACTGGCATTTCTGAAGTGTACACAGGCAAAGATGGTGATTGGTCAACCTGTCAAAGCACATAATGTACTCCGGAATGCACAGCAACCTCTAATTCCAGCAAACCAATTTCCGGTGCCCTTAATGGCATCTGTATGTCTTGCAGGTTAAGAGGTACCAGTGCATGTTTGAGGGCTGTACGCGCACGTACAGCACAGCGGGAAACCTTCGGACACATCAAAAGACGCACCGTGGTGAATACACTTTTGTGTGCAACCAGCAGGGATGCGGCAAAGCCTTCCTCACTTCCTACAGCCTGAAGATCCATGTTCGCGTCCACACTAAAGAGAAGCCCTTCGAGTGTGATGTGCAGGGCTGTGAGAAGGCCTTCAACACACTCTACAGGTGAGGCTCACTTTGGAGAAGCTGCCATTTAAGAACTTTTCTTGGAGAAGTTCTGCAAAGTTATTTGAAAACATAAAAAGCTCCTTGTTACATAGCTGTTTTACTCGACCACTTATTGTACTTGTAGGTATTAGAATAAAAACTTTCTGCTTGTTTGTTTCAAGAGCTCTCATATCACCCAGTCTGCTTTTACCATTTTAATGTGCTTATTATCTAGTGAGCATTAGTTCAAGTGTCCTTGCTCGGTTCCTAAGTTGGAGCATTTGCTGCGGGACAGCTGCTTGTTATAGCTGTACATATTCCACTCAGACAGGGCACAAGCAATGACACTGGTGACCTCATACTGTCAGAGAGGCTCCTCATATGACACAGAGCTGAAGGCCACTCTTACCCTCCATACCACAGCACACCCCTTTCCATTAACCCTCTCCCAGTCCTGTCTGTTCTGTCCTCTCCAGTTAAAGATAGACTAGTGCTAAGGTTCGGCTTCAGAAGGTTTCGTCTGATAGGAAAACATTTTGGTGGTTCATTTCACACAACATAATAGATCTGCATGATTGCTGATTAAATGAAAATCATGTTCTTTTGCTCAAAATTTACATCAGAATCAGAATCAGAAAACTTTATTTATCCCGGAGGAAATTGTTTAAATTCTTATTCACAATTCTCACAATATCAAGTATGCATCAAAAAACATGCATGTTGTTTACTAAATTTTTACAAAGAAATGCTTAAATAATAATTTACATAACTGAGAACAGCTAAGAGATCAGTTTAAACAACCGTTACTAACAAATAAACAACACCATAAATAAGGACATGAGACTGATGCTTATAATGTCAGCATTGCAAAACCAGTCAAACATGAGCCAGTTTTAACACAGGCATGGCGAATACTTTTAGCATCACGCATCTCATGGTAAAGTTTGGGTGCAGACAGCATGTATCTATTGTTTGTGCAAAACTTGTGACAGACTTGTGATAACTTTTGCTCTTCAAGTTCATCAGTGAGTGCTGGGTATCTAAGACCCAGTTACCAGATTTACTGATTGTTCATCCTTGGACCTCTTATGTTAGCTGCAGACCTCCCATTTTAGAGATGATATTGTCCAGTCATTCCTATTTGGCCCTTGTCGGACTTTCTTGCAATTTTTTCTTCTTCGCGCACACCAGAATTGACTGTTTCTCACGTCTCCTCACATTGCAGCACAACTGGAAGATCATTCTGTGCTACTGTCCAGCTAGATTGACAGCTCTGTAGCAATGGCAGGACTTTTGATATGGCCATTCCAAAACAATATTCTTGTTTATCCTTGTGTGTTTATGGTCGTTGTCTTGCTGCATAACCTTTGAGATTCAGTTGACAGACAGATGTCTTTTCCTGTTGATTTTTCTGATATAATTCAAAATTCATGGTTTAGTCAATGATGTCCAACCTGTTTTGGAACGGTTCTCATGCTGGAATACAGTGTTCTCCAAACAATTTCTCATTAAAGCCAAAAAAAAGATATATTTTGGTCTCATTTGTCCTCAGAACATTTTTCCAATTGCCATAGGGCATGTCCACTTCATCTTTAGCAACTGTAAATAGGCAGCAATGTTCTCTGAGGAGAGCAGTGACTTTCTCCTCGCAGCCCTGCCAAGCACACTATTGTTCAGTGTTCTACTGATGGTAGACTCATGAACATTAACATCAGCCAGAGTTATAGAGGTTTTTTGGTTGCTTAGATGTTACCCAGGGTTCTTTTGTGACCTCGCAAACTTGGTCTTGGAATGATCTTTATTCAGCCATCCCCGTGGAGCATAACAATGGTCTTGGATTTGGAGAAGTTAAAGCTTTTTTGGGATGGTTTTATAACTCTTTCCAGTCTGATGAGCATTAACATCCCTTAGAAATCTCCATTGCCATGACACATTTCTACAAGCGTTTTGTGAAGATTAGACTTGGACAGATCTCTTTTCTTGAAATAAAACAGTGCCCACTCACACCTGTTGTCATATTCCTCAAATAAACTACCAAGTAAAGTATATTTGCCTAACTGGGTTCTCTGAGCAGCTTTTAGAACATATCTAAAAATCTGGTGTTTTTGGTCATATTTATGCAGAAATATATACAATTCAAGCACCTGTATGTGTGTGTGCACGTGTGTGTGTTGCTCAGTACTACTTCATGCTGATGTTTCTTGATGGCACATAAATATCATATTTTTATGTAGTCAATAAACATTTCTTGTCAGCGAAGTTAGCATTTGTTTATTATGTTGTACATTTCAGATTTTCTCTCCAGTGTTTTAGTAACTTTGTTCCTGTTTTTCTTCCTATTTAAATTGTTTTGTCTCAGGCTGAAAGCACATCAGCGGCTTCACACAGGGAAGACATTTAACTGTGAATCAGAAGGATGCACCAAGTACTTTACCACACTCAGTGATCTGAGGAAACACATTCGTACTCACACTGGGGAGAAGCCGTTTCGGTAGGTTATTTCACTTTGAACGTATTTGTTTATTCTTTTTAAATATTTTATTGTCCAGTTCCTTTTCTTGTCTGTTCTCAGTCACTTGCATACTACCATACTATACAGTGTCAAAAATAGTATTGTCACAATTAGCAGTGTATTAAAAAGAACAGTACAGTGTAGTTGTACTACTGTATTTATGCTCTCTTGTATTTAGCTTTGTTTATAGTTCATGAAGTTTTTGCAATGGTTGGGTACTTCTAAATAGTTATTGAGCTACTGGAGAGTCACTTTCAAAAAGTGTGCATGTAAGCAGTCTTACATGTTGCTTAGATGAGGATGTGTATGACTAGTTCATGTGACCCTTTTTAAATGTCAACATCTCTTTAGGTGTGATCATGACGGCTGTGGTAAGGCTTTTGCTGCAAGTCACCATTTGAAAACACATGTGCGGACACACACTGGTAAGATGGTGTTTATTCACTTCCTTTTGCACTGAAAGAGGAGTTATCAGATCAGATGTATGTTTATCTGTTCACCATCATGTCAGAGACAAATTGTTGTGAAATTCATGGAACTTGTGTTTAGAAAAATAGACTGAATTCACAAACCAATCACTGGTTTCATAGAAGACTCTACCCAGAAAAAAAAGATTTTTCATAAAAATGGTTCATGCTTTATACAGAGTTTAAAGCCTTCTTTGATCTTCCTGACCAGGAGAGAAGCCTTTTTTCTGCCCTAGTGATGGCTGTGAGAAGACATTCAGTTCACAATACAGTCTGAAGAGTCACATTCGGGGTCATGATAAAGGCCCACCTTACACAGTCAACCTCAGTCATCCTTTATCAGAGGTGGGTGTCTTTGCATTTGTACAAAATGGCAACTAAAACAACATACCTATGTTTTGGAGGGAACAAGTGATTAAAGGAAAAATCCCTTTGTGATGTGCTTGGTCTGCCTTTTAAATAGATTCTATTTACGTGCCAAGTAGGTTTGGATACTTTCGATACAAAATATATGTGGAAATAGTATATGTAACCTTTTTTGAATGGTAGGAAGTTGAAATAATGAATCATCTTTAGTTGCAGAACCCATCAGTACTACCTCAGTTATTTGCTATGTTAATAATTGTTAACCATTCACATAATGTAAGTATTGTGTGTGTGTGTGTGTGTGTGTGTGTGTGTGTGGCCAGTCTGTCACAGTATTAAAACCACTGACAGGTGAAATGAATTACATTAACAAGGAAACACAACCAGTGAACCAGTGTCAACCAGTGTCAAAAATGTTCTGGAATGGTTTGAGGAACATGACAAAGAATTCAAGGTGTTTACTTGAATCTCAATGTAGTCGAACATTTGCGGGATGTGCTGGAGAAACTAGTTTGAACCAACTGCTACTCCGCCAGCTTGCCTTTCTTCAGTAGTGTGTCCATGCAGTTCTGTTGCTCACATGCCCTTTGAAGGCACTTTCAGCACTGGACACAGGTCAGCACACGTGCTCTGACCGCTCTGCGGCAAACTAACACCTTTCTATTATAGCTAGCATTAACTTTTTCATTTTGTACTACACTGGGATTTTCTGTGGTGTCGGACTAGATGAGCTAGCCTATGCTCGCCACATACATCAGCAAGCTACAATGTGCCCATGACCCTTTTGCCAGTTCACCAGTTGTCTTTTCATTGTCTACTTTTAGTAGGTACGAACCACTGCATACCAGGGATACCTCACAAGACTTGTCATTTTGGACATGATCTGACCCAGTTGTCTAGCAGTTAAAATTTGACTCTTGTAAAAGTTGCTCAGGTCCTTACCCTGCCTTTTTGTCCTGCCTCTAACTCATCAACTTGAAGAACTGACTGTTCACTTGCTGCCTAATATACCCCACCCCCTGAAAGGTGGTCAGGTGCCCTGGTAATGGTGTAATAAATGCTGTTCATTTGTCAGTGGCTTTAGTGTTGTGGCTGATCAGTGTATGTAACAAATATGCATCGTAGGCTGCTTCTTTTTGCGTTGATAAAGGTAATGCATGTAATGAAAGATAAAAACACGGTTCAGGTTTTTTACTTTTTTGCCAACAGTATTATTTTGCATATGAACAAGCTATTTTCTTGTTAATTACAGGATGCAAATCACTCACTGTGCCTCAGTGATTTGAGCCTCATTTCCACAGACTCTGAGCTCCGAGAAAATGTCAACAATGTGAGTCATTGTCATTTATGGAACATATCAAATCATGACATGAACACTCACCAAATGGCAGACGTTTTGTTGTTGTCAGCTGAGCATATTATATCAGGAGTATTATATGGGTAATGTTAACAGTGTATGAGTTTGTGATATACTTGCATCAGGGTTTGGCCGATGAAAACATAAGCTAAATGTCCTGGATAGCAGGTAGCTAGTTATAGAAGGTTACGGGACTACATGTTTTGCCCTTGTTGTTTTGTTATCAAGTATTACAAATCTGTTATTTTGATAAAGTTCAAAACGGTGTTTCTACAACCCACAAGGGTTTTGATTTGAAAATCCAAATGCAAAAAAGTGGTTTCTGACCCAACAGCTTATTAAGGTACCCTTACCTTTTACGACAGTTATAGCAAAAATATTTGTCTTGTTCCAGTAGGTATTTAAGCAAAAACCTCAGTTCATGATAATGTTATTTTATTTTTTCAGTGCCTATTCTCTTTCCAACAGAACCCTGTTTAGTCTCAGCAAGCAGCACACTATGTGGTAGTCAAAGGAAATTCCAGGAGAGATGAGGAAGCATGTTTTTTTTTTTTTTTTAAATAGATAATTCTGGAAAGGGTTAAAATACTATTCCTAAGGCCCTAGGACTACAGTGAACCACAATGAGAGCCATTATCTCCAAGTGGAGAAAACCTGGAACTTGGAACTACTTCTCTGAGATAGCAGGGCTTCCAAATTTGTTTAAGAGTGCAGTGACAACCCCACTGGAAATTCACAGAAGAACCAAACTTGAATCTAAGGAACTCTAGACCTTGCTCGCCTCAGATAAGGCTAATGATTTCAGCCATTAAGTAGGGGCAAAAATGCTAGCCACAGGAGAGCCACACAGCAAAAATCAATGCTGTCTGAGTAGAACATAAAAGTTTGTGTAATGTCAAACACCTAGTTGACACTCAGACTTTTTGTTCTGTGGACTGATGTGTAAAATAGTGTCATTTTGGAAAACTTTTACATCTAGCACTAAAGCTAATACATCTTTTCACAATAAGAACATCGTAACAGCAACCAAGCAAATTTGGGGGTGGTAGAGTCATTATTTGAGGATACTTTGCTGCTTCAGTGCCTAATAGACAGAACCATATTCTCCTCTCTAATCCTGCCTTGAGAACAGTTCAGTTATGAACAGCAACACTGTAAAGCACAAGACCAAGTGTGCCTCTGAATGGCTCATAATAAACATGACTAAGGTTTAGAATGGCATAGCTAATCTCCTGACTAGAAACTCATTGAGATGCTGTGGCAGGGCTTTAAATGCTCAGAGGCTTACTTTTACACAGGTGATATAAGTGTTGCCAGCCTTTTTTTTTCATTGCTAAATTAAATTCCCATTTAAACCGGTTTGTTTTTATTCATGTTCTCCTCATATTACATTTCTTATGAGGACCTGAAATAATTTTGCAAAAATACAGGAAATTAGGAATTTTTTGTTTGTTTGTTCTTCCCCAGTACTGTAACGTTAGAATTGTTACTAATTGTTTAATTGTTTCACAATGTGCAGTCGCAGAGCTTGGAACTGAATAGTGTTACTCCTGTGAGGATATTTGAGTTGATGTTCCAGAGCCCTGAAAACAGTGTGAGTCAAGATGACGCACATCCTTCAGGCAAGTACTTCTCAACAGACTCACTAAACAAAGTATATTTTTTACCCAGGTACCATGTGGGGCAACACTCAAAAATCTCACCTATTTTTTTCTGTACCCCCAGATAACCTAGTGGAGGCTTTTGGCTTGGAGACACCACCACAGCCAGCTGTGGCAGACACATCTACTCTGCTTTCTTACCCTCAGCTGCCTTCATCCTCCTCTTCATCTAACTCTCTTAACACCCCTGTCCTAGAGAACTCTACTCAGCCTGGCTCATCCTCCTCTCAGACAGCCTCTGCCAGCAACTCAACACAAACCCCTCCGCAGTCTGCCACCTTTCCCTCAGTTCTCCATACCTCACTACAGACACCAGAAGTGCCCGCTCCCCCTGCACCTGCTGCCACCCAACACTACGCGCCTGCCCTGCCTCTAGCCCCGACTAATGCCCTGCCGGTCTCCACCTCAACTGTGGCCAACATCTCCAACCCTGCTTCAGCGACAGCAGTCACCACAGCGGCAGCAGCAGTCGTGACGCACACAGTGCCTTTAGCAGGCAACGCCAGCCTGGCTCCCACACCCACCATCACCATCGCTCCTACGCAAGGCCTTCTGCAGCCCAGCCTTGTCATGTCTGACCAGAACCTGCAATGGATTCTCAGCAGTGCTGCCAATGCACAGCAGAACCCTGAACAGCAGGTGAGGGTACCCGGAATGCTATTTCAACTACGTTCCTCAATTTGCAGTGTACAGTGGCAAGAAAAAAATATGTGAACCTTTTGGAATTTCATGTTTTTTTGTCATAAAATGTGATCTGACCTTCATCTAAGTCAAGGGTATTGACAAATATAATGTGCCTAAAATAATAATAACAAGGAAATCCTAATCTTTCATGTCTTTATTGAGAATAACCATAAAAAACTCATAGTGCTGGTGGAAAAAGGATGTGAACCCTCAAGTTACTGACCTCAGAAAAGCTAACTGGAGTCAGGTGTTAGCATACCTGGAGTCTTATTAAGAAAATGAGTTTGGACTTATGGACTAGAGCTACTCTGCCTGATAAAACCACTCAAACTTTTGGAGTTTGCTCTGCACAGAAAAAATACGCTTATGTGAGCAATACCTCACCAAAAAGAGCTTTCAGAGGATCTACGATCAAGAATTGTTGATTTATATAATGCTGGAAGGGGTTACAAAGTGATTTCAAAGATTTGAGAAATTCACCAGCCTACAGTTCTACCTGATCTACAAATGGAGACACTTTGGGACTGTGGCTGTTCTACCAAGAAGTGGGTGCCCAGTCAAAAGGACCTCAAGACCACAACAAAGACTCCTCAGTGAGGTAAAGAAACAACCCCGAGTGACAGCCAAAGATTTGAACGCATCACTGAAACTGGCTAACATCAGTGTTCATGAGTCTACAGTGTTTTAAACATTGAAAAAGCGGAGTGTCTGTGGCAGGACACCACAAAGCAAGCCGCTGCTTACTAATAAGAACATTGCTGCCCGCCTGAAGTTTTTGAAAGAGCACATTGACACTCCACCACGGTATTGGCAAAATGTTTTGTGGACTGATTAAACTAAGATTGAACTATTTGGAAAGGAAACGCAGCACATCATCTGGTGTAAAAAGGCATATCTGCATATCATCATGAAAACACCACCCCAGCCGTAAAGTATGTTGGAAGAAACATCATGATTTGGGCCTGCTTTGCTGCATCAAGTCCTGGCTAGCTTCATTGAGGGAAAGATGAATTCCCAAGTATTTCAAAAAATTCCTTAGGTTAATGTGAGTGTGTCTGTACATCAGCTGAAACTTTAGAAATTGAAAGTGATACAATAGGACAATGACCCAAAACACTGGAGCAAGTCCACAACAGCTTCAGAAAAACAAACATACTTTTTCTTGCCACTGTATGTGTTTTTTACTTTTTTGAGCATGTGTAGAGCACAGACTGCAAGATAGCTCATTATTGTGTAGCAATAATGCACGGTGCCAATATAGCAATAATGCATGGTCACATGTTCTTTTTTTATTATTATTTAATTTTATTTATTTATTTATTAGGGCCCGAAAGTGGAGAAGGTCTTCTTTACAACAGCCATACCTGTAGGTGGACATTCAGGTATGATCAACTTTGTATGTAGTATTGATATTTCACTTGCCTGTTATTGTTATATGCTAAACACATGTTTTGTTATTGTTTTCCATGAACATGAAAGCACAGAGAAACTGACAAGCATGCTGCTTTTTTTCTTAGGGAACCCTGTGCAGCAGATAGGCCTTAGCCTCCCAGTCATTATAATTAAGCAGGAGGAGGCTTGCCAGTGTCAGTGTGCCTGCAGAGACTCAGCTAAAGAAAGGAGTCAGAGCAATGCTTCTACACAGCAGGAGCCTACAGACACCTCTGCTCCTGCTCCTGCTCCTGCTCCTCCTCCTCCTCCTCCACCGCCACCACCTGCAGAGACAACTCCACAGTGCTGTTCCTCCGAGGTGAACCCTACTCAGACACAGATCCAGCCTGGGAATCCCTCTGCATCAACTCAGACATTCCACAGTGAGGCCATAGCTTCCAGCACTCCTACAGACAGTCTGGCCAATGTGGATGTTGTAGACCTCCTCAGCCCTGAGACGACAGCTAACATTGAGGCTCTGCTCATGGTTGCTGATGAGTTCTCCATGAGTGAGGGCAGCAGCAACACCACCACCTAAAGGAAGCTAAGAATTACCATCCCTCTTGCCCATTCGGGTTTTAATGGGTTTTGGTCATCCTTTTATACCTTATGCAGTGTTGATCTGATGCATAAGCGTATGCTCTATAAACCAGGGGACAGGGCTTCTCAGAGTAAGAATCTGTCTAGTATCAGTTTTGCCCTTTTCATATTCTTTTGAGTATGATCTTACAGGGGGAGCTAATCCTAGATGCTTAATACATGTGAGCCTTGAGCTAGCATTTTAGTCACAGTGCACTCTGATTAGTTTCAATGTGTGCTTTGCGCATATTCCTACAATGAAACTTTCCCACTGAAAACAAGAGGTTTGTAAGTAGTCTTTTGCTTGAAGTCACTTCTCCTTTCGCACTGAATCACAGCAGTCCTTCCAGGCAACATTAAGATGTGCTCATGGTCTGTTCGGACCAGTGTTACAATCCTATAACCCTGGTTGTCAAATGACCAGTAGTTCATTAAGGGAGGTGAGATGAGATGAAACAAGACAAGTCCTAACTCACATTTACAAGAAAAGCAATATTTTTAATCTTAGGCTCAAAAGAATAAAACTTCTGTCAATGTGAATCAGGCTCCCTAGTGTAGGTTGGAGTAGAATATGTTTTAAAAGGTACAGGACAGTCACAGTTGACAAAGACTTAAAGCACTGAGAGCTATTGAACTGAGCAAAATCCTACAACATAAGATTTGTCAACCAGCCACACTGAAGTAAAGATAAGTTGTGAATGTGTGATTGAAACTTAATTGGCATATGCAGCACTTTGAATGGAAAACTGAAGCCCTTTAGTTAATGCAGTCATCAAGCCCAGCACATGCTGTAAGATATGAATAGTATATTACATGTAATTTATTAGAAAGTCTACGGTAGCCCAAGAAATGTGACTCTAATGTAATCTTGAAGCAGTTTGTGTCAACAGAAAGGAGAGACAAATTGCTTGCCTTTAAAATGTAACTGATAGGTGTTTTTGGTTGGCTGCCTGTAACTAGTATTTAATTTTTATATATTAATTTATTGAAATACTTAATCTCTCTTATTAGATCAATGCAGTACATATTTTCCATGACTGACCAAGTTATTTTCTTTGTCTGTGTTTGTTTTTGGTGGAGTCAACCCATCTAACATTATATTTTTGTTGTTCTTGCCTTTGGGTTGCAGGTCAGGCATATAATGGAGGTGGGATTACTCATCCCTGCCCCTGCTTTACTGTTACTGAGGTGATTTTAGCCTTTCCTGGACCTGTTTTTTTTTTCTTCTTCTTCTTCTTTTTTTTTTAAAGACCCATGTAAGTCTCACGGTTGTGGCTTGCTCAGGGATATAGGATATCAAAGCAGAGGTATACATGTTTGTGCTGTCCCTGAAATTACATAAAAATGAACATCAGGACTGTAGGAGCATGATCTCTTACGTATAACCTGCTCGTGCATCACCAAGCCAAGGTTTAGATAACAAAGAATGACTAGTTAACTTCCTTGCACCCATAAGTCCCCCTGTTTATACGCAACTGCTGTAAGAAGAGGCTTTGAGGAACTGATTATAATGTAAATACAATGTAGTACATTTGAAATTATAAATGTTTATGCCCTTAGATTGTATTTGTATTTTTGTATAGAACTACCGGGGGCAATCACACTTTGGGAAGTGGAAGACTGCACTGCACTGCCCTGCCCTTTTTCTTTGCAACTCACTTGTCCTCAAATTGCCATGCAGTTTTTTCATTTTTTTTTTACTTCAGTCTTGGCTTTTTTATTACAAAGAAAAGCTTACCATAGTCCCTCGGTATCATGTGCAGGACAAAACAGCCTTACAGTTATGCAGATTAACTGTCAAGCTCCTTTTTTACCTAAGAAATGGTTTACCACATAACATACTTCTCACTGTAACATGGCATTCAGGGAGAGCCAGGTTACTAGAAATCACTCAAAGTTTTCTTTAGCTAGTGCCAAGAAAATGGTTGTTTAAAAAAGGTCACATTGGCTAATATTTGTTCTGATATCTGCACATTCTCACATTTGCTGTGCTATAGTTTAGACACAGTACACAGACTCATGCTGTGTTCAACACATCAGACCCATTCTAGGTGTACAATGTTTAAAAAAAAAACAAAAAAACATTGTCCACAGCTGTTGACACAAGCTAAATATTCTGCATGTTTGTGCCAGTTGTCTTTTTAATGAAGATAGGGCATTTAAAAAATTATACATGGGGGAGGGGGGTGCTGTTTTAGAAATGGTAGCAGTAACTGTCCCACATTTTTTTGTTGTTTTTTTTTTGTTTCAGTAACAAATTGTTTTGTCAAAGTTGTTTGCTTCATGTGGAATAATTTGTTTCCCTTGGTGCTTTGTAAAGATTGAAAGATTTGCTCAAGGCAGAACGAGCACTATATTTGGCCATAATGTCTGTTATAGAGTGAATGATCTATGCAAAAATACATTTTTTCCATATTTTATTAGAATCAACCAAGCTTCAGCTCTCTTCATAATACTGAGTGAAATAACCCTTTGATTCAGTATTTTGTCATCATTATGCAAGTTGCCACTAGTTTAAAGTAACTGAGTAAAAATATTCACCATAGACTACAAAAGGCTTGCTACACTCTGAAGTATCCAGTTTCAAAAGGATGCTTCAGGTAGACAGTAACTGAGTTTTTATTTTAATGGTTCAGTTTTGTTGGTTAACAGGAGTGAATTACATACTGCATTTTATTGTGCATATGGGCATTGTAATCTTTTAACAGTTGTTCTCGACTTTCCACAAAATGTGTGTGCGGCCCCAAACATTATTAATGCATGCCACCCGATAGGCAAATCTCAGATTTTTAAAAAGTTCATATAATTCTGTTATAAGAATTTTGTCACTTTCAAATTTAGTTTAGGTTAACCTTTTTAAGATTTGGGTTAGGCTTATCTTTTGGTTTTGAGATTAGTTTGTACATACAGTATCACTTTTCCACAGTAGAGTGCAATGAAATGACAGTTCACAGAATTTGCTTGTCATTTATCAGAAATTGTGATTTAACTGTTTTGTCAGATCTGACATTGTCTCATGAGTATAAATTGGTCCTTCTGGGCTCCCTTTACAATAAACTGCTGAGTTCATCATTCAGTTTTCAGCTCAACAAACTGATTCAGCCACTGGTTCTTTCTTTCAATCCAGCTCTCTCACACAAAACTTGATGTGACATTTATTCAGTAGTTCTGGCTAAAGCAGGACGCAGTAGCATGCTATGGGCTGTGCAAATCAGAGCAAAAGTGCAAAGGGTTATCAGATGGGGAAACAAATGCTTCCAACAGACTGCTTTTGATACCCAAAAGTGTGAAGGGGTGGGGGAAGAAATATAAAGGATCTGTATTTTTAAGGAATGTATAATGTGAAGATTCTCATATGCTTGTTTTGTATAAAGTATTATGTATTATGGAAAAGTAATAACTTTTTGAACTGAATTAAGCAATATAATATCAGTGAAATCTCAACAGCCTTGTCTCCATTTGTCAATCATTTTAACAGTGTCAGTTTTATTGCTTATTCATGTAGCACTGTGATGCTTTTAAGAAGCATATATACAAAATTTAAGGAATTTTCTCGTTCTGTTCTTGAAATGCTGCATCAAAGGTTGTTCTCCTGCAAGTAAAACAAAAAAGTCATTATATGCACTTATATCCAGTTTGATGTGGTAAACAAATGTCAGATCATTAAAAAAAAAAAAGCTGCACAGTTTACCTGGACAATTCTGTTAATTGCTTGGAGGTCATTAAAGATCATGTCACATAAGGCGATCTGCTCTTCTATCACAGCTACAGTTGTATGCAAGGCTTGAAGATCGTCCTGGCTCTTGGAAAAAAATGCAGCGCTGGTCGAGTACAACTGAGTTTTTTCAAAATGTGTCTTTCATGATAAAAAAAGACTTTGTCCATCCAAAATCAACTCACCTGCTGTTCAGGAGGGTCGGTTGGCTCTTTGGCGCTATCCATAGCTTTTGATTTCTCTGTAATAATTAATGAACAGTACACGTATATTACTGTTCCTGAGGAGGGGAAAACGTAAGGAGGCGAAGAAAAAAAGTCAAATATGGTTTCTGACCTGCCTGTGACTCCATCAGAAGTGAGAGTGTGACCTGGTACCTCTGGGCTTTATTAACTAAGTTGATTACCTACACATGTTGCTTGTTGTGTTTCAATGATTTGCCACAGAGCTGTGTGAAGCAGACCAAACCCACACTCTAGTAAAGTACTTCTACATCTGTGGAATGCTACTCAAGTAAAAGTACAGTTAGAGCAAAAGTGCTAGTTCAAAATAACTAACCAGTGAGTGTAAAATTATCGTGGAACTTTTTAGTACATCCAGAACCAACAATGGGGCTGAAGTTTGTTTAGTTTTAGACTAAAAGGTAACCCCCAAAAAAGTCTAGTTCTCCTAGCTCATATTTTGGGAACCTTTCGGTCTAAAACTAAATGATAAGCCTCAACCAGAGGTGTGCCAATCACAAAGCATATGCTAACACCAACATAGTGATGTAATGTCGTTAAAAGGGCAAAACGGCAATCATAATACTTCAGCATACCAAGACATTTTGGACAGCGCCATGTTTCCAACGTTGTGGACACAGTTGGTCGAAGATTTTCTATTCCAGCATGACTGTGTCCAAGTGCACAAAGTAAGGTCCATAAAGACACGGCTGGATGAGTTCGGTGTAGAAGAACTTGACTGGCCCACACAGAGCCCTGACCTCAACCCCATCCAACACCTATGGAATGAACTGGAACGGAGATTGCGAGCCAGGCCTTCTCGTCTGACATCTGTGCCTGATCTCATAAATGCTCTACAGAATGAATGAGCACAAATTCAGAAACTCACTCCAAAATCTTGTGAAAAGAAAAATGGAAGTTGTTATAGCTGCAGGGGGCGGAGCTCCATATTAAAGTATTTGTATTCGAATGCAAGGTCAGTAAAGTCCCTGTTGGTGTGATGGTCAGGCGTCCCAATACTTTTGTCCATATAGTGTGTAACTCCTCATACATAGGTAGAAGGATGCTGAGGTTGGAGCCACCAGGCAGGAGGCTGAGAGGAAGACCAAAAAGGAGATTTATGGA
>JBBIGA010000007.1:14339537-14352947 GCA_037576975.1 Alestes dentex | reverse complement strand
GCAGATAGGACTAAATGGAGACGGATGATTCGCTGTGGCGACCCCTGAAGGGTAAAGCCGAAAGAGAAAGAAGAAGTGTGTAACTCCTCAATGTCCTAAACTCAGGGTCGAAGAGACTTTTATTTTGAATTTGCACCACGTTGCTAGGCGAGGCTTCACGGTGGAGGTGTGGATAAGGAAACACGTTGTAACTCGGGGAGAAGAGAAGTCTTATGATATTCTGTGTATTTGGTCGGGTGTTAAGTTTCTCGTCCCGTGTGTTTTCAAGCAGCCCAGCTGGGATAAGAGCTACGAGAAAAGATATGAAGACCACAGTCCTGAGATTATCCTTAAACGGGCCTCTGTCACAGCCGGCAGAAGCACAAGGTGGGTTCAGCTACATCAGTTACATCAGTCCGGCGGTGGAAGTAAAGGGCTACTTGATTACAATATTGTGTCCAAATACTTTTGTCCACATAGTGTACTTTTCCTTGTGCCCTCAACACCCAACTCACCAACAGGGACTTTAATGGCAATGCATTCAAATACATAGACTTTAATATGGAGTTGATTGTAACAGCTTCCACTCTTCTTTGAAAGCTTTCTACAAGATCTTAGAGTGTTTCTGTGGGAATTTGTGCTCCATTAGTTCTTTAGAGTTTTTAGGAGGTCAGGCACTGATGTTGGAAGACAAGGCTCGTGATTTCCGTTCCAGTTCATCGCAAAGGTTTTGGATGGGGTTGATGTTAGAGCTCTGTGTGGGCCAGTCAAGTTCTTCCACACCCAACACATATCTTTATGGACCAGGGACACAGTCATGTTGGAATAGGTAATGTTCAAACTGGGTCCACAAAGTTGGAAGCATGACGTTGTGCAACATGTCTTGAAAAGCTGAAGCATGAAGATTGTCCTTCACTGGAAGTAAGGGGCCACTTGAATTCAATAATTAAGAGATGTTCCAATACTTTTGACCATATAGTGTACTTTTCCTTGTGCTCTCCACATGTGACAGAGTGACTAGCAATTGCTAGTCTCAGACAATTATCAGCCCCCTTATCATGCACAAGAAGATCTGTAGGTAGCAAGATGTTAATGGACAAAATCGGTGGTCCAGAGCCATTATGGTTTATGGTGCTGTTAACTGTCTCTTGTGATACAGAAGGACCAGCCAGTATTGTTATGTGGAGAACAGTGAAATGTTTTGTGTGACTTGTTGCTTTATTATCTGCTGTATTTTGTGAATAAACAGTATTCATACTTGTCATAAAAGAAACTCTGCTTCTCTGATAGATTGTGAAGTGCACATTGAGAATTTATTTTCTTTCCCTGAAATATAGACGAAGGACAAATTCTCAACTCAACAGCAACGGCTTTGAAAAATGGCCAGGTTGTGGCTGTTCCTACTGACACCATTTATGGCCTGGCCTGCTTGGCCCAGAATTCAGAAGCCGTCAAGAGGGTGTATGATATCAAAGGCAGAAATGGCAACAAGCCTTTGGCCATTTGTTTGGGAGAAATAAAAGATATTTACAAGTAAGTAAATATGTACACCACCAGTCAAAGGTTTTTGCTCACTATTAGATTTTCATTCCTCGTAATCCTTGGAAAGTTGTTGAGTGAACAATTATAAATGAAATGTGTCAAATTTCCTTTTTAACCTGAAAAGAATCTGTAACAGTCCACGTTTGACATCCTGTTTAACTGGTTGTGTGGTGATGGCATAGTCAAATTCTAGACTGTACTTTAATTTTAAATGCGCTCACTAACTGTTTCATCCTATTTGCTGTCACTTCATTGCTTGTTAAATATCTAAGACTTTCCTGGTGATTCACATTATAATTATATTTATATTAGGTGGCTTTTTATAGGTCAGTAGTGACCTATATATTTTCTGGTTAATTAAGTTACTCAGATGATGAAAAATACTGTCAATTAATTATTATTCCTAAATAGTCGAGGAGAAACATGCAAAAGTAGAAAATCCCTTTGTGTCCAAGAACGTTTAACTAGTAGTGTACAGGTCTGCCATTTCATTTCATTAAATTGTGATGATTAAGCTGCTGGTGCATCATTATGTACTTTGTTCACAGATATTGCAAAGTGGTTGTGAAAGAGAAGCTTCTTGAAGATCTTCTTCCTGGTCCAGTAACACTGGTCTTTGAAAGGTCTGAAACACTGAATGCAGACCTCAATCCTTTTACTAAGGTAAGTTTCATTATCCTGCTAGTTTTACCTCTCTTTCCTTAAGGTGTCACTTATGTGCTACATGCTACAATATGATACACATGAAGTAAAGCCCTGTGTGAGATATCACTCAGGATACTTTTTGCACATCTGCACACCAGACATCTTTGACGTCTTTGCATTGTTCTTTTTTTCCCCTCATTGTTTGTAGCACACTGTTACACTGTCTTTGTTGTGCTTTTTGTCTTCATGTCTTATGTTGTGTGAGATTGTTTTTGTGCTGTCTGAGCGCCTGAGACTGTAGGAAATGCTATTTTGTTCAGTTATATACTGTGTATGTGGATGGATGAAAATAAAAGCCAACTTGACTTGATGTGTGTCCATCTGTTTGACTGATCTAGCTTGTAGGGGTCCGCATTCCAGACCACTCCTTCATGAGACGCTTGAGTCAGATATGTGATGAACCACTTGCTTTAACTAGCGCTAATGTCAGTACACAATCCAGCACTGTTGCTGTTCATGTGAGTACATGCATTTCAGATGTTTGTAGTCTTGCCCCCTATCAGGAGAATTACTGATGGATATGCTTTTGGTGACATTTCTGTTGTTCTGTGCTTCAAAACTAGGAGTTTAAAGATCTGTGGTCAAAACTGGCCGTTGTAGTGGATGGTGGCCCGATTGGCGACCAGAGTCGACTGGGCTCAACGGTTGTAGATCTCTCTGTTCCTGGCAGATACCGTGTCATACGACCAGGCTGGTGAGTGTCCTCCCCTAAGTAAAGCAATAAACACCAGGTTAAATCTAAAATCTAAATCTAAATTCAAAATGCATATGATTAAGGATTCTGCCATTCAATGTTTGGAATCACTGTATTAATATTTAATCAGTTTGTTTCAGATCTTCTTTCTCTTTCGGCTTTACCCTTCAGGGGTCGCCACAGCGAATCATCTGAATCAGTTTGTTTCAGATGCTTGCAGAAAATAATTCTATTATGATGCTGCTACTTATCAACTTTATAGGTTTCAGCCATAAAAGAGAGACATTTTAGATAAGTTTGTAATAGTGAACAGAGATGTATTTAATTTCATAAAGACAGTCATGGGACATTGAGCTTCATGTTGTATTCCACAAAGCCTTGTGTTTGAAAAGTGGTCGAGTCAGATTATAATTACAGTAAATTATCTGTTATTTAATATTCTATTGCTGTTGAAATATTGAATGAAACTTGTTAAAATACTTTCTGATGCCTTTCAGTTTAGCCTAAGTTACTATTAAATGAAATAACAGCGATTCCAGTTGTAGGAGTGTAACAGTTTGACCACATTTTGTTGATTTTTAAAATCCAGATCATAATGCATAATGCATTCTCTGACTCAACCACAAGCTCTTTTAAGCAGCTGAAGATCTGAAAATAAAGCTGATGTCTGCAGAATAGGGGAAGTATATAAAATGATGATAAAGGGTTTCCCGTTTGCAGTTCCCACTGTCCAAAATGTCCTTAAGAAGTGGCAGTTAAGGGAACCAAGAAAACTCTCCGAGAGAACTGCTCGTATTCTTCAAGAATCACTTGAACATCACTGAAACCAGACGACCTAAGGATATCACAGAACTAGATGTGTTCATTGATGAAAATTTCTAAAACTAGAATAGAAAGACCTGTGGCTGGTTATAAACAGCATTTACAAGCAGCGATATCTGCCAAAAGGGTAGTTACTAAGGACTGACTTTTTATTCAAATTAATAAAACACAAAAGAACTGAGCATGTACATTTGCAGAAAAATAAACATTTTTGCAGAAGTTGTTTAGTGCTTTTTTTTCGCTTAAAAAATGAACAAAATACGTAGTTTGGCTGTTCAAACTGCATTACGATGAGTGATTGCAAACTTTTCTGCAGTACGTTGAGTGATTCCAAACCTTTGAACCCGTAGTCCTCTTGACCTTTTACTGTAATTAACCACTTTTAATAGAATAAATGAATCACAATAATACATGAAAAATGTAGTGTTCAGTTTTTTGTTTAGAAACTGTCTCCATTTCTCACAGCGCTTATTCAGCTACAGTTGCTGTACTCAAGAACAAATATGATCTACTGGAGGATCCTGTTGGTTAAGGAGTTCACAGCTCACTGCAACCCTCAAGATCAAGCCTGCAGCCAGAGCCTGTTGGACACGGGCCAGGGGGATTCTGAATAATTGGAGTAAAACGCCAATGGAATCTAACCAAATCAATCACGAAATGGAATCGTGCAAATATGCAAACATTTATATTATTTTCATCTGCCTTTGAGGCAATGGCCTTTCATCTGTCTTAATGCTTACAGTAAATGGTGAACTCTGGAATTATGTGACACTGGCTTCAGATCGCAGGCTTTTTCATATTCTCAGTGTTTTGGGTTTTTTTGTTTTTTATTTATTGCCACTTTTTTAGTAAATTATACTCTTATGAGAGAGCTGTTTTGCTTAGAGAATGGACTTAATGTTAATAGCGCAATTTCAGTTGTACTATGTTACATTGAGGACCAGAAAGGTTTTCTTTCATATGAATACGCACAACACAAATGTAAGATGGATCTCTAATATTTTAAGTTGTTCTGGTTATCATCAGTGGCACTGATACCTGAATGAATGAATGAATGAATGTAAATAAATTGAAATTTAAAAGTGGATTTCTATTCCAGTTTACATTGTGCTTTTTTTTATTTCAGACCTTGTGTAGGGAGGCTTATGGTGGGCTCTGTGGTTAGATTTGATAGATTTTTTTTTTTTTCTGTCTGGCAGTTAGTTCCATACCTCAGAAGGCTTAGGTGGAATTGAATGTCAGCACAGAAAGAGTGGATTCAGTTTGTTACGTGGATAAACTGGTTCTCTTGGGTAGCGTTTTGGTTACTAATGAAATAGCTTGGCAGAGTACCAGCTCTAATATGCCTTTATGGCGTGTTGAAACAAAATCTGAAATGTCAGTGACATTCCAGGCATTTAAGAATACTGAGGGGTTTTTTCCCCAGCTTGTTATTTTTTCATACTCTATACTCTTCTTATTCCTAGAGGTTGCATGGTTTAGGAATGGAGTAAAGGCTAGACTAGTCACACAGTTTTCATACATGCCCTGTCATATGAAGTTTTTTATTATTCAGGAAAGACAATTCAGTGGATTTGCTGTCCTTGTGGCACATGTGAAATAGAAGTTGGCCTTTGCAGTGGAAAAGTAAACTGGAGTCAGTGGATTTGGAATAGAAGGAAAGCTTTGCTATACTTTGTGACTTAGAGAGACACTGGAGCACTTTGCTATATTTAGCCGACTACAGCTTGCAAGTGCAGAGGGCTAACCTTGAATATCATGGAGGATGATACAAATTCAGACTCAGTGAAGCGTACAGTCAAAGCTATGGTGGATACATCACAACACGTGGCAGTCTGGAGGTAGTCAAGACTGCACTGACGGTTCTATAGCCATAAGCAAGGAGTATTTCATGTTTACTTACTTGAATACGTTACTGATGAAAACAATATAACATTTATTTAGACGTAATTTAAACTCAAAATGATGTAATGAGAACATTTCCTTTAGGCTATGGGGTACACAAAATTACATCACTAAAGAATGATTTCTACACACAATCCAGTGTGCTAAGTACTACATACTGTGTATCCTGTGGCAGGCACTCCAATGATTCTAAATTGTGTACAGTGCATTATTTGGGGTACAGAGGTCATTATTTCATGACCTACATAATGCACTACATAGTGAACATGGAGCCATTTTAGATTCCCCCTCAGCCTAGACCACCAATAACAGTGACAAATGAGTGGATTTCAAACATCAGTCATATGCTAATGAGGCTGTTCACCACATTACATTTTTGCTTCTTTTTCCGTTGCTGTAACCTAACAGCAGACTGCCAGGATGTACCTGCATCAGTATCACAGCCATTATGTGGCACCAGCTCTGACAGAGACAGCAGGGGTTGAATAAATAAGTAGTATTATGTAAACAGCATGTTAACATTTTTGTATGATTAAAAAGAAAATTATAGATCACAAAAAATTTCAAGCTCTCGTGTTAGACATGTCAAGTGCTCTTGAGAACCCTCTAGTGGCCACAAAGGCCCTAAGCAGGAGGTTAGTTCACATGTGGTGAGGCCAGCCCTGCAAGACCAAGCTGGCTGTTGAGTTCAGTCAGATCTTCTGGGAGTTTTGTGAGCTCAGTATCTCTGACGAAGTGCTATTTCAGCAGAATTTCAGAAGAAATGAACAATGATCAGCAGTACTAGATTGAACCAAAGGCAAATTTATTCAGTGACTTTTTATTTATTCAGTGACTTCCTGAAGCAAGCTGCTACTTTAATAAGTAGCATAGATGAAGATTTTTCACTAGTAACGTTTCTCCATGACACCTCAAAACACTTTCGCCTTCAAAAGAAATCCTTTATAATACAGACTCTAGTTTTCTAGCATGTTGTAGAAAGTAAAGGGTCAACAACGTTAAATTTAAGGGTTTTAAAATTTAAGGGGAAAATAAACTTACAGATGACCGGCAAACATTTTTCATGGTCTGAAATTTACAGTTGTAATCAATTTTGCGAGAGTACTTGGGAGATGACAAATTTTTGTACCAAATAATTAAACTTACTTTAAAAACACAGTTTCAGTAAAACACAGTAAATAGTAATGGAACACCATTGTTCTGAATATTATAATTAAATTGGATAATCATGTCAAGTTAACTTCCTGAAAGAACAAGGTGGTATAACCACCTGTTAATATTCTGAAAGTAGTCCATGTGACAGGACATTATATAAAGGTGAAGAACCCCTGATGGCCCGTGACTGCTGCATCCCAGTATTAGAAACTCTATTTAAAATAATTTGACATTTTGGTGTATGGTCAGGTACTCAAAGGTCTACATGTAAATTGAATGCTATGACCCCAGAAAAACATTAATCATACATCATAATTATAAAAATGAGGATTTACTTTAAAATGATGTATGAAATATTCACAACAATGTCACGTTTGCATGATGTCCATGATAATACCTGTAAAACTGAAATTTAAATTATGTCAAAAGAAGTATAGTAGCAGAGCAGCATGTCTCAAGAAAAAAAGCTTCTCAAGAACACTTCATGAGAATTCTGGGCCTGGATCAAGAATCACTGCACTTGAACATTGATTGTACTGTTGGAGGGCATTGGAGTACAATGGTGTATCCAGTCTGACCACTTCAGAAATGTCATTAAAGAAAAACATCCCATCAGAAGAAACATCCTAATTGTTTAAGTGTCTGCAGTATCTCAGTGGAGGCATGTTAGCTCAGAACATGGACAGAATGTGGTGTGGAACTAAGCCTGGATCTTTGGTCCAGGCCTTCTCACCAAGTCAGCTGGCAGCTGGAGAACCTTGATCACATGGAAGACCAAAGTAGACTTTGTGATCAAGAAATATGCCACAATCAGTGTTGCTGAATTCGAAGAAAAGTTGGATGTAAGCACTACTCCTCATGGACGTGCCTTAAGAACGCAGCATGGACCTTTAAGGTAAAGGGCTTGTTTGTGTGCTTGTCTAAGAAAAGAGGGGAGACGTTGTGCTGACTGAAACAGACGACGACAGCTTCACAAATTATGTTGAGCTACAAAACAAGCCTCAGCAAAAGAACACATCTGCTGATCTGGAGATTATACAACACTGACAGAGAAAGACATTCAAAGAAGAAATCAACACTCTACAAAGGCAGAGCCTTCATCAAATTGTTATATTAGGGAATGAAGACTAGCTGTGGAATCACGTGTTTTTCATACCATTTCCTGTGAACTTACACTAAGAGGACAAAAGTATTGGGACACACCTCTTACTTATTGAATTCATGTGTTTTAATGATATCCATTGCCACAGGTGTACAAAACCAAGCACCTAGACAAGACATTTTGGACAACGCCGTCATGCTTCCAACTTTGTGAACACAGTTTGGGGAATAACCTTTTCTATTCCTGCATGACTGTGCCCCAGTGCACAAAGCAAGGTCCATAAAGACATGGTGGGATGAGTTCAGTGTCAAAGAACCTGACCAGCCCGTACAGGGCCCTGACCTCAACCCCATCAGAGATTGCAAGCCAGGCCTTCTCATCAAACATCCTCATGAATGCTCCACAGAAATGAATGGGCACGAATTCACACAGAAACCCCCCCAATTCTTGTGGAGGGACCAACTCCATATTAAAGTCTTGAAATGCAATGTCATTAAAGTCCCTGTTGGTGTAATGGCCAGGTGTCCCAACACTTTTGTCCATATAGTGTATATTATAAAGCAACCTTCCATCAAGTGGATGATGGTGAAACTACCTAACTGGTATGCTGCATTTTCTGCAGTAACATAGTCCATAATACATAGCTCCGTGACAGAATAACCTGACCTGTTAAGATTTAGATTTTCCACCACTTGGTGCCGACTCTATAACTCTACTGGCCATTTTCAGTTTTCCCTTAGGCTAGTCTTGTAATTAGTATTTGGTACTCAATGCTATTTTTCATTCCTACTCCATCAAGGTTCCAAGTGAGCTGAGCAGGCAACAATAAGTTGATGTGAATACACTGCAGTATTCATCACTACTCATCACATTTTGGTACTCATCACCATTATGCAACACAGTATATCCACATACAGAAAATCAAGAACATCACCCCTTCAGTTTTCTCCATTACAACAGTGTTTGTTACGTTTAAGATGATGTCACGACCATTTCTTGCAGCATCACCAGCAATACTGAGTACTAACTTCCGTGAAAAAAACCCAGAGAGTAGAGTCGAGTCAAACTGGTACCATACAGTGGAAAAGTAACATTAAAGTAATACCTATAACAGTGATTGCATTTGCATTGCTAGCAATTTAATTCAGTTATTTACACAGAAATGTAAGTCTAAATAATTGTTTGTTTATTCATTTATTGATAGGGACAGTTCGGAATTTTCTAAAAGCTATTATTATAATAAAGGGGTGTCTGTATATGCACTGCTACATTCAGCACATCAGGGAAAAGGCCTGATTTATTGAGAAGATTCTAGACTGCCAGTCACTATTAACAGAGTGGTGTTGTTGGTGTCCTTGTTTGTTCAAAATGCCCCCCCCCCCCCCACTGTACTGAAGTGAATCTGTGTCTATGCTTGTGTGACTTCTGTGGTTGTTCCAAAAATGAGACGGAGGTCTTGTTTCATAACAGAAAATTTTGAATACTGCACATGTCCCATTTACAATATCCTGGACTTTAGAGTTGAAATGTTTATTTGATCTCTCACACAAACAAAAGCATACGTTCTGCAGTTCAGTGATAACAAGCAGCCTCAAGGAAATGCACACCTCACATGAGCCATTGTTCTTTTTCTTTACTGAACTGCTCAATCCACCTCCTTGTCAGCTCTAAATAGAGATCAGGTTCGTGCGGCTGGTAGTCCAAGTACAAACGTGTGAGGGTCTTCTTAGGCACCGCTCTCTCAATCTGCGTGCCCTCGTGCCACTCGTTGAAGGAGGTTATGGTAACAATCTCGGGTCTCACGTTCAATGCTGCTTGCAAGGCGGTTTCATAATATCGACCATTCACCCTGTTGCGAGTGTTGTGGTTGTTCCAAGGCCGGATGCTGGTGTCGATGTATCCTGGCCCTACACCGGGCACAAACAGCAGATTGTTGCCATCGCAGAAGGCCTTGATTCCCTTCCAGTTTTGATGAGAGGAACCATAGGAGAAGCCATTGGATGCAAAGTAAGTGTACATGCCATCAAACCCCCCGGCAAGGATGTCATGTTTGTGCCGCTCTTCGACAATGAGGGCAACAAAGACCCCATCGTATGGGGTCCCGCGCACACTGTGTGATCCTGTGGAGGTCAGCAGCTCTGCCCAGGCCTCTGGAGGTGTCAGGTAGGAGTCGTAAATGTAGAAAAGTGGCAGTGCTTTCCCATTGCTGGTGGTGAAGCGGTAAAAAGCCCCATGCTCTCCGTACCTGAATGCACATGAAAGAAAGCCTTTAATTTTTTACAACCTTCATCTCCACATAACAAACGACAAAGTAGAAGGCCATTAATCTGCAGCTGAATATTTATGAGGGCTGCTCTTGTGCCATGGCTTGGAAAGAAGCATTAATGGGTATTCCCATGTCTCTGTAAACGTTTTTGAGCATCTAATCTGACACAGGTTTCACTTACCCTAATATCTGGAACATATCAAAGTAGGGACACATTACTTTGACTATACTTTCACTAAGCTGGACAGTCCATTCAAATTTCAGCAAGATAGATGTCTATAATAGACTGTCAATGGCATCAAACCTCTCAGTGTATCATCTTTAAGCCAGGCATTAGGTAGGCTATGATACAGGCCACATGGAGATTCAATGTAGAACTTCATACCAACCTGTCAATGATGTATTTGATGTTGTCATGTACACTGTGTTCAGTCCTTCCTTTGTAAGGCTGGATATGAAACGTCACCTGGAACAGTACAATGCACACCATGGCAACCAAGTTCTTTTACTCTTCACTTTTGTATTTGGACATGCATTACAGTAGGCTCTGATGTAACTTCCTTTCACTCCACAGTCAAGTACACATTTAGAAATACTGCATTCTGGTGTCTGTCCTTGGAGGGGTCAGTAACCTGATGACTTGAGCGAAAAAGACATTGAAGTAACAAAGTCAGTGTAGAACAGCTTCCTGTGTGAAATATATAACCAGGGCTTGACGTAAGTGGTACACAAATGCACGCCAGTTTTCACTGTTCACAGTGCAAATGCGTACCTAATTTGTGCCTGCGTGCAAACACCCCCCCAACCCATGGAACCACGCTGAGACACACACCTCTGCGCGCACCTAAAGTAATAAAGAATCACAGATGGATTCTTTCTATATTCTGATGTCTTGGAAAAGAAGAGCAGGGCAGCTTTCTCTGCCCTTGGCAGAAACATCTTCATATAACTAGCTACAGAAGACACTTTTACGGGTCCTGTTAACAATGTTTGGCTTTTACCTTGAGTTCGAGTCCACGGTACAGTTTATGAAAAAAGGAACTGCACCAACAAACGGACTGAGAAAAATTCCAGATTTTTTTTTTAAAGGCCTTGACTGGGATGGGGGGTGAGGGGCATATGGGGCGAAATGGCTTTGTGGAGTGCAGAGTGTAGTCATTAGGGAGATGAATGTCAGCACCTCACAGCACGCTAACACAATCAGTGTAACATCAGTGCAGTGAAGGCACGTTCCCTCTGACAGCCTCCTAATTCAATTACTCTCAGAAGCCCATCTTGGATGTTTTTGGCCTTTGCCTACTAAAATGATTCCATCTACGCTGCCATACTAAGATAAATAATAGATTTAAGATAAGATGTTCGACATAAAATAGTGAGCATATATAAAGAGGAACAAGAAATGTTTATTAATGCGCTTCTGTATTGCATCTGTACATGTCAGTTATTGGGGTGTTCTGTTTAAATTTGTTTGAGGGTAACGCAGCTATAGAAGTTATGTGGCTGAGCTGAAGCAGGAATATTGAGCCCTCATTTATAGCTACTGGTGCAGCACAGCTCACCTCATGAGGCACAGTCTCACATCATGCTGACACTGAGTAAGAAAGGCACTAATGGATGGAAGTGGCACAAGCCACTTTATGGAGGCACATGTGTTTTTCAGGCTGACACTTTGAATAAATGAGTGTGGGGCTGGGGTGGGGCATTTGCTAAAATTCAGGTATGTAATGGTAAATAACTACATGCATTTTGTTGCAAAAATAGTATACAAAGTGTTGAAGCAAATATCCTGTTGTAGGATACCTCATAGACATGAAAACAATCGTTTGAGCAGATCTTGTTACCACATTCAGAAGCTTTCCTCAGGTAATTAAGTGCAAGTCTGTTTATTGTGGTAAGTACAGAGGGTAGAGTGCAGTCTTTGCCAAGGTTAGTGAAGCAGCTGCCTTTGTTCAGTGTCTAAGAGGAAAAGCTGGCATTGTTTCCATTTAGATGAGTGAGGTCGCTTGAATGATCCAGGCTCAGGTTTCAGTAAAAGAAGCTTGTGTTGAATACCAGGCAGATCATGACAAGGGTTTTTAAATACACAAGATACAAATACTGCAGAAATACTGGCACAAAAGTCAGACACTAATTACATTTTTGTAAGGTTGACTTCTGATAACTCATGTTTGGCACTGTAAATAACCAAATAGTGAGTTGAGCATTATGGAGTCACTCACCCACCCCAAAACCCCTCTGTGACATGCCCTAGTTACAGGCTGGAGCGCTTCGAACCCCTCTGGGTCTGAAATGTTCAGGGAGGCAAAGTAAGTCATGGGTGCAACAACACGCACACACGCACAAGGTCAGACTGTAAACCATTCCACTGACTTCCAGTTAAGCTTTAGAGCTGTTTTATATCTAAACCTTCCATTAGGAGGAGTGTCACTGCACTGGTATAGTTAAGTGATCTAAGAAAGCTGCAGTTATTGCTACACCAAGGGGTCACACCAGATACTGAGAGCCAGGGTTCACATACTTTTGCCACTCAGAGATGTGTAACATTAGATCATTTTCCTCAGTGAATAAATTACCAAGTATACTTTTTGTCTCTTTTGTCTCTTTTTGTCTCTTTTTCATTTTTGTGTATAAATATAGAAAATTCATAAACTTTTAAGTACCACTGAAACACTTTACTGAAATGTATAATTTTGCTAAATCTGAAGGAAAAAAGCTATACTTCTTTAATGACACTTTTTAGGAATGGACATTCCTAAAAAAATAAAGATGCCAAAGGGTTCTTTACAGTATAGAAGAACCACCTAAAGAACTTTTTAATGGATGATCCAGTGTTTTTCTGGGGGGGTGGGGTTTAACAAATCTGCCACATCTGTAGTATACGGTCATTTAACAATAATTTCAACCACAATAATTTTACATGCACTTAGTGAAAGAACAGAAATTGCATTGCCTCAAAAAACACACATAATAGAAGCCAATATTTTTGCTTAAAATAGCATCAGCAATCAACTATGTATTATTTTGATTTCCACCAGATGTAGATTAGGTTAAAAAAAACTTTCAAAAATTCCTTTAAAGAACAATCGCTTTAAAATTTCGTTAGGAAACCAAAGGTAGTTCTTTCAAAGAACCCTTTAGGCACTCTTCATTTTATAGAATGGACTAATGTATGTGTGTGTGTGTGTGTGTGTGTGTGTGTGTGTGTGTGTGTGTGTGTGTGTGTGTGTGTGTGTGTGTGTG
>JBBIGA010000007.1:14289130-14314690 GCA_037576975.1 Alestes dentex | reverse complement strand
ATGTATGTATGTATGTATGTATGTGTGTGTGTAATTTTTTTCCCCCAGCCTCTCTGAATCTGCCTAGCACATCCCACAGATGCTCGATCAGACTGCGATCCTTACACCATTCTCTAACAATTTTTTCTGTGTGGCAGAGCACATTACCTTGCAGACAGAGGTCACTGCCATCAATGAATACCATTGCCATGAGCAGATGTACTTGGTCTGCAATAATATTTTGGTAGATGTTACATTTTAAAGTAATATCCACCTAAATGTCAGGACCCAAAGTTTCTCATCATAACATTGCCCAGTCCACCACAGTCCTCCAACGAGGCTTACCTTGTTCCCATAGTGTGTACTGGTGCAGTCTTTGTAATGCAAGTACACCCAAACATCAACATAAAAAAACCAAGTGTGATTCAGCAGACTCATCTTCTGTTGCTCTATGGACCAGTCTTGATGCTCATGTGCAAATTGTAAGCCCTTTTGGGCAGTAGTCATCGTGGGAACTCTGACCAGGCTTTGGCTGTGCAGCCCCATACATAACAAAGGTTCATTGCACTGTCTTCTGGCACCTTTCTGTCACAGCATCAACTTTTTTCAGCTCTTTGTACTAAAGTAGCTCTTCTGAGGAGACTGGCTTTGCTCCCCATGTGCATCAGTGAGCCTTGGGTGCCCATGACACTGTTGCCGGTTCACAGCTTTTCCCTCCTTGAGCCACGTTTGGTAGCTACTAGCTGTATTTGGTACCACTGCATTCTGGGAACACCCCCCATAACAAGATACACGTATATCTGGGGGTGTGTGTGTGTTACTGACAGTAAGCTATATAGCTACATGGCGATCACTTTAGTTAAGATGGGAGAAAAAGGGTCTATAGATGTCCAATTTTTTTTGCTTTTTCTCTCAGGATCATATGGAGAGGCCAGCATGGGTGGTGGATACACACAGTCACCAGGGGGCTTTGGTTCACCTGTTGCCTCCCAAGGAGGAGACAAAAAGGGGGTCAGTCTTTACTACTTAATCATTGTCTAAATGTTTGTGTGATAGTAAGTGAATGTTTAGAGGTATGAGTCATTAATTGATAGAAATGGCCATACCTTCCATCTGTTTTTTTGTTGTCTTTTTTTCCCCAAAGAGGACACGCGCACAGCAAATTGTTCCCTGCACAGTCTCACAACTCATGTCTGCAGCCCAGGCAGAGGATGTTTTCAGAGTGGGTGATGTTGAAGTTGCTCAGGTGGGTTTTATTTCTCATTTATATGCTCACAGGGAATGTGTTTTTAATATGCATACATTGTTTCTGTAAACATGGGGAAGTTGTGTTTTGCAAATAGTTTTTAATCCTTTGATCTAAACCTGTCTAAGAGTACCTTTGAAGCTAGTGACATGTCTACTTGTCATAAATATTCAAAATATAAGTTTTGTGTTTTTATAAAGTGGTATTGCACCTTTGTTTTTGTTCTGCCTAGGTCACTATTGTTGGGATCATCAGAAGCACAGATAAATCCATGACTAACATCCAATACAAAATTGATGACATGACAGGGGGCCCCATGGATGTGAAGCAGTGGGTCGACACAGAGGTAAGGAGGTGTCTTAGGACCATGCCCTTTAGTTGAGAGGTGTGGGGTTTTTTTTGTTTTTTTTTTCTAAAGATAAGAAATGGCCTGTTGGCTAAAATCAGTCAGTTGTACTTTAGGGCAAATAAAATCTCTGGATAGATTTTGCTTATGATGATATATAAACATTACAAAGTTTAGAAATTACGATTACATCTATCTGTATTTGCACAGTAAATATAAGTTCCTTATATGTTCTGGTCTTTTGGAGTACTTAAGAAATCAGCAGATGATAATTTTCGGATAGTCTTGTGATCTTTTATGCATTTCTAATAAAATAATAAATCTTAAATAATAAATAAATCTTACTGTGTACTTACACCTGGTTGTGAAACTGTCTCATTCTTAGGATCCTAGTGTGGATGGCTCGGTCATCCCCCCCAACACATACGTCAAGGTCTCCGGCAACCTGCGATCTTTTCAGGTTAGGACCTCTACATGCATATCTGCCATTCATATTTAATAACTTTTGGTGTGTCAGGAATTACAAAAGCCATACTACAAGTGAAGTGTTGAAACCATAGCTACTGTAATGGAAGTTTATATCCACCTGGTTAGCATTGTGCGAAATTTGTTTAAATGATGCCATACATTAAGTATTCTCCAATTACATCATGCATAATTAATCTGCTTTGTAGTGTTTTATCCATACTATTGGAAATGTTTATAGATGTGAGAATGTTGGTGCAATGTGAAAAATGTCACATTTGAATAAAGATTGTAACTCGGGTTCAGAATTAAACCCTAAAGCTTTGGACACGTAAATGTATTGGTTGATTGTCATCTGTTGAAACTGGTTATTGTTGTATTGTAATACATTCTTTTCAATGTGCTTTTTTTTCCATGTATTGCAGTTTATGGGGATGTGGTTAAGCAATTCGGCACAAAGCCTACATACTGAAACTGAATTTTTCTCAGAATAACAGATCTTTGGTGGCGTTCAGTGTCCGGCCCTTAGAAGACATGAATGAGATTACCTCTCATATGCTTGAGGTGGTGCAGGCTCATATGCTGCTGAGCAAACCACAGACCATGGTGAGAAAAACCTTCAAAAAAAAAACCCAGAATGCTTCCTGTACATGTTCAGAGCGGTTCAACATTTGGCACCATTGTATTAATTTGTCTCACTACTCACTGTAGTTATAGTCCCATTTTTCTGTGCATGACCACACGGCATAGTATTACTGTGTGTAAAGTAGTCCATGAGAGAGACAGTATATTGGAAATGCTGTCTCTAAACAGTGAGTTAAATGTCCCTTCTTAACATAAGGCATATCACAGAAACGCAGCACACCATGTGGAAAAAAGTTGTGTGAGAATAACTGCTGTTACTATCTTTGTGTTTTTGTAGGTTGGGGGAGGAGGAGGTATGAACAGCAGCATAATGCCAATGTCCCGCCCTGGCATGGGCGGCGTGGGCGTTGGGGGCGTGACTGGGGGCTATTCAGGAGCTAATGCTATGGCCAATAATGGATTGAGCCCTAACCAAAACCAGGTATTTAAAAAAAAAAACAACAACAAAAAAACCCCTCATGTTTAATTATAATATGAATTCATGAGTGTCAAAGTTACAGTTGGTACATGACTATGTTGGTCTCTGCTGTGCAGGTTTTATGTTTGATAAAGAGCTGCCCAGAGCCCCAGGGTATCAGCATACAGGAGCTGAAGCAGAGACTAAGTGGTATGAGCATGAATGTAATCAGGTATGTTTTCTTCTGGGTTTCTTCTGAAACCTTTACACCTACCCTCATCCTCATTTGTTTCCATGTCAGCTTTGTATCACTAGTTGATAACTGTATTTAGAGTAGAGTATGCTTCTGGAGTTCCTCTTAAAATGCTTCCTGTTTTGCTTTTTTAAGAAAACCAACTTTTCAGAAGTGGCCTAAGAGTGCTACAGTTTGACATTTTCACAGTATTTAGCTAAGGTTTTTAAAAATGCAGATAGGTGAAAAGAATAAAGGTGAATCTTCCTCCAGACTTGCATAATTTTAATGGCTTTGACCATTAAAACATTAGATTTCCAAAATGATGATGCGTGGGGGAATAGCTCGCACTTGCTCAGAGTTGTGGTTTATTGACACATGTTTATTTTCCTGTGTTGTAAACGGTTCATTAACAGACATTTGCATGACATTTCATTGTAAAGCTATCTATATTTAGGCCATATTCTGGCTGATTGTTTAATTCACATGAATAACTGACTACCAGTTATTATAATCTTTTCTGGTTTTTTATTTTTTTGGTAAAACAACAAAGTGTTTAACATTTATAAGACTATAAGTTTGTCAGAGACTTTACATGTTTGATGAATTCAGATTTACTTAGAAATTGTTAACTGATCTTTTTCTTAGTCAGTTTTTTGGACCTCAAAAACAAATAGTTGGCTTCAGCTTTAAACAAATAAGATTAAAACCAGTAGTATTGGCTGCATGTAGTGCTTTTTGGTGTATAGATCTGTTTTAATGTGCTCGTTTTACAGATGGTGTTACAGATGGTTTTAAGATGGGAAAAGCACAGCTGATTTTATGACTTACAAAATCACAATCACTAAAGTTAAAACATGTGAGAAAAATGAAGATCTAGACTTGAATAACATCAGCTGTAATGACCAACATGCACTTTATTGATATGTAGCCATTTCTTTAGACTGTATTTCAAGAAAATATAAGCTAAATTAGTCCAATAACTGAAGTGCACAGAAAACGAGGTATTTGAGCAAAGAGAAACTTGATTGTCTTTGCTAGTTACATGTTGTAGCATAACATGCCAGTGCTGAGCTGAGCTGACTTCAGCATTTAAAGAGCTAACATAGTTGCAAGGTATTATCAATAACCAATTAGTATAGGAATTAAAGTCCAGCAGTTTGTAGGAAATAAGAATATCTGACTCGGTCTTTTAATATTGGAGTCAAACAGCATGTTTAAATTCAAGTCTAAATATAGTTGGGAGTAGGGCTGCACAGTTAATCGAATTTTAATCATAATCACGATTTTGGCTGCCAAGATTAAATTAAAATGATCGTCGGTGATATTAACATTTGAATAGCGGGCTCTGCTGCATAAATCTAGCACTTTCTCAACCAATAGTCAGCCAACCACCAGGGGGCGAACGAAAGATTAGGGCTTCATTTAAGATGCCTAAAAAAAAAAGCGCGCCCTACAGCGAGGACAGCCGAAAACCGTTTACCTCGCCTGGGTGTCCCAATACTTTAGTCCCCCACGGAACGTGCTTGCGGCTCGGGGCAACCACCAGTCTCCGTGAAACTTCACAGTTAGATAGGGCTCAATGAGACCTTTCCAAAGACCCCTCGTTTGCCATAATAGTCCCCAGAGATCCGGAGTTATTAGCCAAAAAACGGTCACCTCGCCCGGGTGTCCCATTACTTTTGTCTGAAGTGAATGGTTTTCGACTAATAACTCCGGATCTCCGGGGGCTATTATGGCAAATAAGGGGTTGTTGGAAAGATGTCACTGAGCCCTATCTAACTGTGAAGTTTTACGTTTAGAGTGTTAGATATATTTTTCATATTTAACATTTACATTTAAGATCATTTAAGGCAAATTCTCCATGTTGGTGAGGGAATATCACAGCACGCAGTCCAGCCCCCTGCTAAGTAACAGCCAATTGTAATCATGGGGCATGGCCAATTAGCATATCTTGCATTTGTAAAAGTGCTACATTTAGATTTAGAGCGCAACATTTAGTTGTTTTTTTTTTTACACATTTAGCTCTAAATGTGTGAAAATTGCACTAAATGATGAAAAAATGACACCTCTAAATTAGCTGTTTTTACAAACTGCACCCCATACCTGTTCCTTGTAGTATGTGCCTTTTCTGCATAGGCTTCTTTTTTTTTTTTTTTTTTTTTTTTCCTTTTAATTTGTTTGCACTTTATGAATTCACCCTGCAATTGCATATTTATTTTTTGTTAGCCCTTTGTCTTGGGTAATATTTATTTTATTTTTTGAGTTATTTTCCTTCGAGGTTTCATTTTGAACTGAAAGCCTTGTTCAGTTACTGTTTGTTTAAAATAGAAAGTGCAATAAAAATGTGTTTTACCTAAAATAATGAATAATTGTGATTAATAATCGTGATTTAAGTATTGAAAAAAATTATCGTGATTATCATTTTGGCCATAATCATGCAGCCCTAGTTGGGAGTATGCCATACAAGTTAAACTATGTGTTGGGAACACTGCCTGCTATAGTTAGGCTCCATTTGCTGGCACATGTGCAAGTGTGACTAAGAAGTGTGCATATGTGCACTTGCTTCTTGGTATTGTAGTTCTCTGTTGCTGATGTCATGGCAAATCTTACATAATCAGGTCTTGTTTTCATGTTTAAATGTGCTATAAAATGCTGAGATTCGTCAGTTATGTGATGGAACTGATTCGCGGCAAGACTACACGTTACCACTTCACTATGCATTTTAATAGGTGTCAGTTAAAAGGACATACTCCATTAAATGAAACATGGGGCAAAAGCCTTCATGAAAAAATTATTCCTGTTTCAATATTTGTTGCATGTAGTTTATCATGGTGCAGAAATAAGTCATTTACATAAATAATACTTGTCAATAACATGTCTTGTTGCAGTGTTGAATGTTGTGGCAGTATTTGTGTCATGTTCATAATGGAGCATGACAGTAAAGCTGGAGCATGTTAAAGTAAAGCCATTAAAGCAAACTGAGGTTTTCTTAGTCACTCACACACTTTGTTTTGATGCCTTTGTTTGCCATATGAAACTAATGTATTTTGTATGTATGCTCTGTCCTGTTCTAGTGCTACTTGTAGCATTTTAAGACACTGCACTTTTTTTATTAAAGTAAAAACTGCACATTTTATATACAGACAGGTTGTGGACTTTCTCAGCAACGAAGGACACATATTCTCCACTATCGACGAAGACCACTTCAGATCAACGGATCAAGAGGCGTAAGGGCAGTCTACGATGTACTAAGTATCATCTCTGTCTGCTCACAAGTTATACAGATATCCACCTATTTTTCACTGTATTTACTTTGAAGCTGAGAGCATGTGGGGCCAGGAAGTGTCCAGCAAGTTCAGCTTCAGCAGAACTACATTCAATGTGAATGTGAAAATGCAGCCATGCTTTGTGCTTGTGAGGTTTCTATAAAAAGCAGTGAAGATTTACAAACATTTTTCAGAAACAGTTTTAATATAAATACACTGTTCTTTAAACATGTTCTGTCTATAATTGTTTCATGATAGTCTTAAACTTCTCTATAGTTTGCTATCATTTCATTTTACCTGCTAATAAAATGGAAATAAACAAAGCTTTACGTGTTCCCTCTTAAAATAAATACTATTCCACAACAAAACAATCTTTCTCTCTTGGGTCCAATCTGTCAGTGGACATTTTGCAAACTCTTCTCAATTCCTATCTAGTAAAACATGATACTGTCAGGAACTTTTATTACATCCTCCACAATTTCGTAATCATGGTCACTGTCTGAGCTTTTCCTTTCTGTTTGGGAAGAAAAGGCAAAAAAGATTATTGAGAAGCTATACATCTGCTTTAAATTTACTATAAGTTACTTTTTAGTGGCTTGCCTGCCTTAAAATTGAGTTAATTGAACTAATAAGTTAACAGAACAATAATCTTTTACATTCAAAATTTTAAATAAAATGTTTAAGCAGCGAGTAACCTTTTGTGTAGTTAAAACATGACAGACCTGTGTGGTGGTGCTTTTGCTGTTTTTTTGGAGTCTGCACGTATGTGTTGGAAACAGTGGAGCTCTCCAATACAGGCTTTCTAGGTAACGTAGGAGGGGCGATTTCTTCAGACTGGTTTGCATAAAGGAAGGAAAGGCGAAAAAAATCATTTGCAAGTTGCTGACTCGACCAAATGATTCCATGTCAAAAAGGAGAAGTGACATGACTTAAGCTTCAGAATCATCAAACATATGTTCACAACAAATGTCATTTTAAAGCTGCAAAACTAAATCATAATTTAAAACCAACACACCGATTTCGGTTAACTGCTCACTTAAAATGCCTTTAAGATAAAATGAGAAAATGCTTACCTCAAGTGTTGGCAGAGGTGGTGGGCTACGTCTTCTGTGAGTGGGCTTTGTGTGTTCCAGAGACAGACTGCTGAGTTTTTCAGTAACAGTGCGACTGCTGTGTGCAGATTCACCTTTAGGCTTAGCTTTCTTTTTCTGGGGCTCTGAGGATGATGGTTTGCGTTTAGGAGGACGTGGAGGAGGAGCTGCTTCTGGCTGGGTAAGCTTGTGGTATTCATGGTAGAAGTGTTCTGTTATCTCAGTAACAGCCTCTAGGTGAAACTCTGGGGTCTGACCATCGGCCCAAGGCAAGGGGTCTGAAGTGAAGCTGACAGACATTTGCAACCAGCGGATCGGCAGTGCAAAGCACTGCTGTGGTCGTTCAGGAAGACTAGCAAGCACTGTGGTTTCCTCCAGTGCCTCTTCCAGTGTCAGTGCAGTCAACCCCATGAGTGGATCTTGTTCAAGCGCCTTATCACGACTTGCCACTTTGACCTCAAGGGGAAAGGGAAAGTTTTTGTCTAATTCGGCTAAAGAATACTTCTTTTTGTCTGTCAGTTTCTCTGCAAACTGAGCTGGCATGAACAGAGGCAGGCAGAGCTCTTCACTCTGCCCCTGATTCTCATCCTCTTCATCGTCATCCTCCTCATCCTCCTCCAAGGTCCTGCAGATCAAGCTCTCCATCCTCTCTGCAGGTGCTGAGTCACCTCTTGGGACCTCCACTGTCTGTAACCTCAGAACCTCCAGCTGTTCTCCAACACTTAAAGCAGGCACTCTTTCCTCCTCCACTGCTTCACAGTGCCTCGTAACACTGACTCTCAACTTAGGAGAGCGAGAGAACGCGACATACAGCTCATACACTGAACTAAACTCCCTTGGTCGTCTTTTCATTTGGCCCCCATAGGCAGATGAAATCAAGAAGTATTGTTGGGCTTTCCTTCCTCTTGGAGTGCATGCCAACACCATTGGGGTATTTTCCCATTTGTGCAACACAAGGTGTTTGCCTGTCCGCAGCTCTTTGAACCAACTGCAGCAAAAGAAACGATTGGTCTCAGGGCCTTCCAGGATCTCTGCCATGGTAGGAAAGTTCTCTTTTGGCTGAATGGCTACTTCTGCCATCGAGAGTGGAGTTACAAATGTTAAATCTTTACACTGTTCAGTCACATCGATAACATCTACTTCCAGGCTGGAGGGGAATTTCACTATGTTCTTCCTCACTGTGTAAACAGCAAAAGTGACCATACATTAAATACTGAAGCATTTACTCACAAAGTTTAATGATCAAAAGAACTTTTAGGTGAGACGGACTGGTGATACTTACTGTGCATGATGCCTTGGATTTGATAAACTGGAGTGAAAATCAAGGGACTGCCACATTTCTTTGACTTTGTTTTGCGGAAGCGTCGCCTGCGCAGCCTGTCTGAGAGCATGATCTCCTGCAGACTGTAGCCACGGTCATTCTCACACTCATAGAACTCTCCGTAGCAAGCGAGGGGAATGAGCACCGTGGCAGGAACTCCTTGCTGGCCCATCAGCTGACAGCGAGCATATCTCTCCGCATCTTCCCTGACCTCCACAGACAGCAGGGTTATCTCTTTTCCAGCTGACACTGTGAGGTTGTCTATGATCAGCTCGTTGCTACTGATGAAGGAGAAGGAGCCGCAGGCATCCACACCAACAGGCTGGAGGCCTACCAACTCCTCTATTGTACTGTAGGGTAGATCTTCAGGAACCATTTTGAACAGACCTAAAGACACACATGATTAGCATTAACAGTGTAGATTGAGAAATAAGATATTTCTCAACACCTCTTGCATCTACCATACACACGCAGGATTATTTTTGTACAACAGTGACAAAGAAAGGTCAGCATGGGCGAATGTGGTTTAACAGCAGCGTTTTTACAAGATCACAGTGTTACTAGAGTGGAGTTTAGCACAGGGGCTTTTGGCTGTTTATGCTGAGTTCATCACTAGTTTCATAACCATCTGTTGCATGTGTGAATGACTGAAGTTCACACGAGACTTTACTAGAAAACCAGCCATTACAGGTAAAAATATTACACAGATACACTTATAATTTGGTACACCTTTAGGCCTATGTTTAGATAGGGCAGCTTTCTTTTCTTTCTTTCAGTACAGTTTGCATTTGTCCCTTCAGAATAGAAGTAACATTGAGGGCTTTGAAAACCTCACACTGCTGTGTGCGTAACTGGTGTATTATTTTAGTGTCAGTGTTAAATCTGGCGTCAGCACATTGCATGCTCCTCAAATGTTGCTGCGATGAGAATTAACGCAGACAATATCAAGTGATCTCTTGATGGTCCTTCTCCATTGACTGGAAAGAGTAGCTAACAAACTGTACATAGCAACAGGTGGACTGCTGGCAGTTGTGAAACTTGACATCCAGTAAATGCACATATATGGTAAAATAGTCAATGAACCTATGTACAAGGTAGCTAATAAGGTCTTTTTAAGTTTGGAAATATTCTATGTAACTACACTTTAATAAATAGATATGATTAATTACAGATGAATAATAGTAAAATAATACTGTTCAGGAAATTACACTTCCAAGATGATTTTTTTTCCTGAAATGACTGAAAATGTTTTGCCTATTTTTTTTTTAATCAGATTCTTTGATGAACTGCAAAAGTGTGAGAACCAATTTGTGTCCCCATATGTCTTGGTTTGAAAAATATGTCGAATTTCTGAGTTTATTTACTATTTCTGAACTCACCTGAATGTTCCATAGGCAATTCAAATGTCTCATTGGTGCTCATGTCCTCACAACAGACAGACACCAGTTCCAAACCAATGATCTTCACCAAGTCTCCAGTAGACAGGCATACCTCGTTCCCCGATAGTTCATACACGGAGCCTGAGAATGATAATAACCATCAGTGTTGTTTCATACAGCAGACATGCGCTGATGTGTGGCTGATAGTCACAATGTGTTTCCTGATTAAAGCGACCGTGAACAGTAGCGATAACTCATAAACAGCAACTGACTATTTATAAATGACCATGGCAAATCATAATTTCATCATGAATTTGGAGCTGAAAAGACCTTTCTAACTTTCCTATATCTGATGCATCAGATATTTCCTAACATAATTAAACACCAGTTACTTGCTCATCTTGCCCTATTTTAAAGATAACAGGGCACAACATCAGTGCTGTCTCAAAGAAATAGAGGCACTGAATCATTTTGTTTATGTCATAATATTTTTATTCAAATGGCCTTTCTACTGCAGTGTGTGCAATATCAGAAAAAGGTATGGCAGAATAAGTTAAAACACTTTCTGAAGTTTAATCATGTCCTTCCATATATGACTGACCTCTGTAAATTAAAATTTAAATATAATAAATCACAAGATGATTCCATGTTTAATTTAGGGAGAAAACAGAAGCAGTCAATATCAACTTTTCATAGACTTCTTCACACTACAGGGTGTGTTTGTGAAACAAATGAAATGTTTCACTAACATTTCATTACTAAGTCCTTTATCGGTTCTGATAGTATCCGTATTACCTTCTGGTCATATCTGTGGAGCATTATTTCAGAATAAAATCTCTCAAAATGATAAGATGAATTACAGTTCTACTTTAGTGGTGTTTGTACCATGTACCTAAAGAAATAGAGACTCTGAATCATTTTGTTCATTTCACATATTTTTTTATACAAATGGCATTTCTACTGCAGTGTGTGCAACATCGAGAAAAGGCATGTCAGACTAGATAGTATAATATTGACAAAGAACGTGTTTAATTTGCTGTGAAGGAGTTAGCACCCTTCAGTTACTATAAAGGCCACAGAATATAAAAACAGTAATAAACTTTAACCAACAGCCAGTTTACTAACTAAAACACTTTCTGAAGTTGAAAGTGACTGACCTGTATACAATTATATTTACATATAAAAAAATCACAAGATGATGCCATGGTGAATTTTGGGAAAAAAACAAACAAAAGTAGTCAATATCAACTTTTCATAGACCGTGGCCTGGTGCGCTTGATTGGAGCCTAGCCCTTTTCCTACTATATAAAGTAAAGTAAAGTGGCATTTGGCTAATGCCCCTATTCAGAGTTACTTTCAATCATTAGTTACAGGGACAGTCCCCCTGGAGCAACTGAGGGTTCAGTGTCTTGCTCAAGGACACAGTGGTAGAAAATGCTGGTCTGAACCTGCAACTTCATGGTCATCATGTTCACACACAAGTGTTTTATGCTCTAAGCTACTTCCACACCTCGTCTGTTTTTTTGTCGTTCTGTTCAGAATCGAAATGTGCAATATAACTCAACCGTGTCTAACCTGTGAATTAACAGAATGTTACTGAATGTTAATCTCATCTGCCATTGCTGCTATTTTATTGCATTTATTTGTTTTCTTATTGCATTAATACTAAGTCACCTTCATAAACCATTTTGCACTACTGGTCTACTGGTACAGCACGCTAAACCTTACACACAGCAATTTCAGTGTTACAGTGATTTTACAATAAAGTTCTTGCAATTATGTTGCAGTATTATTTACTGTCTACTTTTTGTATGGTCCATTATCTTTTATTCTTCTTATTGCACTGAGCTTGCTAATAACTAAAGAATTTCCCTCGGGACAAATAAAAGTTCTTTCTTATCTTAATCTCAGTCGGACTACCAGAGGTGGCAAGAAACTTAGTCACTAGTTATTATTAAAGGATTTGCATTTCTTCTGGGTATTTTCAAGTGAGAATACACTTCAGGGTGTGTATGTGAAAACAAACCTACACTTATTTCATTAACATTTCATTACAAAGTCCTTTATTAGTGCTGAAGGAATCTGTATTGCTTTCTGACCCCAATCCTGAAGCATTCGCACTTCATTTCGGACTAATGGTTTCTTAAAGAGAGAAGGGGAACTACAGTTCTGCTTTGGTAGTTTTTAGTCCTGGTACTATTGTATCTTTACTTTAAGGTTTGTTTTTTTTTCATGCAGGGGTTTATTCTATTCTGCCCAGATCTGCCAGCAAGGTATTCATTAACATCTGATGATAAGGTGAGGAATCACTTGGAACTGAACTGTTACAGGCACTGAAACTCAGTGGTGAATTTGTTTGAGGTTTGCCTACCTTGAAAATAAACTCCAGAGCAGACCTGCAGGATCCGAGGTAGAGTTGACTGGTCTAGGCTGCTGATGTACACCCGTAGGTCCAGCACATCCCCGCCTTCATCCATGCCTCAGCCCAGGTGCAAATGCACTCTAATGCTGCCGAAAGTCAGAGCTGCCTCGCCCCGTTTCACTTCTGGATAAGAAAAGAAACCAGTGAACTTCCTACTGAAGTGAGTTCATATTAACTCTGCACACACATTCTGTCAGTCACACTCACACACTCACTCGCGTTTTAGAGACTCTCGTGACTCTTTTGGCCAAGGCTGAACAAAAAAACCCTATAATTTCCTGTCATGTGACAAGAAAGTTCAGCGACTCTTGTAGTTGATTGTAAAAGCGTTTGACCACCTTTACTCTCACCACACTCATTCGTGCCGGATGCATGTTTAAACACCCAAACCTCTGTTTCAGAAAATACTCACACTGCCACCAGAGACTGAATGAGGTGAGTTCAACAGGTCTGAAGTTACAGTAATTATGATATTATATCAAGTCATTTTTGGCTAAACATAACAACAACAACAACAACAATAATAATAATAACAACAAAAATAATAACAATAACAATTAGAAGAATATGACAATATTAATAAGAATGTTGTTGTTACTATTATGTGAAAATTATGATATAATGTCATGATTATTATAACTTCTGACCTATTGAACTTTTCTAGAGAAACTTTACTCTTCATGGTGAGCAAACACTTAAATTCCCTTGTTCCCACTGGGATGTTAGAAAACTATTTTGAGAATGTTGTCTTTTAAAGCAGATTTTTGTTTATGGCTTAAGACTTTTTTTCGAGCATATTTTTTCTAGTCAAACAATATTTTGTAAATTGTTGTGAATAACCAGTAGGTTATATACAAACTGCAAATGCAAAACAAAACTATGAAGATCTTAAAGATTTTATTCGAGACCTTAGAATAGACAAAATGATCCCAGAATATATTTTATTTTATTTTAAAGATTTTACTGGCCTGAGCTTAATGGTGTGTCATTGCTATTCTATGTCTGAATGCAAGCAGGGACCCTTAATTCTGAAGTTTCACAATGTTCACTTATTTATATGTTCGTTTCACAATGTATATTTTGGTTTATCAATTTTACAATGTATACCGTTTATTCATTTATGACCAAATAAAAACAAAACAAAATAATGACATGAAAGGACATGAAAACTTTAAAGAGGCACCAAATGTGCAAAAACATGATGTTGTGTGAGAAACCAATGTGTGTGAAAGAGATAGACAGATAGACAGCTGAGTTCTTGTTTTTAGTCATTCTCTTCTTGGAACCTCAGACATTCATGAGGATGCTCATAAGAGGCGTCCAAGATATCAGTACACATGTTTTGCACAGTGCTGACAGCTACAAAGATCTTAACTACAGTTTCCATCCTTGTGTTCTGAAGTTCATAGTAACGCCTACACCCGCACTTCAGCCTTCAGGTGTGTTGGGTCACCAATTAAAGGAAAGTGGTTGGAGATGTAAGCAGTATCTCCAAGAAGGTAACACCTCTCATTGATTGCTGCTAGTAGTCAAAAAACACAGAAGCTCTTTCGGGCATTCGGGCATTGTGTTCTCTGCCTGATGGCCTTGCAGTAATATGCAAAAACCTCCCAGAATCATCCACAGCTGCTTGGAGAATGACTGAATAAAATGATTTTCTGTTGGTAATTGCCCCCTCTGCTTGTTGGCCTTTGCGTCCTTTGTGTCAGCCATCAATAACACCAGTGATACCCTCAATATGACATAGGCCACTAAAGACAGCTGACATGGCCCTCTTGTGGTGCTCTGTAGGCCAGACAGTGAAGGACTGGGTCTGGGAACAGATTAGTTTCAGCACTTCTAGCATGGCATTGTATGCTGAACTTTGGGATACATCAAATCTGTCAGCAATTTCTCTAAATAAATTTTGATTTGCCATGTACCATAAAAACGAGTCTTTTTGACTGGAGGGATTCTGTCAGGACCTTCATGCCGGTTGTCTTTGACGAATCTCAGCCTTATCAAATTGTCACAGAATGTGTGGAACTGGGCTCTTGTGAGTCTGACATGACTTTCATTGTTTTTCATCCCCTTTCAGGATGTTCATCCATTCTGACCCAAGTTCTGGTTTGGTCCTAACTGGTTTTGCAGAATAGTGTGTCTGAGGGACACACAAGCATCATAAATAAGGTAGAATTATTCTTTTTTTTAACTAGGTGTTACATGTTGTCAGGGAAAGGCAATGCTTTTGGCTTCCACTGCTGTGTTTTGTCATTTGGAAAGTTTGGCAATTTGTTAAAAAATAAAATAATACAAATTATTTTAATATAAACTATATTAGTAAACTGCATTAATTGTTCTTATTTAATCTTAATGGTATGCTGTACTGGATGCACATTTGCTCCTCCTCAGTCTGTCTTTCTCTCTCAAGAACGGTTTGTTCTCCCTTTCTTTTTTAAAAAAAAAGGTCATACATTTTTTAAAGACTATTTCCTTACTTCCTCATTCCAGGGAATTTCCCAGACAAGCACTTGAATGTGTGACAGCTCGTAAGTACGATTTCCAAACTGGGAAGTGGGATCTAATGACACACACTTGAAGGCCACATGACCCTTCAGTGTTGGAAATCCTTTCCTATCTGGGTGCCCTCATTTCACCTGGTCTGTAGCTTGTAGCCCCACTAAATAGTGGGGAGAGTGTGGTGAGTTGTGCCTGTTTTTACTTAAAGTGCCTTTAAAGTGAGGCCATGACAGTTATGCTTCCAACTAAAATATGTACATATATTTCAGGATGTGGTGCATCCCTGGGAACCATTTTGGAAATATAGCTTTCTGAAAAAAAGTGGTCTCGTGGCACAACTTGCCCCCGGTGCCTGCCGTTGGAGAGAATACATTGGGGTAAATTGTGCCATTGATTATTGAAGTAAAACAGTATATTTAGATCTCAGAAACTGTAATTCTATATAAAAGCTAGACACATTCAATACAAAATGTCTCATTTAAGGTTTTTTTAAAGTTATTTTACAACATTAAAGGCCAAAAACTCCCTCATGTTGTGCCTATTAAAGGCAGTAGCTCTACCAAGAGTGGTTGCTTCAGGAGTGTGGCATGCTTTAAAGGCCGCAAACCAATCACGTCCTAGATTCAAAGTTTCTTAGCATTATTAGCATATCTCTTAATTTGTCCCTTATTGAGCCTTTGCAGTTTACATTCAGATTTACATAAGTTGAAGCTATATGCTCTAAATAAGTACCCAATTTTGCTTCTATGTGAACTATCTGCATGGTGATAACTGTTAATGAGCATTTCTTGGGGAAATAATTATTAATGTTCCCTATTACTTTTTTCTTAATAAATGCACACTAAACCCAACCTGCTTTTTCCTCTTTGATCCAGCTAGCAGGTCCCGTGAAATGCCAGTTCACAGTGAAAACATTGCTGCGAGTGCCTTTATATGTTCTGCCAGCTCTTTCTCATATGCTCATCAAATGCTTGATTGGCAAGTCCAGTTCTTTTATATCCTGGCCTCTATCTTTTTATTCTGCATGTATTGTTTTAATGTCATCCTGCGTATGTTCATCTGCCTCGCCACCTGATGAATGGATTTCTACCTCTCCACTTCTTTCACTGCTCTGTCCATGTCCTCTAGAGGAGTGGAAGCCCTGCCTGTCTTCTTTTTATAACTCTGTGGCATGATGGTCTATTTCTATTTTTGGTCTAAACTTAGGAATATCACATAGTTTTAGTGATAAAATGTAAGAATACAATGTACTATTACAATAAAATAATATGTTTTAAATATTCATAAGTGCGGGCGAGTTGTGCCACTGGAACAACTTACCCCAAGCCCTTTGGCACAAATCACCCCAACCCCACTATTTTGGAAAAAATGCATCATCCAACAATTTTGAGCTAACATCATGCTAGCTGTATAGACTCATAGTGTGGGTTACCAAAGCACCAAAACGTGTGAAATGTTTTCAAATGTGTCTATAACTTTTCAGACACAACAATCAAAAACCTTAATCATAGAAATTTTACTTTGAAAGGCAAAAGACAGTTTTTTGAACTTAAATATGCTTATCTCTCAAGCAATGAGGCTCTCTTTTTTGCAGAATTAGTAAAAAGGATGACTCTTCAAAAATGTGTGCTCACATGACCAATTTCTTCTATGATTCCCTAGAAACAGGGGGTGGCACAACTTCCCCCCGGAACAAATCACCCCACTCTCCCCTATTGCTAGAGCTGACAAGTATGTGTCTCCACTAGACTTCCAGGTCAATCAAAAGGAATGTGGACAGGAAAACAAGTGAAACTATTGACATCTCTGGTCTCCTCTTATAACTCCTTTTTAAAAAATACTGAGCGAGTAGAATCTCTTCAGGTCCTTCATGGTTCTCTCTTCTGGACTCTCCTCTTCAGCTCACCCTGCAGTTCAGGAGACTGAAATGGCCATGTGGTCACTGAATCAGAATCAGAAAACTTAACGGATCCCAGAGGAAACTGCTTATGCTGTAAATGCACAGACACACATTTACAGAAAAAAACACCATAAAATATAGTATGTCAGAATAAAAGTCAAAACAACTCTCCAGAAATACTCAAGCAATGCTTAGTACTAAACACATTATGCTATGCCACCAAAATGTTATAATCAGCAAAGGACATGGATATAACTACTATAGATACACACATTAAATATCTGCTGAAGCATTTCCTATTTAATACAAATAGTGGTTTAGAGTTGTTCCCTGTGCCCAGTCTGTTACTGCATGTGATTGTGACATAACTAGTGAGATTGCAAATGACAATACTATTGCATAAGCAGTGACATAAATCACATACCTTAAGTAATGACCTAAAGAGTGAAACTGCACATGATAAGACTATTGCACAAAATAAACAATTGCACACAATCATAAGGTATATTAATATACATTTAAGAACCATTTTGGCTGGATTTTAGTGCATGCTTTGGATCACTGTCCTGCTTGATGATCCAGCTATGGATCACTTTTAACTTGTTACCAGATTTAAAAAAAATTCCAATACTTGAAGGTGCCCATGAAGCCAGGTTTTCAGGGCCTGTGGAGGAAAAAAGAGTTCAAATGCTTGGGGTCAGCTGTCAAGAGTAACAGGAAGTGAGAAAGAGAGTTGAAGAAGAGTTCAGGTGGGTGGAATGAGTGGCAGGAGTGATTTGTGCGCTGGAATGTATGGAGAAGAGTGGCAGGAGATGGAGACCCCTAGTTGGTGATTAGTAAAAATTAGAAATGGAGGAAAAACAGTCCCAATACATCACAGCTATGCGCCAGCCCTAATGAATCTGTGTGTGTTAATCTCAGCCGGTGCTGTAGGGGGCTCTGTGTGATCTCTGTGTGAGCTGCAGGAAGAGGGGGGGCGAGTTTCTCCAGTGTTTTTGTAGTTTAGTAAAAGAAGAATGGAGCTTTAGCACGATGGCTAAACCTACACCTGCAAATATTCCAAATTTTGACTGTCCTTCTTGGTAAGGAACATTTTTTTGCTCTATTTGCATGTACTCACTCCACTATGTTTTGATCTGTTGAGAGTTTTGTCGACATTTAGCACGTTAGCACGTTAGCAGGCTAAATAGGCAGCTAGTGAAGCAGCATTAAAATATTACTCGTTTAGAAAGGTTAATGTAAGTTTTAGTTTCAGTTCTCACGTCCAATAAATACCTTTCAGGCCCAAAATCCTTTTATTTCCCCCTGTAGATAAGAAGGTGAGTCAGTTTGCTCAGTTAAATGTAGTCATTTGGCTCTGCAGGTTGCAGGAGCCCATAGAGGCCACTGCACAGATAATGTAGCTGATGGAGCTTTCTGATTCATAAACCATCATGATCACTCTCTGTATGAATAAAGTAAAACGTTTTACATGTACATTTTGGATGTAAAGTACACTTTATGGACAAAAGTATTGGGACACACCTCTTCATTATAGATTGCCCCCCTTATTTCAGTGAAGGGCTTAGTGCTACAGCTATACCAAGACATTTTGGACAACGCCAGTTTGGGGAAGACCCTTTTCTATTCCAGCATGACTGTGCCCCAGGTTCATTCATGAGTTCGGTGTATAAGAACTTGACTTGCTCCGTATAGAGCCCTGACCTCAACCACATCCAAAACCTTTGGGATAAACTGGCACAGAGATTGCGAGCAAGGCCTTCTCGTCCAACATCAGTGCCTGATCTCATAAATGCTCTACAGAATGAATGGGAACAAATTACCACAGAAACTCTCCAAAATCTTGTGGAAAGCCTTCCAAGAAGAGTGGAAACTGTTATAGCTGCAAAGGGAGGACCAACTCCATATTAAAGTCTATGAATTATACTGTTTTGTCACTAAAGTCCCTGCTGGTGTAATGGTCAGGCATCCCAATATTTTTTTCCATATAGTGTATCAGATTACACAGCAAGGGCTTGGAGTGGTGGAAAGTCATTGCTGCAGCATCATTCATTCATTTAACCACAATACCGGGCCATGCATGTTGAACATTTGTCTTATCATCCACTCTGTGCCTGTATAGTTCATCTACCACCAACAGCATTTTTGCAACTTCTGAATACTAGAATAACCTCCATTGGAAACCGAATTGGATATAGGTCTAGTGTACCAGTTAGAAAATCTTGAAAATTTGAAGGCCTCCAAATGACTCTTGGGAATCTGAAGTAAAGTGCCCCGTTATAGTCACGCCACAACACGGCACACAATATGAACAATGTGATTTTTTTTCTCTGCATTTAACCCAATCATCAAGTGAAGCAGTTGGCAAAGCCAGGGGAGTGAGTAGTGTGTGGGGATGGTGCCTTGCACAAGGGTACTTCAGTGGTGCCACTAGTACTGGGTTTTGAACCCACAATCTTCTGATCACGGGGGCAACATACTAACGACAAGGCCACCAGCTGATTAGTACAGGCCATCACCTGTCACCTGTCACAACCTTTATCAGCAGCAGGATGGGATATCCACTGGTTGAGCAGTGTCCCCATCAACAGTATAGTGGTACTTGTTTACAGGCCTATGTTGTAGTTTACTGTGTGTTTGTTGTTTTTAGGGCAGGAAAACCTCCTCAAGGACTACATTTGGATGTGGTAAAAGGAGACAAACTCATTGAGGTGGGTCACTAGCATTGTGTTTACTGTATTTGCTGTGAGCTGTGAGGTGCATCATTGCATTTTCTCAGGGGCTAAAATGGAGATGCACTAGATACTAACCTGACTGTCTGATGCCCAGTTGTTTTTTTGTACTGGTGCATGTCAGTGGCTGTTGGGTCCAAAATGGTGCTACAGAGACGAGCCCTGAGATTTAAGCACTGAGTGCAAAGTGATTCTCTCAGATGTTATGACTCAGGGGCACATTATGTGTGCAAGTACAAGTGTATATGTTCATTAATTTGTGTCCTGTCAGAAATGTCTTAGAAGCCAATGATATTAGATTATTACAATATATCCAGGTACTTTGTATTGCTTTGGCTTCACATGCTTTATACGCCGCTCTGGATGAAAGGGCTCCTAACTGACTAGATGTAAAGGTTAGTTTAAAGAAATTGTCCTGTTGTGTGTGGTTATTTTCAATACATTTCAGTGTCCTTAAACAAACTATATCTCTAGATATTTACTTATAGTTGCAAACAATGCAAAATGGTGTCTAGTGAAATGTTGTGTTTATGCAGAAACTGATTATTGATGAAAAGAAGTATTACTTGTTTGGGAGGAATCCGGACCTCTGTGATTTCACCATTGATCATCAGTCATGTTCTCGAGTCCATGCTGCCCTCGTCTACCACAAACACTTAAAGAGGCTTTTTCTCATTGATCTCAACAGCAGTAAGTCACTCCAAGCTGTGTTGGCAAATAATAAATTGAAGCATGGCATGTCATCCCACACCACCAGTGTGATTGAAAGCAGTTTTACAAATCTTTTTGCACACTCCCAATAGCACATGGCACCTTCCTTGGGCACATTCGCCTAGAGCCCCACAAGCCTCAGCAGGTTCCTATTGACTCCACTATGTCTTTTGGTGCCTCAACACGTGTCTACACCATTCGTGAGAAACCTCAGAGCCAGACTAATGTGGGGACAGGAGACAAAGCTGGAGATGATGAGGAACTAAAGGGGCTGCTGGGTCTTCCTGAAGAGGAGACTGAACTGGAGGTTTTCTTCCTATTTTTTTTTTTCCTATATTTCAGTCTATCTGTTTTCTGATAGCTTGCTGCATCACTAATGGAATTCCAACTAAAGTACCACTGTCGTGTTTGTCGATGTGTGTTTTCTGTACCTCTCTGGATCGTTCAAGAACCTGACCGAGTTCAACACTGCACACAACAAACGCATCTCTGTTCTGACCATAGAGGAAGGCAATCTGGATATTCCCAGACCCAAGAGAAAAAGGAAAAGTTCCAGAGTGAGCTTTAATGAAGATGAAGAGATTATCAATCCAGGCAAGCATAATTGCTTCACAAATATACACATTATTCTTCTAAATTTTACACTTAGAATACGTTTGATCTTGAGTGTTTAAAATAAAAACAAAACACTGTGTGTATTTGACCCTTACAGAGGATGTCGACCCCTCTGTTGGGCGCTTCAGGAACATGGTCCAAACTGCTGTGGTTCCTATGAAGGTAGTTGTTTTGTCTGTATTGTTTTGCTTGTTGCAGTCTGTTCAGTTTTGTACTGATTGTGAGAAACTCATTGTATTTTTTTTTCTTTGTTTCAGAAGAAGAAAGTTGAGAGTGGTAGCATTTTGGGGATAGAGGACTCTGGCACACGATATGCACACAGTTTCCCTTTGAAAGGAGGGCTGTATGGAGACCTCCCACCCACAAGCCACGAGTCTCATCCCACAGGAGCCCCTAGTGGAGCAACCATTTTGGGAGGACTTCCATTACCCAACCCTGCCCCAGAAGTGGACTTGGCTCCGGAGCCTCCTCTGCCCCCCATTACTCTCAATCCCACTCCTGTAGCGGGCCCATATGCGCCCGAGGGCCTCAGCGAGCCTCGTAAGAAGAAGTATGCTAAAGAGGCTTGGCCTGGCAAAAAGCCTGCTCCTTCTTTACTACTTTAGCTGGCAATGAGAATTAAATTCAGAACTCTTAGTGAACGTTATGGATGTGTTGTTTTTTTTTGTTTTTTTTTTAATAACAGTGGGTTACGAGACATTCCAGTAGAAGCTATTTGACAAAACATGCCTAAATTTTCACCAGTGAATGCTAGGAGCTAGTAGTTGCCACCACCATACAAAAAATCTGGTCAGGACAGTGATTTTATGCAAACTCATCACAAATGCATATTTTGGAAAGAATACGGTTATGGTGAAGAGAATGAAATCCGTAGTGATAGTTTGATATTTGCAATGCTTCACCTCATTCACTAGATGGCAGTAGATCTATTGGATTTCATACATTCATACATGAATTTTAAATACTTCAAAGGACAAATCCCCTCACTAAACAGGTTTAAAAAAAAAAAAAAGAACTTTTTTATACAAACTTTAAGACAAACATTTTTGTTGTGTCCAGGTGATGTTTTTTTTCTTTTGGTTTTGTATCATGAAATACACTGATAATAAAACTCAAAGTAAGTTTTATTTTGAGTGCTTTTTATTTTGAGCCTCATGTTGTTTGTCTTGACTTGAGTAGTTTTACAGCCATGTATAAAACAACAGCTGTATGGTGCTCTGTGCCACAATAACAATATATATACTCCTCTGTGCCACAACACTGACCTCCAGACATGCGGACGGTTGAAAGTGTCATACTAACTGGGAGGCGGGTTCTGGGGCAGAGCTGTTGGAGAAGTCGTCTCAAGTTCCGTTAATGATTGACTCTGTTAGACTCATTTAGTTTATGCTCCATGTATAAGGGTTGGGAAATTATAACCAATATTTTGAAGTTCTGCAAATTTTAGTACCTAAAAAATTCAAAAGAGCAGGTAAATGTGTTTTCTGGAGAAAAAGTACAGTGACAAAACATTTTATCCACAAAATGTTTATTTTAGTTTATTTACACTAATCCAACAAAGTGTTTATCAAAAAAAATCCAGTATAAACTTAGATCTCTTTCCAAATGATCGTGTTTCAGTTAGAGACAGTATTTATGCTTTTAAGTATTCTACCATCAGTGCACTCTGAAAAAGTAAATGTGCCAGAAAGGGTTATTTGGGTTTATTTTATAGACATGGTGTGACCGTGAAGAACCTTATTAAAGTTTAAAGAATTTCAATGTGATGTTGAGAACACAAACTGTTAAAGAACCTTTACGTCATCTGAAGGTTCTGTATACCTTTAAAACGTTCTCCACACTAGCATGATGCTTTTATAGCAGGGGTGTCAAGCCCCGGTCCTGGAGGGCTGGTGTCCAGCACAGTTTGACAGATCTGCTCCTCAAGCACATTCACTAAACCTAACAATTAACTGGCGAGGTGAACCAGGTGTTTCTGAGAAGGGAAATCACCAAAAACGTGCTGGACCACGGCCCAGGACTGGAGTTTGACACCCCTGTTCTATAGCATCACTCAGAGAACCCTTAGTGGAACTACTTTATTAGAGTGGGACCAGAAAATTAAACAACAAAAACATTACTGATATACACTACATTTGCCGTGATTGATGATCACATTATTTCACATTTTACAAATTAGCACAAGTTAACACACCTCTTAATACAATGTATGCATGGTAACATTTAACAGTTTAAAGACAAAAACAGCTGAATGGAAGCGAAGCCCGTATTTCAAGTTTCGCGTTAGTAATTTAGAGCTAATTCTAGAACCTTGTTTTGGCAATTTTTGATGGGGCTTCAGGACAATTATTCTGATACTATCTTTCTAAGCCTCATTCTCGACAGACCTGATCTTGATGTATATTCCATTGATAGATCTGAGCACTAACCGAGGGAGCATCTTTGGGGTGTGATCTGGGTCCTTGATGAGGGTGTACTTCTTCAGTGTCAGCGCCACCACCACTTTCATTTCGTTCATAGCGAAGTTTTGCCCAATGCAGTTCCTACATTAAAGGAAAGTGGTAACGTAAATTAGAAACGTAAATTGAAGAGGACTGAATATTACATAATCAGCTGCGATAAAGGCTTTGTTTTGCCGTTACGAATGCCCTAGTAACAGTTACTGGAGTCAAAGATTTACTTGCTGTTTCATGTGATGTCATCGTTCTAGATGTAACTTTTGCCACACTGACATCAAGCAACCAACTCCTGGATAAAGACTCTTAGGGTTATTCCAGTTCAGACAGTTGTGCAATCGAATTGTGTGTTGTTGCATAAAAGGTTGCAGTATTTTCAAAAACCTGCTGCATCACCAGCTATACTGTGCTAAACGGAATGAGGTCACAGAATGAGGCTCTGGGCACAAAGGATCCAAACTCCATTCAAATAAATGAGTAGTGCTTTTTCTGACTCTGGGTTAAGTTAAATTGTGCCTGCCCTGCTACACGTGCCTGTTTTGCACTTTCCTTGTGTAAATACAAACCTTGGTCCTGCAGAGAAGGGAACAAAAGCATGAGGAGATCTCTTGGCTGTGTTCTCTGGTAGAAATCTTAATGGGTCAAACTCCTGGGGAAAGAGAATAGCACTATTTAGTACTAAATGATAAAGAGTAAACCTTTTAAATTCTAGACCTACTAGACTTATTATATGAAAAACACAAACTGACTGTTCTAAGAGATGAGATAACCCTTTATTAGTCCCACAGGGTGGAAAATATGCATTGTTACAGCAGCAAAGTGGATAGAACAAAAGAAGAAAGTAGAAACAATAAAACCAATTGAATAAAATTTAAAAAGTGCACTACACAAATATTACAAAAATACAAAAATGTAATATAAATATAGAAGTTTGTATATACATAAAGCCATGGAAAAAATAAGAGACCACATCATTTTTATTTCTGGTTGTTGCTTTTGTAATCTGTGGGAGTGTGTCGGCGTAAAATGTGCATTTTATTCTATTCTATTGTTTTCTCAATTTTGCAGCTCTTAACTTTGTACTGTCTTATTTTTTACACAGCTCACACTGCAATAGTTCATAAAAGAATAGCAACCTGTGCCTTTTACACACACACACACACACACACACACACACACACACACACACACACACACTACCGCAATTTGTAAAAACTGTGAACAGAAGAAAGGGGAAAAGTGGTCCCTTTTTACATGGCTGTATATATAGGCTACATATTAACAGATATAATAAACAAGGAATACATTCATACATGTGGGTTCTCCCAAACTGAGGCGTTCCGGTGGATTCCATAAACACTGGTGCCAACATAAGAACCTATGGAAAAAAACCAAAATTCACCGGCCTCTCTAACTAAGCGTGTATCTTCCTAAGGATAATATCCTTAATGGGTTTCTCATACTGCATGTAAAAAGTGACAGAAAAACAAACAGGTTGGTTAATGTTTCAACAGATTTCCTCAGAGATCAAGGTCATATGCAAACACACAATAACCCTTTGATGCCTTATTGCTTAGATAAAGTCACTATCAAATTCAAACTTTAGGTCATCTGTATTAAAGTTAGGGTCAGCATGAGTGAGCATGAGCGCTCTGATCAGTCTGCAGCTACGCTGTTTCATACATGGTTAACTGTAATGCACTGTGTGTTCTCACACCTTTCTATCACAGCCAGCATTGACTTTTCAGTATTTTGTGCAACAGTAGCAACCACAATAGTGTGGGATTACACGAGACAGGCTAGCCTTCGGTCCCCAACATGCTCATCAATGATCTTTGGACTCCCTGTTGCTGTT
>JBBIGA010000007.1:14257587-14281181 GCA_037576975.1 Alestes dentex | reverse complement strand
AGAGAGGGACTTTTTTTTTTTTTTTTTTTTTTTTCAATGGTTCAGTGCTCTTTCAACCTTTCTTACCTAACTTGACTGCTGCTCATGAACTAGGGCTTAGGTTGACTGCTGTTATGAGAGCGTAGTTGCATAGAGCATATTTACTGATGCTGCTTGTTCATCATGTCATCAAAAAAAATATAACTGCTCTTCCAAAGGCAATGTCCAGGCATTGTCACTCTGTATTCTTCTGTCCTTTAGGAGCTTCATCACTGAGTTAGTGTTTCATTTCTGAGAGGGATTAGAGGTGTGTGTCAGATCACATTAGTTGAAACTCTGTCAGTGTTTCCTGTGTGTGAAAGAGGAATGTTACCTGCACTCTTAGCTGTTTTCTAACTCCTAGCCCAGTCTTAACCGAGGGCCCCAGGCCTGCCTGTGACAGCCCTGCATCTCAGAACATTCTGTGCATCTTTAGGAGGAATCAACGCCAAGATTTTTGGCATGACAAAATAACTTTTGCCAGAGGCAGAAAGTAATACAGGCAGGCCAATCTGGGCCAATACTATGAAGGGGTGAAATCCGGTCTCGCCTACTCTCTGGAACATTCCTGATTCCTTAAACAGTACCTCTGTCACTGCCTTTTACCAGTTGGGATGGACCTCATGAATGTTCAGGCATTATGTGGATAATCTTTCTGTTGTCTCTGGTTTAGTGACTGGAATAAAAGTGTAGACTGAATTTCCTGTTGATTAGGTACACCTACAGTAAGGGTAGAAACGAGGTAGGTGTGATCTGAAAACGTAGTGGATACAGGAGCTTTATGTGACATTTCATATAATGACTTTAGGGTAGGTCTTTTTGTGTTTTTGTTTTGTTTGTTTTTATAAATGTTGTTGTAAATGGTCTCAATTTGCTTTGAATAAATACATTTTTGGGTAAATAAAATCTTCCATGGTCCAGTTGAAAATGTTTTCCTTCTCCTGTAACGTTACCATTTTGGAGACTGAAGGTTTAGTTATGACAGCAATGATTATGCATTATGTAGGTAAATCTGCTTATAAGATGATGCAGCTTACTTGTTCTTGTGCGAGCAGTCTTAGCAATCGGACATGAATGAAATTCCACAATCCATTTTTGTCTCTCCGAACACAAACTAGAATTGCCCTCCTCACACTGGTGAGTTAGTGGCTGTAGTGGTCTGCTGAGTGAGACACGCTGTTCTGGGATCAGCACCCAAAGCCAACCCTCCTGCCTCTGGAATGTCTGGTATGAAATGTGTGAAGCACCCTGCCTAGCAGCGTGTGGATTCTCACACACACACACACACATACACACACACACACACACACACACACATTTGCCATGGCCTCTGCTGAGATTACCCCATGATTACATTCTCGACCCCACTCCTCTTGGATTGGGGTGTGACTTTCATTATATGTGCCATTTTTTAGTCTTGTTTCTTTTTTTAAAGAACATTTCCGTTCAGAACTCATACAGTTGATTATTGGACATAGTTGACTTTCCTCTCAAGCTCTGGCCTTTGATTTCCTTTGTCAGTGTCCTTCACCAGTGGTTATTCTGCATATGCTATGGTCTGAATGGCCTTTATAATGAACAGCACTCAAAGACCAACTCTTCACTGTTGCTTTGTTGGAAATGTCATTAGATGTGCCATTTGTGGCGTGCAGAATCTTAGTAAGAAAATACCAGGAGACTGTTTGTGAAAGACCAGGTTTGTTGCCCATGACTCATCAGAACACCTCGTCCGTGCACTATGTTTAGCATCTGCAATAACACAATTGTAATTCTACAATAAATGGCACCACACATGTTGAAGTTTCAGTGGGTGTATTGTGTAACATCTGCGTTTGCCCAAATAGTGGGTGTGCTGGGTGGAGACAGGGGAAAGAATTCATGCTTGTATATGGACATGTTTTGTGGATTTGGACTGTGGTAACTTATGTCACTCACGGAATGTCTAAGTGCATTGTACTTTTTGTCAGCCTTATCCTCAACAGACATCCCATAAAGGAATCTTTCATTGTATCACAGTGAAAGGTATCATTTAAATTGGAATCATGTCTAAAAATCGTGAATCATCTCTAAAAAAAAGATGGAATGTTATGGTTTAACATGAAGCATAACATGTAGGGGCTGGTTTGCCCAAAGTACATTTTTTGCTGTAGAGGCACAGAAATGTTACATGCAGTCTCCATATTATTTACAATCATTTTTATAATCAACAATCTACACTATCTGGGCAAAAGTATTGTGACTCACCTCTTTACAGGGTTTGGGCAAGGCCCCTTACTTCCAGCGAAGGGCAATCATTCCAAGACATTTTTGACAATGCCTTGCTTCCAACTTTGTGGACACAGTTTTGGGAAGATCCTTTTCTATTCCAGCATGACTGTGCCCCAGTGCACAAAGCAAGGTCCATAAAGACATGGTTTGATGAGTTTGGTGTGGAAGAACTTGACTGGCCCACACAGAGCCCTGACCTCAGCCACATCCAACACCTTCAGGAAGAACTAGAATCATCATCAGTGCTCTACAGAACGAATGGGCGCAAATTTCCACAGAAACGCTCCAAAATCTTGTGGAAAGCCTTCCAAGAAGAAGTTAAAGTCCCTGTTGGTATTAGGGTCAGGCATCCCAATATTTTTGTCCATATAGTGTAAATATTATTTACATGTGCAGGAACTGAGACATCATTTATCAGAACCATTAACCTTGTAGATCTTGCTGCTGTGCAATTAGAGACTGAGGCCCAACTGTTGCTAATTGGAATATAGCCATTCTCTAACTTTTCATCAGTGGTCACTTTCTGATCACAGAGCTGTTCTTGGCTGAACCACTCTCAAACTAGTGACACTGATGTACATAAAAATTCCAGCAATGTTATTGCGCCTCGTACACTAGTACTAACATAATGTCCAGTAACATGTCACTGCTGTGCTGAGCACCCAAATCATTTCTCAATAGCGGTCCTGTGGTCAGAAACCTGCCAATTATGAATGATATTAGATGTTACAGGTGTAACTGTAGGTTTCCATATGTCTGCTCTGGTGTGTCAAATATATTCTACATTTTTCATGGACAAGAGAAATGTCAGCATTCAGAAAAAAGATTGTAAAGTGCGTATACTAGAGTTGCCCAGCAGTCATTGACAAGAGTGAAATTACAGCCTCTGTTCCTAAACACTTCGAGTGAGCTGAGCTTGTCGAGTGCACTCTGAGTACGCAAGAACAGGGAGTGAAAAAATTATATGTCACGGTTTGTTTGCTCCTTGAAAAGAAACCTGTTTCAGTGTGTACAGATGTGCAGTTCTGGCAATATTGTTTCAGTTCATCCAGAGGAGGCGCCGTGATGAAAAACGCACAAGACACTCCACAAGAGCCATGCTGTATGGAAGGCACTGTTCCAGCAATAACTGATGTTAAGTAAGGTCATTTGTCTCTTTAGGGAGGGGTCATTAAAGGGAAGCATCATCCCGAACAAATAATTCATCATATTTTAGACTGCCAATCCTTATATCAGCTCAGACCTAAGAGACAACTAATCCCCTTTAATCTGGCCCATTTAATCTGTTTAATCATGGTGGTGAACTGCATTTCCAGGGTGTTAAAAACAAATTGAGCCCACTTACATGACTTGGAGCACTGTGAGGAGTAGAGCTCCCGTAGAAAGACGAGAAAATCACTGATGTACTGCATGTCGAAAAGTTTGTAGACATGTCATCCGACATTTTTTTCTGATATCAAAGGTATTAATAGGGAGTTTATCTCCCCTTTGCAGGAACAGTATCTACTCTTCTGGGAATATTTTACACAGTGTAGTGAGTGATTTGATCGCTTTCATCCATCAGAATGTTAGTGAGGTCACGCACTGGTGTTGGATGATTAGTTCTGGCTCACTAATGCTACTCCACTTAATCCCAAAGGTTTTGGATGGAACTCCAGAGAATGCAGTTCTACAGGTCTGCAGGACAGTGTTGGGAGGCTTTGGCCTGCATTTCATACTGGGTATGGTGACCTTAGGCTCATGTGCCGCTGGTCCAAACTGCCCCATTTAATGAATAGTGCTTTTCTATGTAGTTTACACAAACTGTGTGTGCACTATTGAACACACGTGTTCAGTAGCTGAATTCACTAATGAGATGCAGCGTCTTTATACTCTAAAAAAGTGGCGCAAATAGTTATTTGAGTTTGAATAGTAAAAAGCTTTTACATTAAGTAGAGGTTCTTTCGACTTTAAAGAGGCTATTCACACTAATACGCCTTCTTTTCAAAAAAGACCATCCATTAAAAGGTTCTTTACTGTTTTTCTCTATTGCATCTGGCAAAAAAACTGCTTTTTCTAATTCAAGTCTTTCTGGCTCCTTTAAAAGAGAGTAATGTATGATACTAGAGGAGTTTACGGGCTCTTCACTTAACCTCAAGACTAGTGTTTTGAACGGAACTTATCTGAAGCCTCAACCTTGTAGGTTCATCTTGCTGCTGTGCAATTAGAGACTGTAGCCCAACTGTTGCTGGCTGGCATGCTAGCTTCTCTTAGCCTTTCATCAGTGGTCAGTCTCTGACCTCAGAACTGTTTTTGGCTGAACTTCTTTCAATCTAGTGACACCAATGTGCATAAAACCCCCAGAAGTGGTACTGAGCCTGATACACTAACACTACCACGTGTCTGTCCCTGCTGTGCTGAGAAAGGTCCAGACCGAAATTATAGGGGTTCTGAGGGGTCAGAACGCGGTCACTAATTACACTTAACCTCAAAGACAGGTGTATCTTGAATTACACTTCTCTCAGGTTCTCGCAGAGGAGACACCAAGTGCTCTTCTTGTCCACAGTCATGAAGCGTATGAAAAAGCGTTGGACGCTTGACTGCCATCCAGCGCTCATTGCGTCTAACGCACCTTTGTTGCTGAAAGCCAAAGAGCTGAGGTCCTTCAGCACATCAGAGCCTCAGCATTCCCTCATTGAGCTCGAGCTGAAGTGAATCCCTTCTCTCGCCTCGGACCAATCACGTGCGAGCTGCATTTCTCCAACGCGCGTCATCACGTTACAACCGGCGAGAGGGCCGAGCGTAGCGAAGCATGAAAAAGGAGAGAGAGAAAGACAGAGAGCGAGAGAGAGAGAGAGAAAGAGAGGTAGCCGGGCATGCTGCAGGTGGAGATGTATCAAATGCACTATACAAAGGTGTGAAGGACACGTTTAGGGAGGACTTCTCTTGATAAACCGTCTTCATCCATCATCACGACCGAGTGTGTGCGCACCACTGTGCTTTCCAGACTTGAAGCTTTTTTTGTCCTTTTTTTGAAGAAGAAAAAGGGATTTCGCGCCCGTTTTCGTGGACATATATCACGCATCCGTGAGGAGTTTTTTACACCCCCCACCACTTTCCATTGCAAAGATGGGAGTTCTCCGCGCGCAGGCGGTCCATGGCACGCTGGGCGGTTGAGGCTGAGGTTGAGGTATCATCTGTTGCTGCAGCCGGCTTTAGCTCCAACGTGATCAGTCAGAGCACACTTCACTCGGACCCACCGAGATCTTTAACGTGCGTTTTGATGTGAGCAGAAATGGAGAGGTCTTTGGATGCAGCGATCGTTTTTCCACGTTGGATTGTGAAGACCTCAAGCTTTTTGCGTTTAGCATGATCTGCTGTGTTTGTTCTCCTGCTGTTTAAAAGCGCACACAGCTCGGTCAGGTAAGGCTTTTTTCTCCCCCCTATTCTTCTTCTTCTGAGAGATAGAGAGAGAGTACCCTCCATCATCAGCTCCTGGGATCCCGCGCAGCACGCCCCTGTCTCGAAGCGCTGATGATGATGATGGAGGACGAAGAGCTGGAGGCGCATCAGGTTGACGGTGACCCGGACCTAGAGCCCCAGAGCCGGCCTCGCTCCTGCACATGGCCGCTGCCTCGTCCGGACGCCTTCCCCGATGGAGGGGAGCTGATGGTCAAGGCTGAGCCGGACAGTGCATCCTCGTGCCGCGAGGCGCTGCCCTCCTGCGCGCCCGGTCTGGACGTGGCCGGACAGCTGCGCAAAGCCAAGTCGTCCCGGCGCAACGCGTGGGGAAACATGTCTTACGCGGACCTCATCACGCGAGCCATCGAGAGCACGCCCGAGAAGAGGCTCACCCTGTCTCAGATCTACGACTGGATGGTCCGCTACGTCCCTTATTTCAAGGATAAAGGAGACAGCAACAGCTCAGCCGGCTGGAAGGTAACGCACACGTGCACGCATGCTTGAGTGGGGTCTTTTGAAAACCGGGGCTTTTTGAGCACACCTTAACAGGTCTGAGAATGAAACGCACATTTCCTCCCATCCTCTTTTTCACGGCTTTTTAAAGCTTGCGTTTGGCCATTATAGACGAATGGGGCTGCGTTTAATAACCATCATTGCACTCCATTAGAGTCCACTAACAGGGTCGCTATAATAGTGTTATGTTCCCATTTCACGCATTATAGAACGCCGAGGGACGTTTAGAAAACGTGTGTATTCACACTGAGCTCTCCTCCAAAACTAAAGACGTGAGGTGGGTTTGTAAAGACTGACTGAGGGGAAAAAGTCTTACAACAGACTGACAGCGTGTTTGAGGATGGTCAATGACCTTAGAGCAAATGAGAAGCTCTGGGACTGGAATAGTCCTGCCTCAGTGTCCCAGTCTTTTCTATTCAGATCCTAATCCACTACCAAAACTCAGATACCTGATGGTTTAATCATTTATAGATTCTCCTTAAGTATGCAAACATCATTGTTCATTTTCTTGCTTCTGCTTTCACAACCCAGGAGCTTTTGCCTCATTCATTTTTTGAAACTTAAATATAACTTTAGGAAATAAGTATACAGTGTCATTTATAGTAGTAAGAATGATTATGTTAAATGGTTTGACAGTATAATGTGGTATAAAGCAGCAGCACAGTCCCAAAATAACAAGTGAGATGCACAGGTGAAGCTTATATCTTCTGTAAAGTTACTGCAAAAAACACGTGAAAAAAAACAAAACAAAAAAAACCCATAGATCTGGTTTATAAGCCTTTCATTCTTCACCAGTGACACAGACCAGTACCTGTTGTCTAGACGAGCATTTCTTAATCTTGCTCCTGGCAGCCCACATCACTGCACAGTTTCACTATCCCCTGACTCAACACACCTGATCCAGCTCATAAAGGGCTCCATAATCAGTTGATGAGGTGGATCAGGTGTGTTGAATCAAGGAATACTTGAAGCTGTGTACAACTAGGGGGTTGCTAGTAGCAGGATTAAAACAAAATACTGATCGAGGTTATACAGGTACTTCTACCATATATTAAATAATGTGTTGTTAAAATATCCAAAAACCCTGCAGCCTATGCTGTAGTCAGTACCATATTTCACATCTGAAATGTTTAGTTCTCCCATCACACCTTTTGTAGTAAACTACACTATAAGACCATCTTTTGTGGTTTTGTAAGTGTGTTGCATATTCTTGCTTGCTTTTTGCATTGCCTCCTTTATTAAGTTATTCCAAATTGAAGAGAACTAGCCAAAATGTAAAAATGATCAAGGAAGTTAGGCGATGCCCACCTTGCCACGTTCCACTGAACACCTGAGTAGCCTACATGCCTGTTACACCCTCCTGTGCTTTATGCTTTAAGTCAGCCTGAAATCTCACACATGGTCTTGCTCTGTCTCACAGCTCAGTTATGCTGATGAGGTTCTGTCTGTTTAGCATTTAGGGTTTCTGACAATGAACGTTTAGTGGGAAGCATAAAGAGATCAGCTTTCAGGGGACTGCTCTGGGTTACGTGTGCGCATATTTAGCTATTACAGACACAGATACGAGGCTGTACTTACAGACACATGGCTGTACTTACATACTGTCTCTTTTTTTTACTCAATGTCAGTATTGTTTGGTAGACAGTACTGAAAATGTTCACTGATGGGAGACAAATGCACATTGAAGACCCCACCATGACCACAGCCCTGTGGCTCACCACTTTGTGGGCTGTGGAAAGAAGGGTAGAGCATAAAAACAAGCCCGTAAGTGCTCAATAGACCCTTAGATTCCCCAGGCCTAGTCACTTGGACCTGGTGTAAGGCCATCTCATTTAAGCAAGCTGCGCAGAGGTGTGTCTACAGGTGTCTAAGCTCCATTATCCCAGCTCTGTGACAGGATACTGTGCAGCACAACCACAGGATGGCTCCCATATCTTTAGCAAGTGTCCCAGTGCAGGCTTACGTAAGGGCAAATTAAGGGGTTTGACACGAGCACTCCTAGTCTCCTAGTAGTGCAGCAGTTATTTTCAGAGCCTGTCCAGACACAGCCTTAGCCCAGGTAATGAAGGTGATTAGGCATGCTTTTAAAAGCACACTCATGCTCGGTTATAGCTCTGACCCCATTTCCGGCAGACACAATATAAACACACACCCTGCTGTCTTAAAAACATACCCTAAACTCAGTCATATAGACTCCCAACTGTCATGCAAACTGACGGTCCTTAAAGAGACCATGTCACAAGAAAGTCCAGATATTTAATGTTGTACTTTCTCACGGTTTCAATTTGGTAAGGTCTTAGGACGTATCTGGGGGCTTAACTGACACATTACCCATGACAAGGCTTGCTGGGTAAATAGCTCATTGGTGACTCATCAGTGATCATCTGTCTTTCTTAATCACCAGAAAATTAGAACCTGGACTCCATTGATTGCCATGAATGAGAGGCAGCAGAGATTTTGCATTTTATTACATTTACTTCTTAGGACAATTAATGATGCTACAAAATGATGAGAGGATGCCATTATGTCAAGCAGTTTGTTTAGGAGGTTCTAGTCATTCGCGTTAAAAGTAGAATGCTACAAATACCTGAGAAAGCAGCCTGTAAATAGCAGCACAATAATCTCTTCTGAGAGCAGGTAGTCTATTAAGCTTCTGATTATTCTATTAGACAGAGTAGACTCTCCTGCAGTCTTAGAGAGCAGCAGTAAGTAGCTAATACCTGCTTGTCTCTAAGAACTGTACAAATCCAGAGCACTGGTCAGTGCATTAGTAAATAAATAACACTGACAATAAATAACAAGCATAAAACTTTATTTTTGAAAAGCAGTAAAGCAAATAAAAGACACGAACTCTCTCTCTCTCTTTCTCTCACCTTGTATGCAACCATAGAATCAATCATTAAAGACACGAACTCTCTCTCTCTCTTTCTCTCACCTTGTATGCAACCATAGAATCAACCATTTTTAACTTTTCTCTGATTAAGTCAGCCATATCATCATTATTCTTCCCTGTACAACCAAAAAAATAGATTTGGTGGTGTAACAATAGCTATGGATACCACTTAAGGAAAAAATTGCAGACAAAGCCTACAACATTGACCAAACCCACAATAACAAATTGATGATGAAGCTGCTGATAAACTACAATTACAAATGATGGCCTGGTCCAATGCATTATGAATTATAACTGGGGTGCAGAGAGATGTGTGATAGATGTAGGCTACTGCATACTTCAGTATAGTTCAGTGTGTGTAAGTTTGAGAATGACTGAGAGAGGGGAAGGAGGTAGGTGGACTAGTAATTCAGAGAGCATATAACTCAAAGCCTATCGCACACAATGTTTCAGTAAGTTATTTATAACTTAGTCAGAACACTATGCATAAAACATAACAGCCATATTATTCAAACCATCTAATACTGTGTAGGTCCCTCTTGTGCCACAAAAACAGCTCTGACCTGTTGAGGCATGGACTCTCAAAACCTCTGAAGGTGTGCTGTGATATCTGGCACCAAGATATTAGAGCTGATTGTTTACTTGCTACCTGATACATTCCACTTCTTGACAGGTGCCATTGTAGTGAGATAATCAATGTTATTCACTTCAGCCGGTGAGTGGTTTAATGTTGTGACATACGGTAATACAAAATTTGTTGTCTTTTGGATCTTTGACACTATGTTTATGTTGGAAAAATCTGTATTTCCTTTTATGATGCCATCTGTTTCACTGAGTTAGTTTACTAATAGCCACCATAGTGGACAAATAGAAACATTAATAAACCATTTTGAATACACCATCGTTTTAATTAGATGTATTATATTGTTGTCATGATCAGATGACAAGGAACAAGAAGTTTAGAGCAAAAATAGGTGCTTCGCTTCCAAATGTTGTAGAGTAGCTAGCTACTATAATTAACTGTACAATTAGAAGCTAATCACAAGAAAATCTGCATAATTACAAAGATCTATGTTCTACAATTTGCTATTTTATATTTTTAACTGAATGCTGCAAAGGCCGCCTAGCGATTCAGATGCTCAAAATAAGCTACAACATTGCATTCTATCATTTGAACAGTCTGAAAGTGTTAATTCATTTCTTGTTATATTTCATTCACCTTTCTTCCAAATGAATTTTTGGGTGCCGTACCTATCCATGTAGCAATTGTTCTCAGGATTATTACTCATCTGCACAGTTTTGTGTTTTGCTCATGTCTGAGTCATATCATGATCTATTGATCAAGCTCCTCCTATGTTCCCAAAGAAAAACACTGAACTGTATGTTCCAAGTGGACTACAGGACCTCAGTTGGATACCTAAGCTGCCAGGTTGCATCCTGATGGTTGTGGGGCCCTTGATTGATGCTTATTTTGCGTATTACAGTAGACAAGGTCAGCTGTAGGAGATATTTAGTGTCACAAAACTGTATCCACTAGACCTGAGTAAAAAAATCCTGCTCCCAAAGAGAATCTGTTGAATCTTATTGGTAATGCTGCATGTGTTAGGTATTTTGGACAAATCATTTTAATATAATACATACATATTTCTGGATGAAATTCCCTAGTAACCTGTGATTTTAATGTGCAGCCTGATCTGCTCCTTATGACAAGAGAACTTCTGAACAGGCGTAAAGTCTGTCTACTTTTCGACACAAGGCATATTATGATAATGGACATGTCTGAAAATACATCACAGCTAATGAAATATATGATAACACATCTCTGTCAAGAAACCTGCAGTTTTTGAGAGGGACTGTAATGACTCTCTGTCACTGTCATTTTCACCTCATCACCATGCTGGGAGAAACTAGTGTTCATTAGTCTTAAGTTCATAAGTGAAAAGTCACACTGTTAGGATAGATGTGGTGTAATTTTTGCCATGCAGTCAAGGTAGGCAGGATCTGATTTATAGACCAGTTAACTGGCTTCAGCTGTTTCAAAATTTCTTAAACGTTAATCATGGAAGACTATACCCTCTAATACTACAGTACATTAGTACATGTTGTGCTGGCTTTATGTTCTAACATTTTCGTCAGTTGTCTGTAAACCTTGTCCAACCTTGCAACAATTGTTATGAACAAATGCATTTTTGGGTAGAACATGTGTAATTCAATTAAATTATTTTTTTGTCCTGGTCCTCTATTTTGTTTCATGTTTATTCTTTACTCCTGTTAATTGTTGAAAGGCAAGTGTCAAGTAAAGTGTCTAAATGGTGACTTCTTTATTTTTGGATGATTTAATATAGTGTTGCATAATGTGAGACATATTGTTAGATTATTTATTTATGTGTTTATTTATTTTAGGCAGATTAAGAGACAGTCACTTTGCTGTATGGGGTAGTATTTTCATTTTCATTCCTTCATTTAACATCTGAAATGTCCTCATTTATATCTGAATCTCAAAAAGTGAGTGTGTGTGTGTCCGTGTGTGTGTATATATGTGTGAAAGAGAGCGGGAGAGCGAACGAGAGATAGAGTGCGTTAGTGTGTGACCGCTGGTGCTCTGATGCCAGGGGATTGTGAGGCAGGTCAGAGCGGGTGCCAGGCAGTCAGTCAAACACTCTAATCTGAAGTGACGAGAGCGTTATTTATAACGTGTCTTTAGGTAAGAGCACAGGCCAGCAGGGCAAAGGGTCAGCCGCCTGCCACTGCAAGCAGTCCGACGAGTCAGGCACGGGGAAGAAGAGAGAGAGAGTGTCAGAGAGACAGAAGTGCTGAAAGGGAACAAAGACCTGGAACAAAGAGACTTATTCTAAATAAAATACTGCCCAGAAAACGTCCAGTCTTATGGTTCACGGTTAAAAGGAAATATTTCAGTCTTCTCAATTTAAATAAAGAGCTGCACTGCTCTTCATCTTTGACCAGATCACACTTTCACCATTTTTTATCCTAATGTCCTTGTGTTCAAGATGTAGCACTCTTATGAAGGCTAAAAGACACAGTCCTTGTGAATGGGCTCATTTGGCGCTCTGAAGTGGTTACACGGTGTGTTTGTGAGTGAGTTTTTGAGCACTAGAAAGAGCTCTTTTGAGGACAAGATATAGGAAGTCACCCGAGGCCTTGTCTGATTCATATTTTATTGTTACTAGCAAGGGCTTGTGAGCGCTGAACGTGAGGCAAGCCAGAGAGAAACACAAATAGCTTTTTTACTGAGTGTGAGTACATACATTGCCTCACCCGCTGGGTCTCCTATGAGTGCTGTTTTATCTCTCTCGCCTTTCGTCTGGACTGCTCTGTATATCCAGCATGACCTTTACTGCTTTACATTTCACATCTTTGGAATAATCCAGCTCAGCCGGGACTTTGGGGAGGGCGCTGGAGGTTAAGCACTTTGCTCAAGGGGCAGCAACACTGGACTTGTGCAAACCAGTGGTCACACACTGAATGGCTTCTCATTGCCTCCTTCCAAGTCTTTAAAGCCACATATGTTCCACAGATTACACAGGATGTTGCAGAGCCATGATTATTGCTGCTCTGCCTCAACCAGAGGTGGTCTGTGTGCTCAAATTGTACTTGGACACATATCTCTGTTCTTGATGGTGATAGAATAACCTTATCCTTGAGCTGCTTGTGTGTATTTGATTTGACTGTTTTGATGAGGTGATTAGAATCTGTTCTTATCTGCTTGAAATGACTTCATCTGAAGTTTATTTCACAGTCATCATGTGTCAGTTACAGCTTTTTTGGTCTTAAATGTTTGTCTGTCCAGTGGAGACCCCCAAAGCACAGATTACTTCAGAATGCAGGAGAGGGCAGTTTTTGTCTACTGCTTCTAACGTGGGATCTCGTGCCACAGCACAGATCAGTAGTGTAAGACTTTGTGGAATGTATGCTGATGCTCCCCCCTTTTCTTGCCAGCACCATCTCAGGTTCTATGGATTCCCCCTTCATACACACATAAGATATACATACTTGCACCCTACCACTCTGAGCATGTCGCTAACTCTGGGAGAACAGTCTGTTCTAGATATGTGTCATCTCTCGCTTTCATTTTCTCAGAGACCAGACTGTTTTGCTGGGTTTTTTTTCCTTCCGTCGCTCTGAAGCTTGACTCACATATTGGCTCCAGGCGGGGGTGTGTCGTGGTGTTTTGGTGTGTGTCCTCAGCTTTGGTGCTCTTTTTCTGGCTCCTTGGATGGGACTTGGTGTGCCAGGAGTTTATGAGCACATAGTGGGAGGAGTAGTAGATGTCCATGCCAAGCCTACAGAGCAGTCATGCTAGCAGCGAGGAAGGGGGGGGGGGGTTGAGAAGGAGCAGAAAAGCACAGAGTGTCTAAACCAGCAGTGGGGAAGGGTGCTGATGGTGGTATGGGCATTGTTGTCTTTGCAATATATGGAGTGTTATAATGTGTGAGGGGGAGAGCTCCATTGTGTGCAAATTCCAAGAGACCAACAAATAGAGGAATGTGGTGGAGCGGGCCAACCAGATGGTTGTAAGCAGGCCCTTGAGGTGCACTGGACCCACAGAGCCATAAGTGTAGGCCGCGGGTGCAACGTGCCTCTCGGCACTTAACACTGTTTTCCAAAGCCATGCCTTGTCCCCCGCTCACACACAGACAGGCTTTGTTTACACGGATCGCTCGAGCGGGATGCGCAGTCACAGAGAGGACAGGGAGGAAATTCCGTGGTGGTTTGGAGCGGTTTGGAGAGATCTGCCCAAAGCAATCCAGACCATCAATCAGAGCGCCATGATTCCAAAATGCCTGAATGAGCCTGATTTTGTAAGTAGCGGCCATGTCCTTGGAATAGATCTCCTCTTAACCTTCTGACCATCAGTAAAGCGGGCCCTCTAAAAAGCCTTTATGGGCAGGCATTATAATGGCGCTCAGGAAATGTATTCAACTGGACCAGAACCAAGGACAGACTGTTCTGCCTCTGAAGGTCCACAAAATTATGCTCGACTCAATAAAGGCTTTATATAATCCTCAGAATATTTTCAGACTACTGGGTGCTACTTTTAAACTTTGTGAGTCACCACATTTCTTATGAAATATGTGTGCATGAATCTACACAATTTTTTTTTTCAAAGAAGGTGCCTGTAAACACAACTCTTTACGGTGTTTCTTTCCATTGTTTTTAAACACAAGGTCACACTGCATGTATGACAAACTCACTGTATGTGAAGCTGACAGTTACATGTAAGAGTCTCTGAAATGCTAACGTGGATTTGGTTAGAAATCATTCTTTGCTTGTTTCTTTTGTTGATATGTGCTTTTGTCTTCAAAATTGGCCGAAAACTGGTCTGTGATTTGTTTATGCCTTTCCATTCGATGGATCCTGAAGGTTCTTTTTGTCCGCTTGTGTGTGTGAGTATGTGCACTTGTATTGTGCCGATCTTCAGGGTTTTGTGTTTGAATATGTGTATGCGTGTGTGTATGTGTTCGTGAGTCCATTGGCGGTGCTAGTGTGCATGCCTGTGTGTGGAAGGCAGAGGCACTGTGTGTGTGTGTGTGTGTGTATGTGTGTGTGTTGATGGGCTCAGTGGGAGACTGGGTCCTGGGGGAATAACTCTCGTTAATAATTCAGACGAGGCTCATTATCAAGGCAGTGCAGATTTCTCCCTGATTTCACCTTAATTGCAGGCAGCCTGCACCACTCAGGCAGTCTGTAGTCACGCTGTGCTCTCTCCCTCTCTCTCTCTCGCTCTCTCTCTCGCTCTCTCGCCCCCCACCCTCTCTCTCTTTCTCTGTCTAATGCACACTCACACACCCATATATATATATATAGTGTTGTACAGGCAGTTTACCCCACTAATATTAGAATAAATATAAATAACAGTTACATATTGATTTTGTTTAGGTATGTCAGTGTGTTCACTCAATTGCTTCCAGACCTCTCAGACCTCTTTTTGTTAGTAGTTACCACTTTACTTAGTAGTTACCATCAAATACCTGGTTTGGCTCAGTCAATACTTCATTATATTGTATCAGGTGTTCTGCTCATGGAATTTCACAAATCCATGGAATGGCTGGAGGCATAGAGGAGAAACCTGTGTTGTTCTAATTGGCTCACAAAATATAAGCTACTTTTTAGAAACAAAAAATACTTTTTTTGTGCTTCCTTATTTATTATTTAATTCATACTTTATTTTTAGAATATAATATGTATATTAATATATACTGTTAACTTGTGTTTTTGCTTACAGAAAAGCTCTTCCTGCTGAGATAAATGGCTTTAAGATAAAGATAATGTTGGCTATGGTAAAGAGGTGTCAGAACACAGAGTGCATAGTAACTTACTGTGTACGAGGCTGTGATGCTGCCCAAGCTGATCCCTGTCCACCACCAAAAGGGCCTACAACAGGCACATGGACCGCTGAGCAATGGAAGAAGGTGGCCTGGTGTTATTAATCATGATATCTAGATGTATGTGTGTTACTTACCTGGGGAAGAGGTGGCACCAGGATGTGCTATAGGAAGAAGACAAGCCAGCGGAGGCAGTTTGATGCTCTGGGTGAAGTTCTTCTGGGAAACCTTTGGTCCTGACATTCATGTGAATGTTACTTTGACACAGACCACGTACCTAAAAATTATTTCTGACCAAGTATATCGTTTCTTGGCAACAGAATTCCCCGATGGTCGTAACCTCTTTCAGCAGAATAATGTATCCTGACACGCTGCAAATTTGTTCAGGAATGGTCTGAGAAACATGTCAAGAGTACAAGGTGTTGACTTGGCTTCCAAATTTCTCAGATCACAATCCTATTGAGCATCTGTGGGATGTGCTGGTGCCAGATACCACAGCACACCTTCAGAGGTCTTGGGGAGTCCATAACTTAATGGGTCAGAGCTGTTAGCTTATGCTACCATCTTTCACAAATTAATTTGATTCTTGAACTTTATTCTTCACACTTTGCTCTGATGAAGATTCAGCTTTATCTCATAATTTCATTAGAATCGTCATCAGTAATCTAGCTATAACCATGCTCTCGATTCTTACTAGTGCTTTTTTGCTGTAAGTAAAACTTCTGAGATCATAGTGGTCTGTTTTTCTCTTCATGGACGTATCTGAGCCTACATGCTAGCGGGTGCTCCTGATCTGTTCAGTAACACTTTCTAATGCTTTTCCATAGTAAACTCACTACTATTACCATTTCTGGTAATTACTCAATAGGTAGCAGTCAGCTAACCATTACAGCAGTTGACTGTTGTCTAAACAATCATTATCGGGTCTTTTTTATCTCCGAGCAACCTACTTTCTTACCATGGCTGTTTTTATAACAACTACTGATTATTTGCTAATCACAGCAAAACTGTAACTGACAAAAAAACTGTAACAAAGATTTCTGATGGTATTTTTGGGAGATGTGATGGAATAGTATGGTTTGTTCAGACCTTTTTCTCCGGTTGTGGATAAAATTTCACAACTGGTTAAATAAAAAGTACAAGTCAAGAGTTTCCCAGTTGTGATAACTGTAACCAAAATGTATCAAAAATACATTGCCAGATTTTGGGCAGTCAATGTTCATGAGCACATGAGTAGATTTTATAAAGTTGGAGACTTTATAAGCTAGAATGCTGTAGGAGGTCTGTAGAATGCTGTAGGAGATCTGTAAGTCTGTGTTATTCCCATTTGGTTACCAGTTAACTGCTCTAATCAGTAGTTGACAAGTACCTGTTCAGTAACTAATCCATTGGTAGTTAATATGTGTTATTTAGGTGTTAAACTCATTTCTCTGATTCATTCTTATTTTTCAGGCAATAGCCTGTTTTCCTTGGTCATGTTAAGATACAGCATTACTCCACATGGAAATGGCATAGTTCAAATCTAGACATTTTGTTACTTCTCTTGAACTTTAACTAAAGACGCACTAAGACACCTGGACACGAACCAGTCAAGAGCCAAGAGCTACAATTCCAATGTGGTTCACTGTGTATAACTGAGGGAATGCCCTAAATAACCGGAGTCCTGGGGTCATCCCTTTTCCTTAAAAAGCTTAAGGAAGTTATAGTATTTAAACATAAAATGGCAAACAGTATTTAAACACAGAGAAGTATCCAAAATCAAACGTATTTGTTTGACTGTAGTTTGAATTACATTTAGGTGAAAAAGCACAGCTATAGTCACTGGTTTAGCCACAGCAGAGCTGAGAGACAGAGGCTTAGGTCACGTTTAGATCATTATATGGCCAGTAAAAGGTCTATAGAAATTTGGTATAAACAGAGAAATGACTATTGAAGTTTTCAAACCTAGATGAGATACATGTCTACCTATCAAAATGATTTCATTTGAAATAGGACTGAACTTGGGCCCCTGAGTTAGCAATCGAAGTTAAACTTCACAAGCAATTAAATCCACTATAAAAACACATCACTAAACACAGATTTGCACTCATGTCAAAAGATCTACAACAAATGAACATACTTAATTTTCTGCTTAATTATGAAATATTGCTGTAAAGCATTGTACAGAGAGTATTTGAAAACACACAAACAAAGCTTAATATGAATACAGTTGACATTCTGCAGCAGTATTTAAGCTCATTCATTTCAAATCCAGTATTTGACATATAGAAACAACACAACAATTATCTTCATTTATAATTGCTAACAGCCTATATATGCACTCTGTGTTAATACCTGATATGTAATACTTGTAAATGTATTACAATATAGTTCACATAACACATAGGAAAGTACCTTCACACCATTTAGAACGCTCACTTTAGCATGTGCTCCTTGTCTTACAGCTCGGGCCCAAACATGTAACATGTAACATATTTCTGCATATCTGTCATAGGTTGGTATTTCAGTTTGAGTATTTGAAGTAATCACAGCATGTTTCTGGACTTGTCTCCCCACAGAGATGAAATGATGAAATGACTCCGTTCTTCTTTCCCAGGCTCCCACAAGACGCTTATCAGTCCAACTACTCACGTGAGCTTGTGCAATTACATGCCACGGAAATTCATAATCTTTTTTTTTTTTTTCTCCACTGCATTCCTCTGCCTTATTGTGCAAGATGCCTCTAAATGCCACCACTAAACCCAAGGGCATTCCAAGTTCAGTCATAATGGTTGGGATTGTACCATAAGTCAAATTCCGCACAGCGGAAAATGACTGTGCTTCCCTGTGCGCGTCACCAATTAATTTCTGGGTAATTATCACCATGATAATACTTGCATGAACCGTAGTGTGTCAGTGAAAGAATGTGGAAATCCTAGAATGGGTAAGCGGATCATAGCAGCTTGACGGCACACGTTTGTGCGCGTGCTGAGATGTGTGTGGATTGATTCGGAGGCAACGACACTGCTTTTGCTCGTAGGCTGCTGGTGATTGCTGATTGATGGCTAGTAATGTGTCTTGTGAGGGGCCTGAGGTGATATATGCCTTGGAGAGTGCCGTATCTCATGCTGCTCTCCATTCCCTCGTGCCAACTGACGCACACTGACAGGCTTGGGAGGGCTAGGCAGACTCTTGCAGGGTTACATGAGGTGCAGCTCTGGGCCTGCATTCATATGTATTCATAAAGAAATCCTAGAGCAGAAGTGCTGATCCAGGGTCTGCTTTATCAGGGTCCTTGCTAGCTGCCACACAGCCTAACTGCCCCAGAAACAGTGCTTGTGCTGAGACCCTGGGCTGCAGGTGCAGGAGTGGGAGAGGAATATGAAGTGTGACATCTCAATGTCAGGCTCTACAGTAGAGGAGAGGCCAAGAGAGGACATGTTGGCTGGGTTCATGTAAGAACTGCTTCTCCTCATGCTCTACTGTCTCTGTCTCCATATTTGTCTTTGTCTCACTCTTGGACTGGAGATTTTAGTACATTGCTAGACCAAAAGTAGCCATGGTAAGTATTCAGCGTAGGAAAATTGCTGGCAGATAATACATTTTTTCCCCCAAATTTTTCTAATTTTGCTACAATGCTTGTGTCTCAAGCAATAACATATATGTGTTCTCTTTTGCCATATGTATACAAACATATTGTTGTCATATCAAAACCTCATATTTTTTTGAAAATGCCAGCTAATAGAAATAGTTTCTAACTAATAGAAATAGTTTCATTTTAAGGTCCAAAGTTTTCTTAACAGTATAAAAAAATTTGATTTGATATTTTGCTAAATCCAGTGGATGGGTAGATATGCTTACAATGCAGTCTAAGGTAGATAGATGTTGGTTCAGTTACAGAACTTAATCTTCTCACCTGTTGTGCTGCAGTTCTGACTAGTGCCTAAAACATCACCAACGGTGGAGTTTCTGAAACGATTGTCCTCACGCAGAAGGCAATCCATACCAATCTAACTCATTCTTTGTACACAAATGGTTTTCTGGAATAAAAGGAAGCTGTCTAAATTTAACAAGAAATGCAAACATTTGGAAATAGTACATTGCATTTTGGAATATTTTGTGTCTGGGAATGCAATTGGGTTTTCCAAAATCCTAGGGTAGCAACCTACACTCCTATTCTGGATGTAAATACAAAAATATAGGGTCATTATATGGTTAGATACAAATAAAATCCTGCAGAGTCATACAGATAGGGTTCTTGCCTAGGTGTGTTTGATCCACAATCTTATCTCTGTTCTAGCTGACACAGCTCATGAATTGGTTGAACACTGAGATTTCTTTCATGGTTACTCATCAGAGTAGGAGATGAAAACTGGGATAAATAAAGGTAATTGTAACACAACAAAAAATATATACAATTTTATTGACTAGCACCTTTGGTGGCCTCTGTAAAATTGTCGTTTAATCATGGTCACATATTCACAAATGCTGTCACCTAAGCCAGCTTATACCAGTATTCTGTGGGGTGTTATGTTGCTAGACTTGTGACGTGTGAATGTGGAACGTGGTCAGTGTTGGGTAAGGGCATGACAGGAACGTAACAGGGGTCTGTGTGTAAGTGAGGCAGCTATTAGAGAAGAAGATGTAATGCTGTGGAAGAAACGGTACCCAAGTTTCAGTGTTTTGCAGGGTTTGGCTCATTAAGGCTTTAATGGGGTCGTTATTTGGCAGCAGTGTGTTGCTTAGGCATTAGGTCAGTATTAGGCCGGGGTGACAGCAGGGGTTCTGGGGGAGATGGCGGTAACTCGGATGGGTGAGATGTGACAGTCCTAAGTGGATTTGTGTGTCAGTTTGATTAAAGTAGGTCAAAACTGGAGCCTGTGTGTTTAGTATTCCGTCCATGTGAGCGCTGAACTCCGCGTCGGCAGATAGCCCCGCATGAACCCAGCCTGTCTGTCTCTACCTCTATTCATCTCTCTGCTCCCTCTTCTACCTCACTTTCTCCCGCTTGCAATTCTCCTGTGCCTTTTTCACCCTCACACTCCTTTTCAGCCTCCAAATTTTCATCTCTCTCTCTCCTTCGCTTTCTCTTGCTCATCCTCTCTCATTCAGCATTCACCTTGCTGTGTCTGTACACTCTGAGAATCTCTAAATCCCTGACTCATCTCTCTCTCTCTCTCTCTCTCTCTCTCTCTCTCTCTCCCTCTTCATGTCTTGCTCTCTCTCCATTGTTGCGTGCTGCTTAGTGTGCTAGCTTTCTCGACCCCTGCACCTCGTAGCGTTGCTATCGTCTCGCTGCAGTAACACCTCTCTCCTTGAGTGACGTTTATGGACAGCGGCACTCAGTTTGGCACATTTACAGCTCCTGACAAGGGGTGTGGAGTCTTCATCTTTCTCTCTCTCTCTCTCTCTCTCTCTGTCTCTTTCTTTCTCTCTCTCTCTCTACCCTAGAGACTTGCCCCGGTTGATGTCTTGATCTGGGGTGTTGGTGGCACAGGCGGGGCAGTGTTTGACAGTGAGCAGCAGTATGTGCTGCAGGCTGAGAGAGGCTGGCTGCACTCTGCTGCTGTCTTGTGGCTCTCTGAGCCTGACGAAAGGTCAGAGCTGGTGGCCGCCTCGGCTGATGTTCAGCCTCCATCGCCACTCTGCCAACAAGGGACTGTGGTGCCGGCCTGGGTGGCCATATTGATCCCACCCCTTTTTATGTTGCTGCAAGAGAGGAAGGGGAAGGAGAAAAGAAGGACAAGAGATACACCATATTCAAAAGATACCTTTTCTGATTACTTAGTTCAGCTGCTTATCACACAATCATTACTCATACAGGTGTTGAACTATATACAGTTAAATGAACTTAATAGAATGACAATGGAAGGACACTCACACAAGCCAAATATCACCTTGTGCAATGCCAGCCGAGGTGTAGTCCCAACTTATGCATTGCCAGCTACAGAGGTGTAGTCCCACAGCCCCAATGAACGTGTTTAGGTTGAGCTGGGGTGCCTACATCAGTACCTGACGTCAGTGGTTGTGTGACTGAATACAATCAAATCCTCACAGCAAGCCTCTCTATTAATAGCTTTGTTTCTGGAATAAATATTTGATAATCAGTATACTTTATATTAGTTAGTAAATTCAGCTATTAAGTGTTCAGTAGGGTACACACAGCTTGTGTAACCTATTTAAAAATATTGCCAATGGAGTGGGAAGCTCTGGAACAGCCACGCATGAGCCACCCAACCCTAGGCTGTGCAGCAGTGCGACTGTACTCTCTGAAGTAATGGAGCACAACCGAACACTGGTGTGATGAGTTTGTGAGACATTTGTGATCCAAAATTAATTGTTCAGTATCAACACCTGACCTCACTTATGCTTTTGTGCCTGAATGCAATCAAATCCTCACTGCAATATTTCAACTAATTTTCACTTATTACTACTCAAAGGCTTTGACTGCAGCAAAGGGGGACTAGTTTTTAATGAATGCCCTTGAATTCAGGAGAAATGTTGAGCAAGTTTCTGCAAACTTGGACATGTAATGCAATAAGAGAGGCAGAAAGAGATGGTTGGTGAAGGAGGGAGTAAAACATTGAGAAGGAAAGAAAGAGAGCACTGAAGACTCAGTTGCACTTCAGCTACTCTCTACACTTCAAATCAAGTGTGTGTCCATAAGTGCACTCCCACTCCACACATATTCTCTCACTTCTACAGAGTTGCTCACATGCAATCTCCCCCCGTTGCTCACCTACTGACTGACATGCTCGGTTTTCCACCAGACATCCAGATTGCTCGGCTTCCGGACTAAATAAATAATTAGATGAATGCAATAACAGCTTCTGAAAAAAGACCTTCTCGATTAAGCGCAACATGGGTGACTGAGGTGAAGTGGTTGCGTCAAGGGCAGGGGTTCAAAAACTTTATATTTAAAGGTCCAAATCTAATTTCTAGATAAGGTCAACAAGTGACAAGCAAGTCACTGGGACAACAAGTGACTAGCAAATCTCTTTTAGTAAATTTGCTTATAACATACAACCAAAAGAAATGGCGCTGTTTGCCTATAATTGTTTCCTTGTGAAGCTAATCCACACTCACTTTTGACAGTAAAGTGTAATATGCACTGTAGTTTTATGAAAAGATTTAACAATAAACTTGATTCACTTAATTACTTTTATGCCTCAACAAATAAAGTGGCGACGGGACATAACACCTCCTTCTCCAGTGATTCTTATAATGACGCAGGTATTTTGCTCACTCGTGCTCGTAGGACCACACGTGAATGCCCGTTAGCCTTAGCGGACTTGCTGCTGTGGATGTGAAGCTTGAGAATTGAAGCACGCCAATGTTGCATTATAAGTGCGCCGACTGACAATGTTGCTTCGGTTAATCTCAGGCCAGGATCGCCGTAAAAATCTAAAATATATTATATTTTGCAAAACTAATAATTTATTGAAACATACACTTAATTGCATTGCGTCAATGCATTCCTAATGTGATGTGTGGACTGGGCCCGGAATGACTTGCAGTTCGGTCCGGACTTTGAGAATCGCTGGTCTAGGGAACCGAGAAGGTATTTCGGGAATGCACACTCTCTATTGTGCAAGGGAGACCACGACCCAAAAAGGGCAGCATGTAGTTGCACAATGTTAATTTGTTTCCCTCCCCTCAGCAATCAGCTTAGTGAAGTCATTCTCCAAGCCTTGCAGCTGATTCAAAGAGAAAGGCCAAGTGCAGATGGGGGAAAAAAAAGTTCAAAAAGAGGAATTAGGGGGGGTGGATGGGGGGAGGGGTGTAAATTTGAAATAGGCTTCAGATAGTGAACTCATTTATCTAATTGCATGCTTTTTGTATTTGTGTAAATATGTCTGTATGCCAGTGTGTGTGTGTGTGTGTATGTGTATGTGTGTGTGTGTGTTAGAGAGAGAGAGAGAGAGGGAGGCAGTTGGCGGGATGAGGACATGTAATGGCGTATGGCATGGTGAGGCATGGGGGCAGGAAGTAGGTCAGGGCTGGCGTTGTGTGGGCAGGATCTGGTGCACGACTGGGCCACCATGGGCTGAGAGGTCAGTGAGTGTATTGCAGAGATGTTCACAAGTCATTTTTCCCAAGTCCAAGTCAAGTCTCAAGTCTTTGTGCTCGAGTCCAAG
>JBBIGA010000007.1:14241099-14257437 GCA_037576975.1 Alestes dentex | reverse complement strand
TCAAGTCCCAAGTCTCTGTTTGTGTGACTTAAGTGCGACTCGAGTCCGAGTCTCAGACTCGAGTCCCCATCTCTGGGGTATTGGGCCTTGAGTGAACTTTTCAGATCTTGAGGAGACCAGGAAAGGCACAAGTGAGACACTGGAAGTTGACATGATCAACTTAAAGGCAGTAGGATGAAGGATGAAGATTCCCATACTTGCCCTTTTTTCACCCTGTTGCTGTTACACCTGCTAGGGCAGATGATGCTGATCAGGCTGAAAGGGAATATGGCTGTGCTTTTCTTTTTCTTTTTTTTTTTTGGATCACTCATCATCTGAGCCCTCAATCTGTTTTTAAAGCACTGCTGGCCGAGTGCCATATTGCATCACTTAGTTTTCCTTTGATCCTCTTTTAGAGCCCATGGTTGTGAAAAGAGGCAAAGCTCAAATACAGCAGAAATGACCATAAATATGGCTGTTCGGTTCAATTAGAGCCCCATGGATCAAGTTCATTTACAGAAGCCATTTATTTTCTTTGGTTGAGACTGTAGTAAATACCTTAATGTGCTTTCACTACTGTGAAACGGTCAACTAAGGGCTGCTCCGTGTTCACTTTTCAGCTTGCTGGTATAAAGCAGTGTTTGATATTATGTTTTGTAAATGTCAGATATGTTGATTTTGGTATTTAACATAGGCCTTTCATGCACCACGGCCAGCCTGCGGAGGTGGAAGCAGATCAGAGATGTTGGAGAAAAATGAGGAAGGAATGAATGACAGCAGCGAGGGAGAGAAAGGTGGTTCAGACGAGGCAGTGTGTATATATCTTCACAGCACCACAGAGGGTGAAAAATGAGAGAGCAGAGGAGTGTCTTAAGAGAGAATATGGCAGGGAGAAGAAAAAGAGGTAAATTTGGGGATAAAGAGAGGGAGAAAGAAATGGAAACAGAGAAAAAGTGAGAGGAAAAGACGGTTGCAAGAAGCTGTGATTTGGCGCCAGCTGGAGATGACGATAAATGAAAGGAGAAAGGGACGAAGAGAGATAGGTGGTGGAGACGGGAGAAAAAATGGAAGGAGGAGACAGCGATGATTGCGTGACTGAGAGGAAAGTGCACTGCTGTGTGTGTAATGCTCTCAAGACGGATATTAAGAAGAGCTGGCCTCCTCTTCAGGCTTGCTCCTTTCTCTCTCTTCCTCGCCCTCTCTCCCTCTCTCTCTCTCTCTCTGCTCCCTCTCCATCTGCACTAATGATCCTCGCGCCCTGCCACACGGCCAGGCTGAGTGATGCCCACTGACAGTACCACTCAGGCAGAAACATTGCAGCCCCTGCCCAGGAGACGTCACAAACACACACACACACAGCTTTGTTGTATACAGTGTGAGGATGTAGGGTCATGCATGTAATACTGACATATTTAGTGTCTATATGTAAGATAAAGTAACAATTGTTAACCTTTGTAACCATGTTATCCCTGTAAATACAATATGTAAACATGTTGTCCTAAAAATGCACACACAGTGGCATTTAAATACCACACACACACACAGTCAGAACTTTTAAACTATGCATTCATCTTGAGTCATCTCAGGTCATCTTCATTGAACTTCACTGGAACCCAGTAACACTGATGGTCATTCCCACATGCATTAGTGTACTGTACTTTTTTTTTTTTTTTCAAAAGTGGACAAGATCATGACCCCCACCTGTTTCCTCTCTGTGGCCCTGCTGAACTGCCTCCTCTGCTGTAATCCTCAGTTGCAGAGGTGAGCAGAAGGTTAGGATTTAGGTCATGGCAGCCCACTCCTCCAGAGAGAAAGACAGTGTGTATGTGTGTGTATATGTGTGTTTGTCTACATGGATGACGCAGTGAGCCCTGCGTCCGTACGCCACTCACTCCTAATCCTGCCTCGGCCTGTATGCTAATGGAGAGACGTTGGAAAGATGGAATAACCCACATTCCCATGCTTCTCTCATTAATCCAGAGCTGTCCATCCTTAACACATGGCCAAGCTCTTCTGCCGGCCTAATCGGCACAGTTTAGGACCATATGGGTCAGAGGCCTCTTGTGTATGACTCAGTTACCTTCTGGGAAATAGGAAGGGTGTTATTCTTTATTGCGTTTCCTTTAGGCTTTTTCTACAGGGCCATCTGGCTTACTGTATCATGCTTGAAAGGTGAACGTCACATATTAAAAAAAACACATGGAGGAGGAAAAAATCTGTACCCTCACTGTTTTTGTTGAGATTATGCTCAAACATATTTAATATGCTGGGCTCTATAGGTTCCTGAAGATTTGATGTGGATCTATGTAATACTTTAAAACAGACAGTGGACATAAATAGAGTGCTTTTTCCTGAATCCCAAGGAACTCTGGACTACCTTAATAAGATCTAGAATCAAACACTACATCTTTGATGGGTGGTCTAATTAGTGAATGCAATCAGACTTAGATTAATTCTGCTGTAAAGTGAGGAACGGAAGACTATTTTTAACTATTGTTTTCACTGTGTTTATTGTCTTCCTTTTTCTAGTAATTAGAGAGTTGTTTCAAGGACAGTTCATTAACTCTATATAGTGTGTTCAGAACTTTCTTACTGTGTATTCCTACTGTGATAAACCACAAAGCTAACTTGGTCCCGAGGCAACGGATTTTTGCTTTTCTTGTGTTTGTATTCTGTTTTGTTGCAAGAAATCTTTCCTACATCTTCAACGTTCGCACTGCAAAAAAATGAGGTCTTGACCATTTTGTTTGGTACAAATAATACAAGTTATTTTTTCTGTCGACAAAAAGACAAATTCACTACATCATTTGTTTTTTTATTAAAAAAACCCTACCACGGTCTTATTATAAGAAATATTAGACACATTTACTAGATTTTGTATGATTTCCTATGTGGCTGATCTTGTTTTGCATTGCAGATGTTCTTCTGTCCATGCTTACAAGCTGAAACAACATTAATACTTGTATTGTGATTGTGATTGTCACATTTTCTAAATTTGTTTCATACATTATTTGAAAATTTGAGATGACCTTCTTGTGTGAACATTTCATGATGAATGGACCAATAGCAAGGCCCAAAATCATTTCTAAAATGTTAGACTGAAGTTGCATATGTATTCTCCTTCTGCTCTAAAGCTACCAGTCTGAAGATAGTGGATAGGGACTAAACTGGGGGTCATGAATGTAGTGTGAGGTTATGATAGGGGCAGGAGAAAGAGGGTCGGGTAGAGATGAGTCTATAGCGTGCACACACTGACAGGACTTGGGTTGCTCTTATTAAGTTTTCACGAGACTGTTAAAGGTCAGCCCATGCCCTAACATCCATCTCCCGCCCTCTAAAAACACCACCCAAATCTTCTTTACCTCCCCATCAGGCGCTCCTGTGGGGCTATTAGCCATTCACGCTCACTCTCATTAGAGTCTGAGTTTTACTTAAGCCATTGGACTCAGCAGTCTGTGGCCGCAGCGTGTGTTAATATTTTAGTAGCTCCCATTGGGGAGCTGAGAGCCGGTTGCCCCTGTTGGAGAGTAAAGCGTTCTCATTCTCTCTCACTCTCTCCTCCTCTTTCCTTCATTTTACATCTTCCATCACCCTCTTCCATCTCAGACAGACCCCTTTTTACTGCTCCCACACTCTTTTGCCCCTCTTTCTCTATTTCTCCCTACCGCACTCACTTTTCTCTCTTGTGTACTCCCACCACTAGACCCTAACTCAAAGTGACTTAATTGGGCTCTTTTTGTTTCGGGTAATGGTTGGGGGTGGGGGGTCTCTTCATTTTCTCGCTTTCTCTTCTCCATCTCTATAAAGGGAGGGAGAGTAATCACTCTCTCTTTCTCTCACTCTCCCTCTCGCTCTCTCTCTGTCTCCCTCACCACTTTTATATTTATCTTATGGCTAATACTGATAACTGGCTGGTTGAAATCAGAGATTTGATCAAAGCACTTAAACTTAACAGCCAGGCCTAGTATTATAATCACAAACTGATTAGACCTTACTTACGGAGTTTTTGAGAATGTGAGAACATCAGCGAGACAAAAAAAAAATGTGAAAATGACAGGGCTACTGTATGTGAGGAGAAGAGTAAATTGAAAACTGTCCCCAATAAGTGGACACGCCTGATAAGAGCAGAACAGCAAAAGGTTCTCCTGAAACACATTAGATTTTTAATTAATTTAATGAACTGATAGATGTTTTTCATCTGATGCGTTTTTTTTTTTTTTTTCATGTGGAGAATAGGATTCCCAACCTCTCAAACAGCGTCACATCACATTTCAGTTTAACTGGGTTTTATTTGCACTAAGCTTTTACAGTTTCATTGTCATGGAGCACTTAGAGAAATCCTGTCTCTAAGGCATGAGGAACAGGGATGCGGAGAACAACAAGAGTTATGCTCTGAATACTGCCGAGCTGAAAGAGGATCAACTCAGGCTGCTACTTAGTGGCTTCACTGTGTAGACTGAGGACGTATGCAATGGAACATGAATTTTTGCTGATATGCGTGCAAGTGAAAGAAGCAGTGAGAGTATTCTAGATTTCAAAAATAAAACATGTCCTTGGTATTGAAATGGTGATCCCATGTGTATCAACCGGGTTTTTCTTTAACCTAATTTCGGTCTCCTTATTTTAACTTTTAACTTTCATGCATTGTTTTGGTTGATAAATAAAACATCTATGTCTCAGGGCCTGAGAACGGATGAAACTATGCATTAACACTGATAGACACTATACAGGCTGGAATATGTATGCATGTTTCAGTATGTTGTTGTAGCTGGTGATTTCATCATGGAATTTTTAGATCTATATATACTTTTCGTTCGTTCTTTCTTTCTTTCTTTCTTTCTTTCTTTCTTTCTTTCATTCTTTTTCCTCAGGTCTCCCTACCCCAAACCCATACCCCCCACCCCCCAGCACAGACTCCCCCACGTCACTCCCTTGGGGAGGATAGTTGGCTGGGAGAGAACAGGTTGCTATGGCAACAAGAGCCCTCCCTTTCCCATGGGTCTCCTTAGCAACTGGTCGCTTGGTACCGCTGTTCTGAGAGTGCCCCGTGTGCCAGCCGTGCGTGCGTGTGTGTTGCGTGACTTGGTCATGGTGTACGTGTGTGGGCATGCCTGTGTGTGCTGCTCCTTCAGCCTTCAGAGGGGCTTGGGTTTATAGAGTTTAGACTTTGAACTGATCTGCACTCCGTGACTGTGTCACCAGCATAATCTGCATTTATACATTTGCAGCGGTAGGGTTCACAGGTGTATGGAGCTAGCTGTGTGTCTGAGAATAGAGTGAGTGTGGTATACCTTTGTGTGCGCGAGCGAAAGGGGCTCTGTGTTTCCCCGAGCTCTGAAACTGAAACAATTAAAGTGTTGATTGTATGAATTTTGCATGCTGAACACACGCCTTGCGAATGAGTTTCCTGCTCTGGTGAAATTAAATTAAACCCTGAGAATGATCTGTATTAAAGTCTGATCAGAGGTGTGCGCTGACCTTTAGAATGTGGGAAATGAGATTCTTATTACTATGAATGAGATTATGGTGAGAGAGAAGAAAAAAAAAGTGCTGCCTGAATTTGTCTCATTGTTGCTTGTCCATCTTTTTTGTGTATGGCAGATGGAGGTTGCAGTATAATCAAATCCATTGCACACTGCCTGTAGGCTATTAAATAGACCAACTTTACTTTGTCTCTCTCTCTCTCTCTCTCTCTCTCTCTCTCTCTTTCTCACTCATGCACGCTGACAAACTCTCCTTCTACTCTCCTTGTAAAAAAAACCCTGCAGTTAAAGCCTGCTCAAAAACGTATATGGCAAGCACTGTGGAAAATATGAGTCGAGTTTGCAAAGAAGGTGCATGTGTTTGCGTGTGTGTGTTTGTGTGTGTGTGTGTGTGTGTGTGTGTGTGGTTGGAGCAATCAGGAGCTCCCACAGGTGTACCACTCCTGCACCTGTTGTGTGAATGCTCCCTGGGGGGTGGAGGGAAGGGCTGGAGTGATCTGGCAGGCCGGCGTCGGAAAAGCTGTCCCTGTGCCGCACTCGTGACGTGCACCCAGCAGCTTTTGAGTGGGCTGGAAGATGTGAGGATCCCAGTCTGCTCCCTGCTCCGTTCTGCACAGAAGGCAGTGGCCGCTCTTGCGCTGGGCGGCGGATTTTCCGATCCCCTGTCCGGCGCTCAGATGCTCGCCTAATCTGGCGCCGCTATTTTTATCCCCTTGGCCCGCACGGGCCCACATCCACACCCAGCTACCCGCCATCCGCCTAGCCTGCAGGAAGCACAGCCTGGGCGCCGCAATTAGCACACAGCCAGGCAGGAATCACCCACCAACCCCACTGCCCTCCCAGCAGAGTGGCTCTCAGTTTCTGGTCACAGAGCCATGGAGAAAACATTAGCATCCTTTTCTTGTCTTTTGCTTGTAATGCCACAGCACTCCTCACAGAGAATTTCATGGCTTATGCATTATTGCCTGATGATGTGGTCATATGCATCTTACTCTATTCACTCGTAGTACATTGAAAAAATTACATCATCTCCACAGGAATAAAATATACCACAGCAAAACATTTATTGCCAAAAGTAAGTAAACTGAAGATAAAATTATGTTGGTGTTACATTTTTTTATGTGTAAATATACACCTTTGAATCAAGTAAATACACTGCATTTCTTTTGGTTACACTGAAGGGCAGCATTATACCTACATGACACATACAAAATGACATAAAACTATATAAACGTTTATATGGGCATATTCAAATGTCCCTTGGCTAATTTTCAGTGTTCGTAGGTTTTGGGACTATAGTTATGGTTGGGTAAGGTTTTAGCCTAGGATTAAGGTTATGGATAGGATTAGACCAGGGTTGGGTTTGAGGCCGGTTAAGATGAACTGGATAGATATGTAATAAGTTACAAGTAGCGACAACCCCATTTACAATGGCCTATTTAAATAACTTTAGTTGGCTTTCATCTGTTTATGTAAATCTCATTTTTCTCATGATGATTATGACTGTACACTGTCACGGCCTGTCTTTTGTGCTATAGGTTTGCCTGGCTTTTCTAACTGAAGAGACAACTCCTTTTTGCTGTTACTGTGTGCACTGCATGTGCTAGATTCTGTATTTCTATGCTTTAAGCACTACCTCTTGCAAGAATTCCCTTCCATGTGAGAAGTGTGTGAACACACCTACCCCCCCCAGTTTCCATTAATCTGTGCGCCTCTGCATTCTTTATTTCCCTTCAAAGGGACAAGCCCAGCCGTGACATCAATCACAGGATGCGAATATTTATCCGCTGCTAATTTCCATCAATAGCCTGGAGACAGGCTTAGCTGACAAAACTCATTCCTGTGCCGAACAAAACCTCTTGCATCGAGTTGCTCCCCCCTCCCCACCTCTGCCTCTTAAAAGAAAACGTTTCACAATAAATGCAGTTAACGCTACCCTCACCCCCATCCCCCCAACACACACAGACATGCACACACGCTTGGTGCTTATGAAATTAATGCATTGTATAAAGAGATTCTCACTGATGATATATAATTTCTACTGACTGCCCGAAATGGCTTTATAATGACTGGTTGAGGATTACTGGTCTTGGGGAGCAGATGCTCCTCTGTGTGGTAGAGTACAGCATCCATCTTTTGTGTAGTAAAGTTATTTGAATTGCGTGAGTGGGTCTCTTGTCTTTCTTCCACGGTTCCGTCTCACTTTTGTCAGACAGTTTTTTTCGTTGTGATTATGCACCCAGTAAGTTGGGCCTAAATAGTTTGACCTGTTTCCTCAGCCCTCTTGTGAGTAGCCTCTTGAGTTAGCAGTTGGGGGTAGTTTTTTTTTTTTGAAGGGGGGGCTGTATTTGTGGAAGGGAACTCCATTGTGTTGTTTAGATGGTTCTCACAGTTGAGCCCCAAGCTGTACCCCCCACATTCCCATCCTTTCTCCCAGCTACCCAGCTGCCCCCCATGCCAGTCTATAGATCCCAAGCCCCTCCATGGCTCTTGGGACGCCCCGCCTCCACAAGAGCCAACCACAGAATGCCTGCCTGAGAGCAATGGCAGAGGGGCAGCTGGCCCACAGCCAAGCTTGTGCAGTGGGCAGTGTCACGGAGCTCACGCAAAGCTTCATGCTGTCTGTCAGAGTAGATGAGGCATGATTTAACAATACATATTCTTACAGTAACGATTGTCTGCTGACTATGTTGATCTTAGGCTCAACACAAATATAAGCTCAACACATATTTATTAAGAAATTCTTAATGTTGTCTTACCGTGTCTAGCTACGAGATGAACCGGGAACTATGGCATCAAATCAGATTTCAACAGGGGGCTCAACAGAGATAAATTCGCTTGTGATAACAGATACAAAGCAAGGCTACTTCAAACAGGAAATCGGGGCCTTTTGGCTCCAGACATATCCTTGTTCTTGGAAAAGTTCATTCACTGCCAAGGCCACCTGTGTATTGGAAAAAGCGCAAACTTGTCAGACTGGGGGTGGGGGGGGGGGTGGTTGGCATGTCCTAAGCTCTTAATCTTTGGACAAAGAAGACTCGGGTGAGGAGGCGTGGAGGTGGAAGCTAGATCACTAATATAACTATCAGGATTGGAGTCTCTAATGAGAGCTGAGTTCAAACCCTCTGACAGAAGGGCTACTGGGATGTTGGACTCTCTTCCGTTGAGCAGGAGCTCTCCTGAAGTCTCATTGTTTCCTGCTTACTTGTATTGTGAGGCCTTGGAGTAAGCAGAGTGATGTTTGTGTGTGTGTGCATGTGTGTATGTGTGTGTGTGTGTTTATGTGTTTGAGGTTTGTATGTGTGTGTGTTTGGTATGTGTGTGTGTGTGTGTGTGCGTGCATGTGCATGTAGTTAATTAAAAGTGTCTGGAAGTGTTTTAGTGGTGGGAAAGGAGGGGAGCCTGATTTTACGGCCTTTGACACAGGCTCTGAGCGCTGTTCTAATAAGAGCAGGCAATGTCATTGCTAGTTAGCTTAGCCTCCAGCTGCTCCCTAGGAGATGGGAATGGGCATTGAGTGGGTTATGAAGGCCCTTGGACAGATATTTCTGATCCAGCGCCTGCTTTGTGTGTTAAAACCAATTAATAATATGTATTAAGCATAGAAACATAGTAAACTCAAATGAATTAAGCACCCAGTGGTTTCCTTTTGAACAACACTAGATCCACTCATTCTGTTATAGCAATTACAGACGCTTACCCACAATATGCTGTTGTCATAGAGGTAGAGGGACACGCACCAACTCCATTCCTGCCCCAACAATGGGATCCACCCAGCTGGGAGTGCCCATGAATCAACTAGGATTAGCCTGGGATTGTCTGGGATTATATGGAATGGAGCAGGGATTAGTGTTGATTGCCAGTTTCTGGGGGCGTTAGGGGCATGGGCAGTCCAAATAGCCCCTGACTCATCCTCTGATTCAGGCAGGAACATGTGGAAAAGCTAGCAAAAAGAATTAGAATACAGTAAACCCCCACTTTAACGCGGATCAGCAGTCGCGGTTTCAGTCCAGCGTGGATTTTTTCTGAGAACTGAACTAATAATTGTTCGCTGAAAACCCCACACTAACGTGGAAAGTACACATATCCTCTGCATGTTTTTTGCTTTTGTGACGTCCAGGCCTCATGCGCCACGCCCCCTCGTCAGGGCTGCTAAGCACCGTGCCCAAACAACCCAGCACGAGGGGGGCGTGGCGGATGAGGCCCCAACGTCACAGCTTTTTCCGTGGCAATTTATAATTTTTCAAACATTTTAGTAAATATTAAGGTAAATTCAGCTACATTCCCATATAAAAATAACTATACATGTTTTGGTACTGTCCAGAGAACACAAAGAAAGTGCGTCCTGGGATGGTGAAATACCGCTGTATTCAGAGGCGGGAGGTTTGAAAGTAGCCAATCCGAGAACGCTATTTATTTCTGCTGCCCTGTGACGCAGCTGCAGTCCAGAATTTCCCCCTTGGAGCGTCTCGAGCGTTCTCGTGTTTTTCGTTTTGTTCTTCTTGATGCCCTCTATTTTTATTACTGTAAATTAAATGAATTTATTACTGTATTTACCTGCTTATACCAAAGAAAACGCACATGCATGAATTGCAGTCCAGGCTATACAGGGGTAATATCGGTATTTTACATTCTAGTACTGCGGGAATTCAGTGTAAACTGTACAGTACAAATACTTTTACATTTTCTTTAAATGTAATGCATTAAGCTGAGTTTAAAATGCAATTAAAGTGTTTTGGGAGCATATTTGGGGACATATTTAGGGTTTACACTATACAAATAGGTATTTTTAGACATTTTTTACCACATCACAACACCACGTTTTTTTTACTATACGCGGGTGCTCTTGGAACGTAACCTGCGGGTGCTCCTGGAACGGGGTTACTGTATTGTAAAGTAAGAATGACAGACAGGTGAAAGGTGTTATTGTTGAGGTGTCATGTTTAAGTTTTGGACCATAAACATTTTGGTGGGAGAATTATGGATTGCCGGTTCCAGAGCACACACACACACACACACACACTGAAATGGAACATCAGTTCATAGAAGAAAACACACAATTAACAGAATTTTACTGACATGCCATAGATGGCATAATGTGGAAACTTAATGTATGATCCTGAAGTGATACTGGAAGTACATATTTTATTGAGTCTCGTGAGGCTGGTGTTTTGAGCATCCCCAGCAAGCTGAACCCCAGGCCTAGTGGCTTGATGAAAGGCTGTGGGGAGTTCAGCTGCAGCTTCAAAAAGCAGCTCTCCCCTCCTCCCTCCTCACAAGCAAACCCCACAACAGATTCCTGCTTTATTTTGCCTTCACGTTTACCCTGTTGCCATGGTTACCCTCCTCACATTGGAGGTGCTACCTTGAGGAGCCATTCTTCGATCACCTGACTGGAGATGCTGACATTTTTTTGTCTTTTCATTCAACACCTTTGCAGATGTGTATTCTATGTAGACATAGGCTGGTGAGCTGGTGACTTTTGGTCACATGTAAACCTGTGGGCCTAACTGATTTCTAATATTTTAATCTTATAGTCTACATTTTATTACTCACTGGAAAGAAACAACCACTTATCTTTTCATATACTAGTATTAATATGTATTTGAGCAGGCTGAATGATATTATTAATGCCTGAAGAGAAAGAGTGATGAATTGAGTGTGTTCCCCTGAAATTGAGTGGCCAGGCACAGGCAGTGAGTCTGAGATAAAATGAGCAATAATGTTAGCATCTGCAAGTTTTTCATTTGATTTGGCTCTGGATATAGAAGTAATGAAATACAATATAGTCATGCAAGACTGAAGGGAAAAGAAGGCTCTCAGGGGCGAGTAGAGGTTAGGAGGAAGAGAGAAGGTGAGACGGAGAATATGGAACGACTGCGAGTGGGAGGCGATACGTCTGACTCCATTATCTGTGCTTACTCCCGCCTCAATCACTTGATATGTTTCCTCTTTCAGAATGGGAGACGAGGCTGGCGAGTGGCCAGGCTGGCACAGGCTTCAAACACAGCCCAAGCCAAGCACATTGAACCAGGGATTAGCCGACATCCACACCAGGCTGAGGGAGGGATCCCCCAGCCGCAAAAAAAAAACAAAACAGTTTTTTTTGGCTCATCCCACCTTTCCATTACATCAGTCAGAATTATATGTCATAAAAATGATTACAATCTTAAATGTATACACAATGTATATGATGAACTGGAATTTTGTTTTACATTTTTAATTCTGAACAAAATTTTGGTAGACCTGATTGCAAAAATCTTCCATTTCAGACAGTTTTTACCAGCAGCAATAGAATAAAATCTACATATGATAAATGCATGATAGTTGCTTTTTTGAACATAGATAGAAAAAAGAGTGAAGATACTAAACCACCCCATAATTTGTTAACAGTCTATCCTCTTTGTCTGTTTATCTACAGAACTCCATTCGTCACAATCTGTCGCTCCACACCCGCTTCATCCGTGTGCAGAATGAAGGCACTGGAAAGAGTTCCTGGTGGATGCTGAACCCTGAAGGAGGAAAGGCAGGGAAAGCACCCCGGCGAAGGGCTGTCTCTATGGACAACAGCACCAAGTATCTGAAGAGCAAAGGCCGAGTGAACCGCAAGAAGATGGTTGGAAGAGCAGGAGTGGGTTCAGTCAGTCGGGGTTTTCATGGTTCCCCGGAGCAGGCCAGCCCAACAGCAAAGCCTGGCAACGGAGCAGTAAGTGTGGGGGAAGAGTTTGAGACATGGACTGACTTACACTCTCGGGCTAGCTCAGCAACTTCCACCCTGAGTGGTCGTCTGTCACCCATTATGGCAGAAGGGGAACTAGAGAACCCAGAAGAGGGGAGGCTGTCATGCTCTACGTCACCACGTCTCTATCCCAGTCCCTCCAGCACGCGCTCCCCTGCGGCACATTGCCCTCCTGTGGAGCTGCCACAGTTAGCTGATCTTACTGGGGCCATCAGTCTGGAAGAAGGGTACCACCACCACCAGCCCACGCGCCACAAGCGTCCTGCCTACCACTACAGCAGCGGGTCCAAGGCCCAGGGTTCCTACTGTGGCCCTGTGTATGGTCAGCCGGGCGTGAGCATGCTGCGCCATCACTCACCCTTGCAGACCATCCAGGAGAACAAGGCTTCCAGCTTCTCTGGCAATTTGCAGACCTACTCAGGCACAAACGCCTTGCAGAGTTTACTTACTGGAGGTCCACAATACTGTGCCAAGGACATGATGCTTGGCCAGGAGCATGAGGCCATGATAGTTCCTCCTAACAGTGGAGCTCGCAGCCACCATCATGGCCACAACAGCCACAATGGCACACACAATCACAATCCTTCTCATAGCCACAATGGTACCCACAGCCACAACCAGCCACACAATCACATCTCTGCTTCGAATGCAGCTGCCAATCCTGCTCACAACCACAGCATGAGTCATGGCCTGGGCCAGAACCACCAACCTCATGGCCCTTCTGCCCATGGCCGATCAAACGCTGGCCACATGCAGCCCTACAACCATAAAGCTCCATATTTGTACAGTCCCCCAGCTCATGCACACCTCCCAGCCTCCACCACACTGCCCCCAAACCCTGCAGGTATGCAGGGTGTCCCTCAGGACTCTTGCCATTTGGCCACTGCCCCACACCCACACCCCCGCCACAATGCTTATCCAGGCCCACACCAGCAAGCTATGGCCGACGGCCCATACCACCAAGCTCAGGGCATGGGGGGAGGAAGTAGTGGTTACCAAGGCTACCACCATCCCCACCACCCCTACCCCCATGAGCGGCTGCCGGCAGACCTGGACTTGGATGTCTTCCATGGTAGCCTGGACTGTGACGTTGAGTCCATTCTCCTCCATGACATCATGGACTCAGGGGAGGAGATGGACTTTAACTTTGACTGTTCCTTGGCCCAGGGCATGGGCATCGGAATGGGCATGGGCGTGAGCATGGGGCTTGCAGGCCCACAGCAAAACCACAGCAACCAGAGCTGGGTGCCTGGCTGAGACCCCACCCCAACCACCCAACACACACACACACACACCCTCCTAAGAACATTCTCAGAGACCAATTGTCCTGCAGGCCTCCTCATTTCTTTAGAGGGGAGATGCACTGTGCTTGATTCTCACATTCCGCAACTAAAGGACAAAAATCCAGAAGATAGTCCTTAGTTTCAGTTTCTGTCTTACTCTGCCTGCTCATGTCTCTGTGTGCTGTTCTGACGTGTGTGTGTGTCCCTCTCATCCAGTACACACATCTGGTAGTCTTTGCTTAATGTCAACCCATCTTGCTCTTGCTGACAGGGCCGTGATGACAATCCCGACTGTATTGCCCGACATTGCCTTCTTCTCCAGTCAAAACTAAACTCTTGAGCACTTTAACTGCGTAAAACAAATCCGTATCTCACTCTCACAATGGGAAGCTGGCTCCCGGGCAGCAGGAGCTGTAGCTGGCATCTTGTTTGCTGCACAAGTGGGAAAATCTCACACCCAGAGGGGGTCTGTATGCAGAAAAAAATGAAACAGATTTTGTTTAGTTGCCAGAGTCAGTTCAGCTTGCTTATTGAGATTATTAAATAGCCTCCACAACTTAATTTTCATTAATCTAATCCTGTGTTGCTTGAGAGTTGAGCCTTTGGCCTATTTTTGTTAACATTTGGTTAATCAGAATCTGATTCCAACTGTGAAACTACTAACCATCTACTTCTTCAGAAATCTAATATTGTGGCTCTGTAAACTGGTTTATAATCCATTGCCCTAGTTTTAACAATCTGATTCTGTCTGATAATGACACTTCTGTTATTGACATAAGTAGAAAGTTTTCTTGTTCTCTCTCTCTCTCTCACTTTTCTCTCTCTTTCATTATCTCTCTCTGTCTCCCTCTCTCTCTCTTTCTCTCTCACTTATGTTAGACCTCACCTCCTCTTTACGCCGATAGCTTCAGCTCCCCTGCCAGCCCAGACCGGCCCATCATCCTTCACTGGCCCATTAACGGTGGCTTGATTGAAATTCAGTGTCTTGTTTTTAATCTCCAAAGTGATGCTGCAGTGATGCATCATTATTGCAGATTGAATACAGCCCCCCACCACCACCAGGCCTCTCCTCCCTCTCTCAGATAATGTGTTGAATGATGGGCATGATTAACACACAGTCATCCCGTGCGCACGGAGTCAGTTGCATTGTCCGTCTGTCCTGAATAGGACGTACACCTGCACACAGAAAATGTGATGTGACAAAAGAGCAAGGCTTTATTTTCCCATTCTTTCAAGCTCAGAATGTTTCAATTCTACCTGACAGTTTGGTCTCTTCTATATGTGGCTGCATTGGGAAGTGTTTATTGTGCTGTATCGCCATGTCTTCTCTCCGTTCATGGCTTTACTTTTAAGGTGCTACTTTTAAGGCAGGCATGCATACATTTGATCAGGTGTGATGTTTTTGGGATTTCAACCTGAAGGTTGGTAATCAGAGATAGGAAACTGGAAAAGGGCTTGAATGGGGATTTGTTGTAGTGGCTAGATCTGTGGAAGAACCACTGCCTCCTTCATGTCTCCTCTCCTTCTCGCCATGCATTTGTGTGTGGTCTCTATAGATACAGCCCCACGCTCCTCCTGAGCCCCTTTTCCTCTCCCCCTTAAGCACGGCTCTGCTCCATAAAGCAGGCGGGAGGGAAATGGGGCGCGTCATTATGGCAAAAGGTCAAGGATAGCTCACTCCATCAAACCTCTCACTCAGATAAACGCTACTCAGCCGGCTCGGGTTTTGTGATGCTAATCTGTGACGCAGTGGGAGATCCTTCATACAGTTTTTGATGTCATTATTTAATATTTGTCCCAGTCTTCTGATATGTTAGACCACACACTGCGTCCCCTGCTTTACCCATTTACCGCAGCCCTGTGCAGGCAAGCTCTGTCACTGAGGTACCTTCCCCTCTGACTGACTCATCGGACGTAGTGCTTAAAAGAAGACATGTCAGTGCTGATTTCAGAATAGTAAGCTCTAATATTAAATATTTAATATATATAACAACAGACTTACAATGTTATTGTATGGAAGCGAGGACTGACTTACATGTGTCCCGACTCCCTCCTTCCTCTCGTGTGTTTATGGGATCACTTTTTCTTTACTGTTCCATGACTTTTTATTTTGTACAAAAATATATATATATTGAGAATATTGTATTATAGTTTTTAAGATCGAAAAAAGAATATCACTTTCATTGTTTTTTCTTTTTTTAAGAGAATGTATCTCATCATTTGGTGACATAAATAAATGAAAAGAAAATGCTAATTGTACTTGTGTGATTGTTATGTTGCATAATGTCACTTTGTCCATTCCTCTAGGTATTTTTGGTGTTCATGTGTTCACATGGAAGATGACAGAAATAGCTTTGTTGCTTAGTTAAACATACCGTATGCATCATGTGGCTGTTGATTGTGGCACTGTAAAGCAAAATCAGATGCTGCTTACATGCACAACTGTATGTATTAAATACAAGCAATCCTAGGGCTCAGGTGTACTCTTGTAAGCCTACACATATATGAACGACAGAACACAGGTAACAGAGGGGGATACAGTGTGCATGTGAGAGAGAGAGAGAGAGTTTGGGGGTGGGGTGGTGAGTATCTAATAAGGCTTGTTATCGCCTCTGAAGCTGTAGGTTGGTCACAGCTGTCATAGTCCCATCTGAGGCGTTTTCACAGAGGGAGAGTGCCTCTCTGCACAGCCATACTGTCTGCCCCCCAGGGAGCCTCCCTCCTCCCACTCCGGCTGAGATGCACGCATTTAATTGACTCAACTCTGCCAGCGCCTCACTAGAGAGAGAGAGAGAGAGAGAGAGAGAGAGAGAGAGAGAGAGAGAGAGAGAGAGAGAGAGAGAGAGAGAGAGAG
>JBBIGA010000007.1:14228555-14239976 GCA_037576975.1 Alestes dentex | reverse complement strand
GAGAGAGAGAGAGAGAGAGAGAGAGAGAGAGAGAGAGAGAGAGAGAGAGAGAGAGAGAGAGAGAGAGAGAGCGCAAACATGCAGAGAAACACACCACAGATTTATGATTGAAGTAAAATAAAAATGTAGAAAAGGGTAGATGATAACTATTCCTGCTTCCCCCCTCCTGCATGTTGTTGATGTCTGATCAAAACCCAGTAATTCTATTTCCTTCGTTTTTATTATTTTACACCATTTGAAAAGGTTAGATGCTCTTTAAATTGCATAAACATTTGATGCCGACTGGGCAAATACAAATGGTCAAAACTGCTTGGTTCACTATTACACTATTTCCAAGTTTTGAAGGCCCTTCTGCACTGCATCATTTTTGTCATATCATTAGGTAATTATTTAGGTGTTAGGTGTGTCAGGACAGGGAAAGCACAAAACAATACTATGCAGAGAGACTGCATAATTTAATTGCCTGAGCTTGAATAGGAGCTAGCATATAATTGCCCATAAAGTTTAAAGTTCTTAATGGAATGCATACAGTTTATTTTTACATTCAGTTACCAGTTTCTTATTCAATGGAGGCACACTTTATAAGTGTATATAATCATCAAACTATTACTCATCAGTCGTTTTGTGAAATTTATGTGGAACCCTCTGTCTGAACCCCATTTATCAAAGGAAAATAGCCACAACAGGACCACTGCTGACATTATTTGGATGGTGGACCCTAATGTTGAAGTGGCATATTAGTGGGTGTTATGGTGGTACTGTGCCTTTTATTAGAAATTTTTTAAGGAGAATTTATATCAACCACGCTGTACTCCTTCATCAGTGGATCACTGTTGCCTGGATATTGGTTGGTGGACTATTTTAAGTGACAAGAGTGTGTTTTAAAACCTCATCAATTCCACTGCTTGATCCCCTTACATCAGTGTGAAGAAACACTACCATAACACCATAGTGGTATCACTGCTGTGCCCAGAATGGCACACCACTCAAATAATATATAGTCAGTGGAAGTCCTATGGTGGATTTAATTAGACAGGCTCGAGGAAGGGGGTTGATGAACTGTCCAGCCCAGATGGGCTACGGTTAGAAATTGTGCACCTACAAAGTGCACCTTTAAGGTGCACCTTGAAGTTTATCCAATAAAATGGTCATTGAGTGCTTCTACATAAAGAAGAATATTTCAAATGTTATTATCTATTCACATGAACATACCTTTGAGGCCAAAATGATTTGTCTCATAGATAGTTGACTCTGAGCAGTTGAACATTTATTCCTCTTGCTGTTAAACATTCACTGACATGATGGGATGGGCAACATGTCAGAGTGTGTGCGCTGTCTGCAAACCACGGCTCTGTGGTGAGACAAGGTGAGAACATGTCGCTAATGCTGTTTGGTGTTGCTCTCGTGTTCACAATCCCCCCCTTAATCTCTTTCTCACTCCTCCCTGCTTCACTCCAGAGTCTTTAATCTCAACATCTCACGTCAGGCCACGGATCTCTCTGACTAACACACACACTCACGCACACACACAAAAACATACATAGACACACTCACACGCACCCACACACATGGGCTTGTTAATTTGTGGGAGTCCGACTGGCAGTCTTAATTACTGGCTGATAGTAAAGAGTAATTAGTGAGCAGGGCTAATGGCGGGAGCTTGAGAACGTTCTGGATCAGGAAAGATAGCGTCGTGGCAACAGGACTCCAGGGATGGCCGGAGGGAGGGCAGGGATGGCACAGGCTCTGTGATCACACTGGGAGATCCTAATCTACCATGTAAGGATCAAAGAGAGTGAGAAAAATCCAGACAGTCTGAAAAATCCAGATGCCCTTTACATTGCTTTTTACATTGTTTTCCTGCTGAATAGACTAATAAAAATAAAATAACTAATATTTTTTCTCAATTACTCACAGTTGCCAGTTTAAGTTTGACCTTAGAAACGCAGTTTGGAGACCTAATGGCAGCTAAATTCACAATACCAAGTTGACTACTAGTGGCTAGCTAAGCTGAACCTGATCTCAATTTGATTTGATTTCAGGTTTTTGAACTTCTCAGCAGTGGCTCAGCAGGATCACAAAAAAAAATATTTCTCTCTGCTACTTTGTTTAATCTGTGTGTCCTATGCTACAGCCAGGGTGCTGAATTCAAATCTGAAGACACACTTTGTCTATCACATCTGGACCTGCATCAGATTTCCATCAGCTGAACAGAATCAGGAAGAATCGACCCTGGGTTCTCTGCATCATGCAGCAGTGGTTTAAGAGCAGACTCACAGTCGGGATAGATGAGTTTCGGAAATCCAGAAATTTTAGTCATACGGAAACAGCAGTCTGAGTGATGCTCTCTCGGCCATTGAACCACTGAGTGAGGCCAACAAACAGTACAGCAGATATGAGGCCCAGGTTTTATCCTGCTCTCCACTTTTTTACATCCAAAACATTACTTGTAAGCAACAATCACTTTCTTGGTCATAATCACACGGCGTGTATTCACCATTAATGCAACAAAAATTGTCAGGATGGTTGACACATCTGCACATACTCATGTTTTGCTTAAACATTTATCCTATATCCAATAAAACCCTATAAAATGGACGAGCCTATCATCAGTCTTATCTTAATCTGACCTGCCCTCAGCTCATCGACAGGCCTAAACTCTCACAGCACTGAATTCAACCAGGAAATGTATTTCAAAGGTAGTAGCAAACATGCACATGACAGAAAAGGCTGTTATGTTGGCTGCAGCAATATGTGTATCAAAATACCAAATTATCCCTATAACTCAAAATCTAGAAAAATATTGCTTGCAGATTTGGATTCAGCACAGTTGATTTCATGTAAATCACACGTTTTACTTCCAGTAGCAAAATCTTTGTTTTCCAGTGTTATAGGTCATTTTTGTTTCAAATTGCTCATTTTAGAGGCAGTTTCGTAATGTGTGTGTTGTCAAAGAATGCTCTTTTCATACAGTCTTTATAGAAAATGACAGCACTCTGTGTGTGCATAGGGTTGTGGCAAATGTCATTGAGTCCAGGGCTTTGGAGGCAATTCTTGATGGTAAAAAAAAACCATCCACATGAAAGTCAGGACTCAGAGTTTCCCACCACAACATTGCCCAGAGCATCACACTGCCTCCATCGGCTTTCTTTCTTTCCACAGCACATCCTGATTCCGTCTCTTCCCAGGTAAGTGCCGCAGACACACCTGGCTGTTTAGATGAAAAAATTCATTAGACAAGGCCATTTTTTTCCATTGCTCCATGGTCCAGTTCTGATGCTCACATGCCCAATCTGAAGGTTTAAAGGATATAAGGCTGTTGGACAGAGGTCAGCATGGGCACTCTGAGCAGTCCACAGCTATGCACCCCCAAATGCAACAAGCTGCAATGCACTGCGTGTTCTGATACCTTTCTGTCATAGCTATCGTTAACTTTTTCAGCAATGTGTGCCAAAGTAGCTCTTCTGCGAGATTGGACCAGACTATACTATGGCACTGGCAATAGACTTGGAAGTAAAAGAGAGAAGAAAGGTAAAGGTGAAAAGAGGTGGGTTGAGGAAGACGAGCTTCATAGACCAAGGGAGACCGAGTGTGTTTGTGTATATGTGTGTGAGAAAGAGAAAAAGTGAGAGAATCTCTGTGTGTATATATGTGTGTGTGTCTGAACTCAGGGCACTGGTGGTGTGGCTAATGAGGCCTGGAGTGGTAAGCGTGTGCGCGCATGTGTGTGTGTTGCCAGTATGTGTGTGTGACTGAGGTCCATTATCCAGTGTGCAGTCTACCCTGACCCTCAGCAAGTCTGTCACCTGGAACCAATGGCCCTCTAGAGACACAGTGTGGGGGGGCAGTCTCTCTTATTCAGCCCTGTAACTTCACCAGTGCTTCACACTGTTTGCTAACAAGCTCTCTCTCTTTCTCCCTTTCTGTCTCTCGCTCACTCCCCTCCTCTCTGTCTTTTTCTCCAGACTAGCGTGCCACCTTAATCACTTCAGAGTACATACACACACTCAGAGAAGCAGATTAGCGCTGAAGAAGCCTCAGAAGACGGCAGCTGATTAAAAGCGGGAGATATCCAGTGAAGCTGTCCCCCTTAGTTAACGAGCTATAGCTTAGCAGGAAGACACTAGGCTTGTCTACAGCCTGTAGACCAGCTTCTCCTGTCACGTACACACTCCGTGGCTTAATTGCTGCACAGATACCACTTTTTTTGACTTTGCTGTTGTAGAGGCGCTGAATGAAATGTTCTGCTCCATGTTTGGTCTGATCAAAAAGGGAAAGAGGGACAGAGAGAGAGACAGAAAGAAAGAGATAGAGGGTAAGAGGGATGAGAGTAAAACGAGGAAAAAATATATATAGAGAAGGGGAGATACTGTGAAAAAGGGAAAAAGAGAGAAAGGCGCAGAAGAGAGGAGGAGAGTGAGAAAAAGCAAAGAAGAGCGTGAGACAGAAAGAATGAAAGTAAAGGGAGAAAAGAGAAAAAATGAGAGGGGAAATGAGAGGGGAGGATGAGATGAGATCTTGGGCCTTTGGGGAGGAGGCTAGCCATCCATCATGACAGTGTGTGTCCTTAAATGCTGTATTCACACATTCTCCCGTCAAGAGCACACACATACATACACTGTTACAGAATCGCCACCACACACATACACAAGCATGTGCTAGCCTTAGCCGGCTGTGTTTCTGCTGGGGCTCTTTGTAATTCCCGAGGTGTCACTGCACTCCTCTGCCGCGGCCGGCCGGGGCAGGGAGAGCCAGTCTAGACTCAGGCGATAGACATCTCATTAGGCTCTCACACACCACCACCGGCAAGCACTGGGCCAGGCGAGAGAGAGAGAGCAAAGTGAGGGAGAGCGGAAGAGGAGGGGGGTTCTCTAACTCTGGGATGGAGAGAATGAGATGATGATAATGGCAATAATAGTTTTGAAGGAGGGGGCTCTCCCAGAGGCAGACACCGCTCCTCCGCCACCGCCGTCGTTTTCCAGTCCTAATTAATTTCTCACTCAGCGCTGGAGCCAGCAGCGCTTTGCTCTTCTCTGAAATTGGCCTCTAGTCTGGACCTCTGCCTGGCTCTATAAAACCACTTCCTCACCAAGAACTTACCCTTGCCCATTTTACCCTCCATTCAGCCACCTCACCTGACCTGTGGTCAGTCCCTTAGTGATGATAGAGGCTCTTTTCAAAGGCATGTCGTAGTAGGACTGCAGTAAAAGTCTGACCCAGGGTCAGTACTCTTACCACACATACACGTACACACAGACACACTCACACACAACCAAGCTCATGTCTCAGATCCTCCCTCATGCTTGATTTTGACTGCAGCTGTAATTGCTCAGTGGGAACACAGTGGTAAGGAGAGTGTATGGCTGCTTTAAGAGTACACAGGCAAGACAGTGGGACAGAAGGGTTATCCTTTTGTGTTGACCTTTGACCTGAGCTGACTGATTGGCACAGGCTAATAGGTGTAGTTCATCAGTCCTTTTCTGAGCTACATTGAAGAGTAAATAAATGTAACCTTTACTTGAAGAGTAAATAAAAGTAATAAATAGTTATTTTACCAGTTACTTTGTTAGAGTTATTTTGTTATTCCATTTGCACTATTACTACTGTTCTCTTTAAACTTTTTATCGTCTTATCTTTATTCCTCTTGTTGCATTGAGCATGTTTATGACAAAAGAATTTCCCTCGGGATAAATAAAGTTCTTTCTTATCTTATCTTATCTTATTTTATCGTATCTTATCTTAACTTATCTTTCAGGATGTTTGCATTAGATTTGATGGAGGCTTCAGTTCGTTATTTTTACGCAATTTTTCTTAATTTATTAGTGAACACCCCCAAAGCCCACACTGACTCTTAACAGCCTGAGAACACAGTCTCTTCTCACAGGTAACAGGTCTCCAAGGATCACCACGCCCAACCAGCTGTGACTACAAACCCTTTCTCTCTTCTCTTCTCTTCTTTTCTCTTCTCTTCTCTTCTCTTCTCTGCTCTGCTCTTCTCTTCTTTGCTTTCTGTCATTTTTAAGGCTCCAGAAAAATAATATAGCAAATAAATAATATAGCAATATAGCAATATTTTATATTTTATATAAGCTCTATATCTGCATTTAGGAGAGTCAGATATTTGTAATAGACTCATTTGGGAGGGCATCGAAACTGGTCATGGATCAGGATATCTATGCCAGTGGTGTCATTAGGATTTTGAAACATTAGGGGCTTAGCCCTATCATCAGGGGGGCTGTGGTTGAGACATAATAATTTTGTTGATGGAGGATCAAAAGGGGAGCTTGATTTTTATTTACCAATCACTGAACATCAGAACGATCAGAATGACACAAGTACAGGTCCAGGGCTATTTGAGATTTGGGGCTATTCATAGAACATTCGACCTTGGACACCCAGGCCTAACAACACACTCTGTTACTTTTTTTATTATGTTTGGGCCGGATTGGTAGTAGTGATGTGTGCTAGCGAGGCGGGGGTGTGTGTGGGTTATTGGGGCTGAAGGCAGACCCTCAGCAGACAGCAGCAGGCCAATGCACCACCCCAACCCAGCCAAATACTGACACTAATTGAGAGTGCCATGAAATATAGATGAACCCAGAGGTCGCAAGGCAGTTCTCCCCCTCTCCTCTCTTTCCACTCTTCTCTCTTTCCCTGACGTTCTCTCTGCCTCTCTCTCTTGCTCCTTCACTCCTCCTGCTTCAGTGACTCAATCAGGCTGCAGACACAGCACTGGCACGCACATGCCTCACTGAGTTCCAAATCGCTTCCAGTGGCAGAGGCCGTGTGTGTGTCAGGAAGAGAGAGTGTGTGAGCATGTGAACAAGTGTGTGTGTATAATGTGTATGAGAGAAATGGAGACAAAGGGAGAAAGAAAGGTCAAGTGTATAGAAAGGATTGTAAGATAAAGACCATTAAGCAATCAGACAAATTTGTGCTAAATATTTTGGGACCACCCTAGGGAACACATGCTTTCTAGGTATAGCGACAGTTTGAATAGTATTTCTGATAGGGGATAAAAAAGGATAAAGAGACCGTAACAGGTGAGTTCTGTAAAATCTGCCAAGCTGTTGCTAAGTAACATATGCCAGGCATTTAACCCTTCAGTGGAACTAAATATTCAGTCAGCCATTTAATGACTGTCCAAAGATAAGGACTGAAGTAGATTCTTTACTGCTCACTTACACCCTACTGCTTTTTCAGCACATGTTTTGTTGCAATCCTACTTGCCTACAGCTTTGCTTCTTGTGATTGATCCAGTGTGATCTGTGTAAGAACACAGAATTATCAACTGATTACAAAACAGTTCACTTTGTGAACAGTTTTCAATTTAATCTAGTTATTAGCTGAATACTGCATGGGCTGTGGGGGAGTGGACAAAATAAATGGCGTTAGTGGCAGTATCAGTGTTTCTTTGCATGAAATTACATCCAGTGGTAGTGTGGCAATAGTTCTGAAAATGAACCAACTCACTGGCAGGCTAAATAACAATGAGCTGTCAGAGCAAAACTTGTATCTCCAGAACCTAGTTAGTGTAGAAAAGACATTCATGTAAAAGTTTTTTTGCAAGTTATTTTGCTTCATTTCTAATGCTTCATTCATCATGACGTTTTTCCAAATTAAAAAATATATAAAAAGGGAAAAACAATAAAAAATGGAGATTGTTTTTTTTCGAACAGCAATGATACAAATTAAACTGCTGAAGCCAATAGCCTTGATGCTTAGTTGTCTGTAATTTTTATTATTCGTTGTTAAAAATGTTAAAAATGTCAGCACTGGGCTTGAACTTAATCAGACTTTTTTGTCTCTCGGGCATTTGTAAGAGGCAGTCCTGACTGATCATTGGCTAAATAATAATTGACATGACTCTCAGCCAATCACTGCTTAGCAACTGTCTCTAAGTGCTTCTTCCTTCATCAAGCAATGGAAACAAATTGAAAGGACATCGCAGAACAAACCTGGAGTGAATAGTTGGGGCAGTAAATATATCAAGGTTATTATTCGAAGAGATTATGGAAATGTGTTACTGGAGGGTAACTGACAAATAACATTACAGAATAAAAAAAACCAATTGATTTTTACAGTGGTAATGAAAGGAACAAAAGGTCTACAGCACAAACGCAGTCATTTTATTTGACATCCAAAATGACCAGTGCACCTAATGTATCCTCTGAGTTTTATGTGCTGATGATAGTAAAATAATGGTAAATCTAATAAAAGTATTCTTTGAGGACTATTTTGCCATTAAAACCCCCTGCTTGTACCCCTCTGCCAAGAATGTATTTTTAGGTCAAAATCATCTCAAACATATATGAAAAAATATGTCGGGCAGTATATAATAGCTTTCTACAAGGTAGCTTAAACATTTCAGATGTTTGGCTCTTATCACCAGCACTGTGAGGCATTCTGACATGCGGGGTTTCACTAGAATGGAACACTACACTTCAAACCACTCAGAATGACTATGTTTACATTTTAACAATTTAATCATGTAGAAATCTAGAAGAATCTGTGGAATTCCCATTTACAGCATTCTGTGTAAAATTGAAAAGTAATGCATTCACCTGCATGGCATCATTTATATTGCTGCCACAAACTACATTTACCTGTAAATCAATGGTTTGAAATTAAGACCACTTTGATAATGTAACCAGCACAGTTTGGTTGTCATAGACTGAAGGGTTTAGTCTACCTAAGCTTAGTATGATTAAAACGTGGACCAGGACTATTCAATACACTTGACATGTAAATGCTTAGATCACTCCACTGACTTGGACATCGAGTTTTTGCAACAATGACATTATGAACTCACAACAAACACAAGTGACAGAAGGCTGTCCTTTTGAAGAGATGTTACTAATGTTAAATATTTTACTCGAAATGGACATGATTGGATAATCAGATGGAAATATTTTATCATTACAAATGTTTAAACAGTGGGGAACTTAAACATGGATTAACTTAAAGTATTTAAATGGTCTAGTTTTTTATACAGCTCTTGTAAACATTTTGATTCAGTCCAGTTTCTTAGATTAACTAACATCCCTATTGTGTGCATGTAAACATAGTTATTGAGGGTTGGCTAAAAGACCTTGCACAAACTAAATTCTAGTGTTGACCTCATCTGAAGGGGCAGCCGATATCACCCAAACCTCCTCCTTATCAGAGATAAAAATCCCTTTAAGGTCCAGTTGCCAAAAGATTCCTTTGACTTGCATAATGTCAGCACTGACTGCAGAGTTGTCTCATTTTGCTTGAAAAATGGATGGAAACATTACATCTATGGTGTGTTTCCAATTAATTTGCGCTCTTTCTGAAGTAGTGACTCTCCTGCTCCCTGTGCTGGATGAGAGTTTTCATATAGCCTTGATTTCCTCATGGCGAAATTACCTGGACAAGCAATGCCAGTGGAGTGGACTCCCTGCTACTCTTTGTGAAGCTGACGACTGATTCAAATGGATCAGTCATTTTCTGAGACAAATAACCATGGAGATGTGATCATTCGGGAGCAGCTACCTATTTTCTCTGCATGTGGCATAAATCAGGCTCATTCCACTGAATTATAAATGGTAGACATATCCAGAGGTGGGAACATATCACAGAGATGCAAGTAACAAGTAAGTTATGTCTTGAGTCAGTACAGGCAAATCTTAGTTCTAAATTCTGTGACTGAAACAAATAACCAAATTGAATGGCATTTCAACAGTGAAAACATAAAACAATGGTAATTGTATTATAGCAAATGTGTATGCAGTATGTAGTACATCTCTTATGTCACACTATGGTATAAAGAAAGAAAAGTCCTATTGCTGAAGATAGTACTGTAATGGATTAGATTAATTTGAGGAGCATGTTTAGAGCCCTCTGTGTCCCTGTACAACTGATTCATTAAAACAAACAGTTCGAAGGAACTAGTTTGGCAAAATGGATCAGACTACTTAAAACGAATGCTTACACCAGAAATGAATCCATTTACATGAAAAACACCTCTCCGTGTTTCTTTCAATTTGTGTAGTCCATGTCATGTGGCTTAAGTCCACACCTCTGGATGTACCAGATCTAAGCATTATGTGGACCTCTAGTTTATCACATAAGCTACAGAATATTTCAGTTTGTTGTGAGTTTGGAGTTATATCCTCATGGTAATAATCTGATCATTGTCTGTTTACTGTTTATTGGTGTTTTCTCTCCTTCTTTAGCCATCCTAGCATTCTGACCTGCAGCAGCCTTCCACACCGTGTCCCCTCATTAAATGAGTGTGAGGAAGCAAGTGAGCATTCATTAAGGGAAAGATGCTTTTTTTTTCTGTTTGTGCATACCAGTCTAAAGAACGAAAATCCCCCCCCCCCTCTCTCTCCCTCTCTCTCTCTCTCCCTCTCTCTCTCTCTCTCTCTCTCTCTCTCTCGTCTGAGGCAGTGGCAGGCTAGCTCCAGTTGGTGAGCCGGGTGAATAATTGATAGGCGTGGAGCTAAAAGTTTGATGCGTTGCCTGCAGGCAGATTTAACCTGCAGGCGGCATGCCTGTGCCCACCGGCAAGTCCCATACTGCCAACACCCTCTTTGTAATGGACACACAAAAGCTCTGGGTGACGTCCTCACCACGTACGTTCTTAAATTCATTTCATACTGCCTTGCTGTAGTTTCTAGTTACGCAACAAATCTTTAATATATGCGATGGAGGATAGGGATGAATTAACATGTCCCGAAGTGCTTGTGTGAGAGGAAGAAATCAGGATGCCGGATGTGTGTTTGTGTGTGGCTGCATTCTGTGGCCTTGCAGAAGTGTCACATTGGAGAGGAGTCCCAGCCTGCTGCTTTATTTATGATTTGACTTTTAATATCATTTACCCTTACACAAGAGACTGCATCTTAAATAAGCCTGGAGGTTCCTCTAGATGTGTGTGTCTGTGTTTCTGTATATTAGTGTCTGGTCTTGAAGCCCAGACAGTGCATACGTGCACGGAAGTGTGTGCCGGTAACCTTCCTGGTGTCATGTATATTCATGTCTAATAATTTATGCATGCCCACCGCACATGTAGCGCTGGAGTTTATTGTTCAAGCGGACTGGGAGTGTAAAATATGCTCTGCTAAAACCACGCTGTGTGGAGCATTCCTACTGCGCTCCATTGTGTGGGAATGTGTGTGTTACACCTAAGAGTGTACATGGGGGATGGGTGTGTGTTGTACCATCATGTTGATGCGGTATGGCATGTAGGAGGAGATGTGTATGTGTGTGTGTTTGTGTGTGTGTCTGTGTATGCCTTGGTTTATGTGCATGAGTATTAATACTGGCACATCTCCATCTATGTATGTCCATATGGACTTTTTTATTTTTTTCGTGTTGGTCTGTAATTGTGAATAGCACACTTATAGATAGATATATAGATAGATAGATAGATAGATAGATAGATAGATAGATAGA
>JBBIGA010000007.1:14188238-14199831 GCA_037576975.1 Alestes dentex | reverse complement strand
TATGTATGTGTGTATGTATGTATGTGTGTATGTGTGTATGTGTGTATGTATGTATGTGTGTATGTGTGTATGTGTGTATATGTGTGTGTACATGTGAATACCTATATGTTATAATAATAATATGTCTCATTTGTATTAACATATTTATTAATATAAGACTAACCTTAATGTTAAGCTCAGTAACCAAAAAAGAAATCATTTTGTTCTTTCAATTTGAAAAGAGTGGCTTTCTTTAAAACAAGCCAGGAATATTTTGCTGGTTCTGATGTCGTCAGTCTACTTGAGTTTTCTCTAGTCTTCATACAAAGCCCAGACGCACACACACACTGTAGATATTCCCATGGAAATGTACCTGTAATTAACTTTTTGAAAGAAACAATGAATTCTACGTTTTTCTCTCTCTCTCTCTCTCTCTGTCTCTCTCTCTCACGCGCACACACACTTTTCCACTCTCTCCCTCTCTTCCTTTCTCTCTACCACTTCCCCCGTGGTTGTGCTATAGATGCAGGTGACCTCTGAACAAGAGGATGTTATTCAGGAAAGACTGTCATTGTGGAACCTGTGCCAGTAAAATCATATTACACACCCTCTCCACCACCAGATTACCAAACACACCCGGTTTCTGCTGAATGTGCAGGATCTGGGCTGACCATATGTGGGTGGCCAGAGCTCTTTATTTTATGCTTATATAGCGGAGCCAAAGCACGTGCTAACGTTTAGACCCCGGTTTAACAAGAGGCTAAAAATAAAACCTGTTCCTCAGGTACCATCTCTGTCCGCCACTCACACTGACATCAAGCGAAAAAGCTGTGTGTGGATTGTTGGGGGAAGTAGACTTGAATGTTAGAGTAAGTTTGAGTCTTCTAGTATAACAAACCTACAAAGAGCCAGGCACAGGTACTGTTTTGGCATTGGTGTTCAAATAGCCAGTGCCCACATGTTGCTTTTCTGTAGGAAAACACATACCACTGTGTTTGGACATGTCTTTGTAGATGGCCTGCAGATTTTTTAATTATTAACAAGCTTTCTTGCTTGGGATACTTATGATTATAACAACATGCAGATACTTAGTAAATGAATTACTTGTTATTGATTTGGATATTCAAATAAAGCATGTTGTCACATGGTACCTTACAGAGTAAGAGGACACAAGCAATAGACGTTGAATACCACTCAAACAGATATCTGTGAAGCAATGGATGGAAAAATGTCCAATAGAAAGGTGATAGATTTGCACAGGGTTGGTAGGGCTGTCAACTAGGATGTCATTTCAGAGGTGATGTTCAGATTTAGTTTTTTTGTGTGTGTCAAATATTCAAATATGTTAGTTTCAGATGCATCATTTTACTTGATGATGAAAATAAGATTAACTTCCTGCAGTAGCTGTACAGAAACTGCAGATAGCGTAACATTCACATGTACACTTTTTCATTCTTTCTTGAATTTTATGTTGATATCCTTATTAAGTACTGCAAGTTGTCGATCTGTAGTCTGAGTGGTCGTGTTTTTTAATCACATTAACGTGCAACACACTGATGAATCACTACATCAGCCACACCATCAGTGCCACCTCTTAGACTAGCTGCATAAAATAAATTACACTTAACTCCCATAATGCAAAAGCATTGAGAGGAACCAAACTCAAACAGGAAAGACTCCTTAAGAGGATGAAACACAGAGGACCAAAAAATTCTAAGTTTATGAGGAAGAAAAAACACACCAGAGCCATCCCTCGAGTCACAGCAGAACAAATTATAATGAAGTAAGATACGAATCATAAATAATGTAGTTAGTTAAATGTATTTTGTTAAATGTATTTCTATGTCAAAATAAACATCTACAGTGGACCGTCTAAAGAAGGTACTACTGATTACTACTAGCAGCCTGTGGCCCAGACAGGGGTGATTTTAAATGTTATGACTGTTGAAACTTTTGCTGTTTGCTGCAGTCCTCCTCTGAACTCTTCAGAAAAGTAAGTTTTGCCGTTGAGACTGACCACAGGATGTCCAGGCTGGGTCTGTTTCCTCAGAAGCCCAGCTCTATTTGTGGGGTGAACCCTGTTCACATAGGCCACTCAGAGCTGCAGGGCAGCCCATCCATCTTCATCTGTCTGTCTCGCAGAACACTTGAGTGTTTTGTCCTATATATGAACAGAAGAGTGGAGCGTGTTGATGACTGCTGAAGATGTTACCACACATCAGAGGAATGCACAGAACAGAGGATTAGCACGCAGTACCAGGCTATAATACACTGTGTGTGATGGCATAGAACTCCATCATTGCCTTCACATTCAGTGCTGCCTGGCTTAGAACCTCACAGAAACTTTCTTTCTTCCTTTCTTTCCTCCTTTCTTTCTTTCTTTCTTTCTTCTTTACCTTTCTTCCCTTCTTTCCTTTTTTCTTTCTTTCTTTCCTTCTTTCTTTCTTCTTTTCCTTCTTTCTTTCCTACTTTCTTTTTTCTTTCTTTCTTTCTTTGTTTTTCTTTCTTTCCTTTCTTTCTTTCTTCTGTTCTTTCTTAACTAGTACCTTTTTCTTTCTTACATTGAGCGGTTCCTTTACATCTGCTTCTTTCTTTGTCCTTCTCTTTGTCTAGTTTAGATTCTCTCTCTCTCTCCCTTTCCTCTTCTCTTTCCTCCTAATTTCCTGTTCTTTCTCTGTTTCTGTTTTGGCACTGGAGAGTAAATTGTACTGAGGTATTGCATTTATTTCCTGGCAAGGCATAAAACAAATATGTACGTGGGTTTTGGTGATTATGTCATCATGTTATGCGTTATATTATGATATTATATAAGCGATTCTTTGGACATTCATTAGAAGTGTGTTGTCACACAAAGGATTATGACTTTTTGTTAATATTCACCTATATATACCTGCTCTGCACCTACAGGACTATAATGGGGCAAAATTTCAGCCAATATGATAAGGAGGGGGTTCTTTCAGGAGACTGATCCGAGACCAGGTCTAGCAAAAGGGTGTGATGTCATGCCAAGTGAAAGAAGAATAGAATTTCAGTTACTGACCGAAGATGAGAAAACCTGATGTGGAAATTAATGTATTTCAGCATCCTAGTGTTACTGATATCAATATTAGGGTCTGCTTAAGTTAAAGCATTACTTCACTGCATTAATACAGAATTGCACAAAAGTATTCACAAATACAGTAACACCAGCAGAGAGTGTCTGGAGCTGCAGGCATGTCTGGGTTAGAACTGTGCTTCTTCTGAGTTATTACATTTCATTAAGTGTTAGTTTATATCAGGAGATAAAAGGCAGGCTGTGCATGTTCCCTTTCCCAGTTTGAGCACTGACATCCAGTGGGGTGTAACTGGACGTCTTTAGGGCCCATGTGTTCCCTGAACATCTGACTATTTAAAACACAAATTCTTTTAGTGCTGGGAAGAACTGCCCATTTTAGTTTGCTAGTCAAATGAGGCCTCAGTTACATTCTTATCTTTATCAGCAAATATGATAAGCACGTGACTGTTCCTGACCTGTGGAATGCAGTCTTTACAGCTGACCCACACAGGTCGCTGACAGGATATGTATGTGTGAGTGTTATATTCAGACTGTGGATTCTGTTTCATGGCTCGGTTTAAGTTATATCAGTTCATTTTGACTGGCTTGGTTGTATGTAACTTCTGCAGTTGCCTGAGTGAACTGAGAGTTTGTATGAGGAGTCTCAACTCTCCTCTGGCTTCATCTCTTACGTAACAGTATGAAACTAAACAAGCTGAGATGTAAACTGGTTTTCTTCTTTTGCTGTGCAAGTACTGTTAGCGCAATAATGACACATTTCCAGTGGCACAAGGACCCATGCCGTACTGCGAACAAATGTCTTTCCCATTACAAATAAGGGGATTCGTCCACGATTCGTACCTGTGCTGTCACGGCTCTTCTTGATGGCACGGCCAAAAGCAGGCTGCTACCGACTTTACTGCGTCACTGCTTTTTGATTGGTCAAAAAATTTTGTCAATACAACAGGCGAGCTTGGAAAGAAGCCATTGTCTTTTACTCTCTGTGCGAAATCAAAAAATCTATTTGAGCAGTAGATACAATTCGATGGGAGTTTTCTAACACTGTGATAAATGCACCAGGACATCGCTAGCTAGTTGGCTGGGTTAGGTATTAATCACACGGCTAAACAATGCTCAAACAAGTAAAAAACACAAAAACAGAAATGACTCTGACAGAAAAAATCTCTCCACTGGTTTGACCCCATGGTTGCAGTTTTGGGACAACCACCGGTCATAAACTGTGGGGAGAGAATTGCGCTGACAAGGCATCATGAAAACTTTTACTGGCCTGAGATACGAAGGAAAATCAAAGCGTTCTACAACTTTCATGCCACAGCAGTGTAGTTTAGGTACACTGTGTATCTATGGAAAAGTGCCTATGTACAGGGGCTGTCCTGTTTGAGGTTCTCTCCACGGTATTCATATTATGGTCCCGAACAATAATAGTATTCACATTCATACTGGCAAAACTGTAGTTACAACTATTAGTCAGTCTAGTTGCATTGGGGCGATATGGCCTCATTGCACGATAGGTGTGAAAATCAAAGGAGAGGAACCAAAGATAGATCAATCCGTAGTCAATGAATCACATAAGACTTAAGAGTTACAGTGATCATAGGAGTGATTCTTAGTTGAATTGAGGTTTAAATGCCTTTCACCTCGACCTCATTTTCAGTCAGTCACCCCATCTTTTACACTTCATCTAACCACCCACCCCACAACACACATCCTCATACTCTTCTGTTCTCACCTCTATTCTGTGGTTCACATTTATTGGGTTTGAGCACATTAAAGCACCTCTTCCTGTTCAGTGTGAGAGCTCTTCAGGCTGGCCTTTAGCCTGTCATGCTATTAGCCCCACTAGCCTCTCTCACTCTCTTTCCCCTGTGGAGTCAACAGTGGGGGAAGCAGAAGAGTGAAAAGAGGCCAGTGGGGTTAATAAACCTGGGCAGGCTTCTGTTCCTCAGGGAACGGGGCTCCACTGGGATCCTCCCGCCACGCAAGTGTGTCTTTGTGTCTCTCCAGCAGGGACATAATTTGCTAAGTCTTTCTAGTGGCTGATTTAAATGTCAGGCTTGTGGAGAAAGAGCTTTATTTCTCTCACCCTCTCATTTCACATACCCCTTCCTTCCACCTATCGTCCAGTTGCTTCTTTTTTCATTTTATTTCTTTGACCTGCCCCCCCATTACTTCTGACAACACAAATATATCACTTTTTTGTGCTTCCCATTCATTATTCATTGATGTCCCCCCCTACCAGTTTGGCTTCTGTGTCCAACTGAGTCAGTGTTTAATAATGTATTTCTCAGTCTGCTACGTATTATTTTATTAGTCTGCTTTAAGAGATGCTAGCACCACAAATTCATCTACAAGTTCCATTTGCTTGGTCATAGCCAGTCAGTTTTCCTGGTTGTTTCTGTGCCAACTCCAAAAACAACCATGTTTGGTTCAGGAATTTGATATTGTCTGCTGCAATTCTGTACCCACAAATTCAAGTCTATTTTTCTGTGTTTCTTTATTTTTCCTCTCGGTGTCAAGACCTAACAAAACTTTACCATATGTGATGTTTTTTTCGTACTTTAAAATTTCTTTACACAACAGCTGTTAGACAGCACAATTAAATCATGGTTTCAAGATCATTAATTTCTTATAAATACAAGTGTGTCATGAATTAAAAGATTACAGTCCATATGTTTTACAGAATTTACCCACTTGTTTGAGCAGGAATGAATTCATAGTAAAACTGCTTTTGTCATCACTAGTAATGACTGCAACATCTAAGGACTACCATGAAGAGAGCTATTGTGGTGTGTGGGGGGCTGAGAGGGGTTTAGAGGGGAGGAGAGGAGAGGGTTTATGGTAAACACTCACTAACGATATAACGGGGTGTCCTAATTGGCCTGGGGGAGAGTGTGTGTGTATGTGTGTGTGTGGCGGGGGAGTCAACTGAAGCAGCTGCTTTTCTGCATCTAACAGTCACTGAGGCCTGTATAAGCAGCACATGAGAGTGCCCCCGTCCTCTCGTTTTCTCTTTCTTCCCTTCCACCATCCCTCTATTCACTCCCCACCCAGCTCAGGACCATATGGCGACCCACCCAGGCAGCCTTTCATGTGGTGCACTCCTACCCCCTCTCCGCCCCCACCCCCCAGTACAGATGCCTCCATAGACACACGCAGCCACATCCACTGTGCGGATGGTTGCACCTCTGGGTCTGCTTGGGTCTGATTCGGCAGAAAACTTCCACATGTTGGGCAGACCCCTTCGTGGCTGAGGTCTCGAGGACAGGGTATGATCTACTACCCGCATCAGAGATGCCAGTTAAAATAAAGGTAGTGCTGTCCATGTGCAAATAGAGCCTACCACTCTACATTATAAATTCCCAGCGGTGTCCAACCCAGTCAAATACAGTAGCCAGATCCTGTCTGTTGTGCTGAGGCCCGCAGAAACTACGGCTAAAAAAGACAGCAGTCCAGCAAAAAGCTTGGAGCGGTGAGGGAACAATGGCAAACGCCAGCTAAGCCACTCTGCAGTCTACGTGGGATTGAAAAAAAATCAGACCTCAGTTCTTTATGAATTCCTGACATCTCTAATATTTCACCATTGAATACATAAATGGGTCTGGAGAAGCTATTTATAGAGTAGAATAAAAACAGTATACTAGACAATGTGAGATCATGTTTATAAAAAATTTACCAGATTTTAGCTAGAATGGGAGCACGCTACTAAATATATTGTTATCAAAAATCTGTGTAGTTAAACCCCCACTTGATGTATAGATTTATTTTTATTCCCTACATGCTGCAGTCCACATTCACCTCCTGCCCTTTTCCCCCCTGTCATCTTGAGTTGTGGAATGAATACTTAAATGCATATATGTGAAACGAGAAACTATTTAAAGAGTAGTGGAACACAGACCATAACAAATATACCAGACATTGTGAGGGGATGTTTATAAAAATTGTCCCAGAATTCAGCCACAAGAATGACAGCATATTACTAAATATATTTTTGCACCAAAATCAGTGTAGTTGATGCATGGATGTATTTTAACTTCCCTACATGTTACGGTCTACATTCACCTTTTTCCTCCTGCCATTTTATGTTGTGTACTGTAGAGTGGCACTTTCTCAACAGCTCTACTCTCAGAAGTGGGCTTGGGTTCAATTTGTTCCTATACCTGCTCCCCTGAAGAGCTCTAAAAAATCTCTTTTCCAAAACATTAAAGTGTGGAAGCCAATCTGGGTCTCCCCAGTACTGATGTGGGTCAGAAAGGGTGTGTTGCCCAGGCTGGCCCAGCTCCTCCCATCCTATAATGGAACTGTATTCAATGTTGTGCATGAACGCGTTCAGTGAACGGCGTTCATTGAACGGCGTTCATTGAACATGTTCCTATTTTTCATGAACGCTGAACTGAACGAGTCGGTTTACAAATTTTGAACGTAACCGTGAGTGACGTTCACTCTCGCGAGACTGAACGCAGTTCACGTTCTACGTTCGCAGGCTATAGTGATGGGAAGTTAGGCTCTTTTTAGAGAGCTGGCTCTTGTGGCACGGCTCTCAAAGAAGAGCCGGTTCTTTTGGCTCCCAAACGGCTCTTAGTTTATTATCATCTGTAGCCTCATATTTTAGCCTAACTTGGCAAATATGTATGCTTTGTGTGTTGATAAACCCTTTTGCATTTAGTGTTTTTATGAGAAGCCTTATAATTGCCTGATTTTGTGTATTTGTTCTGTTACAAAAGCAGGCATTCTTACTTTTTAAAATATTTTAATCAAACTTTTAATTTTAACACTGCAAACAAATCCACAGAACAGAAACAGAACCAAACAGTATGTCCTAAGTGCAAGCTGACATTCAGAAAAATCAAATGCCTCAGCATGGATGGGCTGATGCGGTTTCTCCTCTCAGTTAGTATCTGCGGACAGGCGCTCCACCTGTCGTGCTCTCTGTTTTCACATTATGGTATGATCCTATATCTTCACGTGATTGCTGCCAAACAAAACAAAGTTCTGCCATGAGCAGAGCTGAGCCACTAAGAGTGAGAGCTGAGCAGCGAAAAGAAAAAAAAAAAGTGGGGAGTGGCTCTCACTCGATGGGAGTGATGGCTCTTCTGATTCACTACAAAGCATCGGCTCTTCTGATTCACTACAAAGCATTGGCTCTTCTGATTCACTACAAAGCATCAGCTCTCAGAGCTCTTAGAGATGCTTTTGCACGTGACACATCACTAGCAGGCTAGCACAAGAGCATGGCTGGAGCTTCAAGTTCGGACGCCTCAGCAGAAATGCACATGGGAAATAAGCTCATAAGAGGAAGATATTTATGTTTAGTACAGCTAAATACTGGATGTTTGAGTTTTAGAGCTGTACATTTTCACTAGTTTGATAAGGTTTAAAAAAAAAAGACAACGGCTGTTAGTTTATATTTAGTTATGTTCTTTTCTGAGCGCTTTAAAAGATATGTGTTAATGTTTTCTGAATAAAAATTCCATATACTGTATACCTGCACCTCATTTTTTCCACTTTCACCATAGCATGATGCGTTGCTGAAGTGGTAAGATCTATTCTAAACCTCAAAATTGGTTTCTAATGTAACTTATGTCTGTGATTGTTCAGTTGTATGACAGACAGAAGGATACGATTGATTGAAGGAGGTTCAGATAGAAGGAGGTTGTATTGAAAACAAACAAAAAAACAGAACGTGAACTAGTTCATTTTTTGAGCTGTGAACTTAGTACAAAATTTTTAAAAATGAACTATGAACGTGAGCTAGTTGATTTTTATTTGAATGAACTGAATTTTGAACTAGTTCTTTTTCAGTGTGAACTGGCACAACACTGACTGTATGTATATCCCCTCCAGCCTACGCCCTGTATGCCTAGTAGTCTGGTGAAACGGTGATGGCTCACTTCTCTCTTGCTTTGGAAAAGGGAAACGAAATCTTTTGCTCAAGCCCTTGATTTCCTGTTTGTTAGTCCCATCTCATGTCTTCACCTTCATAACTACGTATCTGTCATCAGGTCATCTATTAATATTTGCTTTCAGCAGTGTCAATGAAATTCAGTGTATTCTGATTATCATTTAAACTGCAGGTTTAAGATTTACTCCAAAAAAAAGATTTGAAAGGTTGATTTTGTTTGCATCATTGAAAATGCATATAGGAAAAGTTATGGCCCTGAAACTAGAGGTGGTCATACAACAAAGATGTATCACGAATTTTTTCACAATGCACAATATGTCACAATATTTATCCTTTTTCTGATATAATGAAATGACCAAATCCTGATGTCACATGTTTCACATGTTGCACTTGAATAAAATTACACATAACTAATTATGTTCTCTTTGTGATGAAAGCAAATGAAAATTGATCAGCGTTAATTAAGGACGGACAACATTCATAGTATGCTCAAAAAAAGCACGCTGCAACTATTGTGTAATAGATATTGTATGTGAATGTGTAAATGATGTATTGTGTAATTGATCACAATGATGGATATATTGGTTTACCTGATATCATACTTAACATATTGTTATAAGCCTGTGATTTTGTTCAATTAGATCTAGACCGAGCTCAGCCAGATTTCAGGATAAGAGCTTTACTTTTTAATTCTGCTACAATAAAACATGTGCTTGTTTAAGATTATATTAAAAGTTGATCTTTTTTTATCTTTTTTTGTTCAGTTCCTGTTAAAGAAATGATTACTTGATTATTTGTCATAATTATTGGTAGATTATTTACTAATATAAGAGATATAGACAGCCCAATTAGTAATTGAGTAATAAGTCTGCAGTTCAAGAGGTTAAGACTAAATTGTTTACACTGGCTTCCTGAAAAGTGTTTCTCTCTCTCTCTCTCTCTCTCTCTCTCTCTCTCTCTCTCTCTCTCTCTCTCTCTCTCTCTCTCTCTCCCCAGCTGAATCTGGTTTGATGTGCAATGGCAGAGACAGGGTGGAGGACAAACTGCCTCTGTCCCTCCATCCCCCTCTCCCACACCCATTTCTCTTTTGCACGCACTCTCACCCACACTCACACTTCTTCACCACCTTCCCCCCCTCCACTCCATCTTCCTGCCCTCCATCAAGACGCACCCACCACTGGCCTTACCCAAACCATCTGCCCATCATAGAGAGAGAGAGGTTGGTGTGGGTTAGGGTGGGGGTTCCTCCTTATTAGCTCCACACATGCACCAGTGGGATCTTTTATAGGCCTGGGATAATTTTACGCCTGGGCTTTTTACCACACCGCAGTCGGCCCCAGTCTGCCATGCTGGGTTTACTCTTACACTCTCTCTTACTCTCTCCCTCTCTCTCGCTCACACAGACACATACACACAGGCAGACACCGGGTCCAGCCGGCGCGGTCTGTTCACACACCATACACAAACACAGAGGTGGCGGCCCATGGAGTAACGGCTGGGTGAAAGAACAAAATTACACCCATGCCATGATTTCTGTAGACTCTGGTGTTTGCATTTCTCTCTCTCTCTCTCTTTCACACACACACACACACACACACACACACATGCACACACACTCTCGCTTTCACACACACACACATACACTCTCCCTGTCTCTCCCTCTTTCTGTCTCTATCTTTCTTCCTTTACACACAGTTACACAGGCAAAACTTAAATTTTGTAATACAATAACAGCAACATCAGCCTTACTAATCTACCCGCTTACTAATCTACCCGCTTACTAATCTACTCGCTTTCATATTCACAGCAATAGTTGTAACTATTAGTGAAGTAACTGTGTATGTTTGTTTGTTTAGTATTCTTTACACATGGTGAATATTGGTAAGGCTCTTTAATAATGTGGAGTTTGTTACTCACTTTCTTAAAACGCGTTGCTACATACTTTGTGGGGAGACAACAGAATAGTCAGAAAAAAGTCTTCTTTCAAACACTGAATGGGAAAATGTTGCTAAATTGTTGAGTGTCCCATCACCAGCGTCTGAGGGGTGGGTGTGTATGAGTGTGTGTGTGTCTATTTGTTTTCCTCCAGCCACAGGTAAATTTTTAACGTTCATGAGAAACAGTATTGCCATAAACGGTACACACATGCCCACCTTCAGTGTGTGCTCCAAGCTTTTCACCCACTCAGACTTTCAACAACAAACCAGTGCAAAAAAGACAGAGGGAGGGGGGGGGGAGAGAGAGAGAGAGAGAGAGAGAGAGAGAAAGAGAGAGAAAGAAAGAGAGAATGCTCGTCCGCATGCCAGATTCTTAATAGGGACACGTGTAAGCCATTTAGGCAACACGCTGGGTTCTTCACTGTTTTTTTTTTTAGAATCTGTGTGATGGAGATAGAGAGTGAGAGAGACAAAAAAAGAGGAGGGAGACAGACGTACAGATCATTGGAGATGCTCATTAAAAACATCCACAAGTTGTGGCTGGGGGAAATTGGGGAGTGCAGAGCTCAAAGAGGCAGAGAAGACGAGAAACACTTTCAGGGCTGGATCAGTCAGACCCAACTGTTTGAACATATGATGTGCTATGCTCTCTCTCTCTCTCTCTCTCTCTCTCTCTCTCTCTCTCTCTCTCTTTCTCTCTCTCTCTCTCTCTCTTTCTCTCTC
>JBBIGA010000007.1:14169117-14187798 GCA_037576975.1 Alestes dentex | reverse complement strand
TCTCTCTCTCTCTCTCTCTCTCTCTCTCTCTCTCTCTCTCCCTCTCTCTCTCTCTCCCTCTCTCTCTCTCTCTCTCTTTCTCTCTCTCTCTCTCTCTCTCTCTCTCTCTCTCCCTCTCCCTCTCCCTCTCTCTCTATGGGACTGTGACTATCTTGCACAACTTGCTTGGAAGTGGTGGCTGAACTCTTATAAAAAGTTGTTGGTCCCCATGGCAGCGACACAGCTAGCCAGTGTGCGCTTCCTCTTTCGCCATGCTGTTTGTACATCACCACTCTGCTTCTTTCGCTCTCTCTCTCTCTCTGGTGTTGGTGCTGTCTTGCTCTTTTAAAGTAGCGTACTGGAACTTTTGAGGGGCTTGGTGGGGGGTGTGTGCTTTTGAAGTAGCGTCTCGTCTGAGACGGTGAAACGCCTGGTCTGCAGAGTTCCAAAACTGACTCACTCCACATTCCACTACTCTTCCATGCTTTCCTCTACATTTTTCTTCTCTTCTCTTCTTCTCTCTTCTCTTCTCTTCTCTTCTCCTCTCTTCTCCCTGTTAAACCAATTACAGTTTTTTTCATTTTGTAATTTTCCTTGACCATCTGATTAAGCAAATACTCTCACCTTGCTCAGAATCCATTAGTCTTTACATTTACCACTCTCTGGCCTTCTATCTGTCTGTTTGGTGTATTGTTTGGTATTTTTTGTATCTCTCTCTCTCCATCTATCCATTTCTGTCTGAATCTCAAGGTGAGAGGCTGAGAGAAGAAGGGAGGGGTCATGGGGGAGGTAAGAAGCTTTTGAATAAAACATGGCCATGTCCTGTACATGCCCTTTTTCGCTATGACTTTAGGTTCTAATACTTACTCACTTACACCTTCCCTGACCTTCCTTACCAGCCGTGATGTGTTTATGACTGACAGATAGTCGAAAATGGCAGCAGACAGATAATATGGTCTTGCGATTGTATCTGTGGCTTCATTAAGGCTTGCATGTCGACATGATAAATTCTTGTTTCCCTGCATGCAAAAGACTTGCTGGACTGTGTCCTTGATACAATATATCAACAGCAAACATCTCTCCAAATGCTTTCACAACTGGTAAATTCTAGTTTGATAAGTCAGAACCCAGGAAAACAAACTGATTTAGATTTCATTCAAAATATTTTGTAAAGGTAGGCGTAATCATTGGGTAGACTTCAGATTGTAAAAAAGTACCGACACTTTTTCAGTTCAACCTAAAAAAAAATAGCTGGGTTTAAACTCAAATAATAATGTACAAAGTACTTAGTCATTATATTTTGTTTTTACAATGATGTAATTTTACAGTCTCCACTTATCATCCAATTGAGCAATGGTTTGAAACTGTTTTTCTGAATGAACAACATTTTGGAAAATTGCTTATATCGTACACTGTGGAAAACTGATGTTTTGTGCTACAAACACTTATGAGGATATGGATATGCATGCTGCATGTAACATTGCATTTCAGTATATACAGTCAAGCTCTCATCAGTTAGGACCTTAGGAATGGAATAAAGACCATCAGATTAACCACCAACATAATTACAAACTAACAGTACAATTTTTTAAAAAAATTGAAAGCACCCATTTTGTGTGTAAAAACAACACCCTAGGCCATCAGGAAGAATGAGATATGTCAGTTTCTCCCAGTATGAGTGGCAGCCTAACATGGTTTCACTCAGTTGTCTGTGGTCTATTAATGTCACTGTAAAACTGTGATATGCAAGGTGAAGCATATGCTAATGTATGTTACAAGCTTCAAACAGACCATATGCGATGTCTTTACAAGCCGCAAACAATCATGTTTAATGCAGAATGACCTAAATATGTTAATGTGCAACACGGTTAGCATAGCACTAGCATAATGTTACAAATCAGGTAGGGGGCCTAGCAGAAACTTAGCAGAACATTATCACAGAGGTGGGTTTTTCTTGTTTTGGCCTAAACTGAAGCTCTAATAGACGTGGCTAACCCCTGCACACAACTCCAGAGGTCGGTCTAGGATGATTAGTAATTCTTTACCTGACACATGGAGTGCAAGTGTTTGCATACAAAGAAGCACATGAACAAATGTATATTAATGTTTGTTAGGAATTAAGCTTTATAAAGATAAACAGAAGGTATATTGATCTTTTATGAGGTGCTACTATGTTGTGTGATTGTGTGTGTGTGTGTGTTTAGGGTGTATGCAGGCAGTTAGGGGTGACTGAGCTGGTTTTCTGTTGCCCTGAGAAGCATGTAATTGCACAGTGGCTTTCTGTGAGGGGACAGGGGGTAAAACAGGAAAGAAGGAGTGTAGGAGGAGAGAAGAACAGCCATCTCTTCTGAGAGGAGGGGAGAATAAGAGAGGAGGGTAGGCCAGGGCCTCTCTCTCTCTCAGACACACGGGAGCCGGAGGAGAATGGTGGATTACAGAGGCGTGGACCGCAACGAGTCGGAGCAGAGCGAAGCGTCAAGCCGCTCATAAATCCTCTCACTGCCTCCTGCCCTTCTCCCGCCATCCCTCGCCCTCCATCTCTCCCTCCCTCCACCTCTCCCTGTCAATCTGTCTCTCAATCCCACATTTAGACTTACATAAGCACTGCGGCTTTGGCTCTCAGAGGGCGAGTCAGCATAGCTGATTTGATACAGATAGCAGCATCAGTCCTGTGAGCAATTAATCATCAAATAAAGCTACGGTTCATACATGCCCTGCATACATTTAATGCTCACTGAAGATCAGTGTGCTGAAACATTAGGCACGTATCAGATGGGTTACTGAACGCACCAGCGCGGCTTGGCATTATTGATGGTGACAAACCATTACAGTGTGAATGAAAAACTCAGGTTGGCGCTTACATCTCTAGAAAAGGAGAAGGGAAAGATATGTATATAAATATAAAACCTTCCCAACTCCCCGTTTTAATCGATGCATGACAAATCTAACGGCTTCACTAATATCATCTCCTCGTCGCCCGTTTTTTTTCCTTTCATAAGGAGACGTTCCTTTGAAGATAAACATCTGCACTCTCTTTAATGATACGCTGTCTGAGCTCCACTTGTAATAACTGCTGTTCAAAGGTCTGAACAAAATGATGAATTAGCTAGGTTCGCCACAGCTGAAGCTACGGAGGAGCTTGCCTTTCTTTAGCCGAGCCAGAGAGGCATCAGAGTTGGCACCTGACAGCTCTACCTATTATTCGATGATGGTTAGGGGGTGCTTTTTGCTTAGCTCAGATTGGATCCTGTCTCCTGGAATGAATTATCAAAGGCAGTGGGGAGGATTAATAAATCATCAGCCTGTTTTCTCCCCCGTGTTATGTTTATTTCACAAACTGAATGGCTCCTCTCGTTCTGCCACACTCTCTCTCTCCCCCCTCGCTCTTTCTCTTCCTGCCTTCCCTTTGAATCACAAGTAGCTTCCTATTTGCCCTCATGCTGTCTGCACAGGTGACAGAGATGATGGGACACGTACTTGTGTGTATGTTTGTGTGTCTGTATGTGTTTTTGTGTGTATGTGTATGTGTGTGTGTGTGTGTGTGTGTGTGTGTGTGTGTGCATGGTGTCGTTGGAACATGACGTGTCCTAAGACATGGTTTAGAGCAGAACCGCTGGCTAGTTCAGGTCTGTTGTAGCCACCCCTACTGTGTCTCCTGCTCGGGGTGAAAAACGGCCGCCAGGGTTTTGGCCCTTATTAGCAGTCTGTAATGTCCTCTTCACGAACAAGGGCACAGGGAGAGGGGAGGTCAAGCAACTACAGAGAGAGATAGAGAGAGAGAGAGAGAGAGAGAGAGAAAGGGGGAGAGGGAGAGAGGAGGAAAGAAAGAAAGAAAAGGGGAGTATTAATATTCACAGACTCCCAGTGCATCCTAAATATTTTATTACTTCCAGCTGTTTGATGTTAAGGAGGCTCACTAGAGAGGGTACATACCCTTCTCCCCCACAACACACACTCAAGCACACACACATACACCCATTCTGACACATATATGAATTCTTTAATATCTGTATAGTATGCATAGTATGCACATGAGTGTGGGTCAGCATGGGTCATCCACTCAGTTATCTTGTCCTTTCTTGTGCATATGTATGTGCGTGTGTGTGTGTGTCTCATTGCATCACACTTCCCAACAGTACATTCCTTCACCGATCCTTCTCATTCCTTATTCTGGTCCCGTTTTCAACTCATCAGACAACAGGTAATGAGGTTTCTGTTCTGAGACACAGAGCGATTAACTAGACAGGCGGAGAATCTCTTACCAATTGACCTGTCCATGCTCCGCCCACAACTGTGCTCTTATCTGCCAACTGTTGTGAGGTTGGACAAGCTTTACAGAATGGTGGAAAAATATGACATTCCATCTAATGAGAAACTTTACCACACAATGGCATAATTTCCACATTTAGAGTGTAATAAATTTCAAATGACAATTATGTTGTATAGGTGTAAAAGGTCACATGGTTAGGACAAGTCAGGGGTAGTTTTTGTGTTGTGTATTCGAGGTTACATTAGGGTGGAAAATGAATTGCCTTTCTCAACCTGGCTAGTTTCAAAGATGACAAAAATATTCAATTCATTTGGTTAAATGGGATTTTTGCTACCTCACATCAGTTGCAACAAAAGACATTTCATTTGGGGGTGGCGCATAGATATGTCGGCCTGTTTGTCATTTAAGTCTGTCTGACTACTTGCCTGTCTGTCTTTATCTCTGTCTGCCTATCTTGTCTTCCTTTGTGTCTGGTTTTCTGTCTGTCTGATAGTTTGCCTGTCTTTCTTTCTGTATATCTATACGGATTGTCTGAATTTGTGGGGATTTTTCTATCAGTCTTACTGTCTTGACCATCTTCCCTTTCGTCCCTCTGTCCTTCTGTTTATCTATTAGTTTTTCTGTCTGTATGTCATTTTTTCTGTCTGTCTTTCCTGATTGCCCGGCTCATCCTGATCAATAGACTTGTGTTTGAGTCGCTCTCTCTTAAATGTAGTCATCTCTCTCACTACCCTATTAATGCTCCCAGTCATGTGGGCCTCAATAATTGCATTTGACTGAAAAATGGCTGCAGTAGTTTTCTTATAATGCAAAGTGCCAGATCATTATTCAGATACTGTTATATGGTCATATTGATCGTTCATGATGAATCTTGAAAATCTTTAGAGGGAGAGACATTTACAGTTGTTGAGTGTATTGTGCACACTGAAAAAAACCCACTTTTTTTTTCAAACATCTGCTGTGATTAACAGAAGCATATGAAATCTACTTTCAGCATGTCGGGTCTAGTGTTCCATTATTGTGAGTGACAAATTGCCTCATCCAAATATAATAAATATTATATGCTGTGATATATGTATTCCTTTAAATGATTTTGAATCATTCCACTGCCTTTGGTCTCTTTGTCTTGTTTTTTTTTTGTTTTTTGTTTTTTAGATAACATAGTGTTTTAGGTATTAGCGTTTTAGGTATCATAAACTGGCAGAATATTATAGTTTTGGAAATATTCGACGTACACAGGATTTGGAAGGGCTTAAAATTTACAGGCAGACTCTGCATGCGAAGAGTCCCGCAACACTTTCTCCTTTCTTTTAAACCCCTCTAACTGGGCGGTGACTTTGATAATAAAAAGAAAAGAAGAGAAGAAAGGGAAGTACCAAAACCTGTAGGGCCTGTGGTCCCTCTGGATCCCTCTCTTCTTCTGTCTCTCACTCTTTCTCACTTATCTTATATCTCTCTCTCTGTTGTGTATAGTTTCTTTCTGTATCTTGCACTCATTCTTTCTTTCTGTTTTGTTTCTCTCCCTCTCTGTGTCTCTCTGTTTCTTGTTTTCTTACGCACTGTGCTTGTCTGACTCTCTTGGTTTCTGTCTCTCCGCCTTTCTCCCCTTCTCTCTCTCTGGCTCTATATTTCAGCAGCGTTATCAAGCACAGGGTGAAGTGGCTGGCTGATAGATGGAGGAGTGTGGGGCAGGAGGAATATGGCGGCTGTTGGAGGGCATGCTGGGTTTATTTATTGGAGCGAGGCTGCAGGGTCCAGCAGTGTTATTAATAACAGTGATAGACTGGACCTCACACACTCCATCACACACAGTGCTGTCTCTCTCTCTCTCACACACACACACACACACACACGCACACACACTCACCAACCAACTTTGACACCCAGAGAGAGACAGTCTCTGTGTTGCTTCTTAAAAGATCTGCACCATCTTATTGTTATTTTTAAAACAGTCTAACTCCTACCCAGCGCTAATGTACTTTCTCTCACTGCTCTCTATGCAGATATGTTTAAAATAAAAGAGAGAACAACTACTTCTCATTACATCAAGCAGACTGCATGCGTTGTGTATGTGTGCTAATATTTCTGCACAAATGTCCTCATAAAGACTTGACAAAGACAGTAAAATGTAGAAATAATGACATGTGAGGTCTGTGTGGGTGAAGTCAGGGATAAGCTTGTTAAGAGAAACTGTATGAGCCAGAACATTAATTGTTATGCTTTTATAAGTATTCAGTTTCTGGCAGTAAATTTATAGTTTACTGGCTGTGGGTTAAGTCACGTTTACAGTCAGAGTTATGAGCAGGGTAACACTGCTTCAGGCTTAGGGTTACATTAGGTTTAGGATTAGATTTAGATGTTGAATTAGTTATATTAACATTTAGGTCAGTGACTTCATAAGCACAGTTATACAAGAAAGTCTAATGTGTATGTGTGTGCATGTGTGTATGTCTGTGTGTGTGTGTTTGTGTGGTGTGCCTCTCCAGCAGGACCCCAGATCAAAACCATGCCCACCCCTCCTTCACCCCCCATCCCCGTTCTCTCTCCACCCCCTCTCTCATTAAAAACTGCAGGCTCTGGCTTCTAATTAAATCCCACTTGAAAAGTCTTAAAAGTCAGCCTCAGATTGATTCAATTTGCATTTCTGAATAGGGAACACTGCCTAAAAGGATTAATACATTGGTCGAAAAAATGCCTCTTTCTAAACCATGCCATAGCAGCTTGTAAGACAACATGCAGAAGACCCCCCCCTCAAAAAAAGAAAAAAAAAAAAATCAGACACTCTATCTCACTCTCTCTTTTCTCTCTCGCCTGTGACGTAAATCTGGCTGGCTAGCAGAGGGCTGTGGGGCCTTGCAGAGTGCATCAGAGAGAAAAGCACTGAGGTCCTTGGTGATCTCACAACAATTAGATCACATTTAGGACTTAAGCATCTGCATGATGACTTAAATGGGGGTCTAGCGTACCACTGGGGATGGCAGTCATAAAAACTCATGCTTGTCTTCAGAAAGGACCAGTGATTTGTTTCAGCACAAGGAAAGGGCTACAGTGCAGTCTATAATTAGGCAGTTTTCATTATGAACTTCAGTCACTCCATTAAATCTGAAATGAAACCATGGCTATGGGTTTAAAGTGTAGGAACTCGACTTTGATGCAAAGGTATTTTAATCTGCTTTAGGTGAACCATATAGAGTTCACAGCCCTTTTTACATACAGAGCCCCATTTCACTAGCCCAGAAATAACTGGACTCTTTTAGAGCCTGCACAACCGTGTTGTGGATGTTCAATGAGTTTGTAGTGGCCAGTGACATTTTCTATGCTGGGTTGACTGCATGAAAGTGGCAGACACCAAGAAACCAAGCTAGCTGAGGAACTTGACAACGTGGAAACTGTGGCTGAAAGGAGACCGTTGTCTAGACTTCAGTCCATCATGGACAGTACTGATCACACACTCCGCAGTGTGGTGGCTGAAATGATAAGTACTTTTAAGCACATGCTCAGCAGCACAAAGTGCTCCACTGAACGCCACAGAAAACGTTTCCTTCCCACAGTTCTCTTAATGGGAGCTTAAACATTTCATTTTGTGCAATATCTTGTTAATATTATGTGCAATAGTCTTACCATGTGAATATCACTACTTATGTCAATATTACTGTGTCTCTGTGAGTCTGTGCAGTCATGTCATTAGCAGTTACCTCTGGGATCAGTAAAGGCATCTGATTCTGATTATCTTAAATACACTATATATCTCACTGTATTCAGACACCTCTTCAGATTAGTGAAATCAGCTATTTTAAGGTGCACCCATTGACTCAGGTATTCAAATAGCAGACATACAGCTGGCAGCTCCACAGAAAAGCACTATTAATTGATTGGGATGCTCTGGAGCACCAGCGCATGAGCCTAAAGTCACCATGACCAGCACCAAGTGTCTGCTAGAGGGATATGACTGTCATATCTAATAACAGATTTTCAAATCAGACAGTTAGAAAGATAGATAGAGAAATGGACAGACAGATAGATGGATAGATCATAAGAATCAGAAATTGTTTGATATACTGACAGACAGACAGACAGACAGGCAGGCAGGGTTTATGTCTGAGAAGATAAAATGTTTCTGCACAATTTCAAATTCATCTTGGGGCTGACGCCATTATCAATAAAAAAAACAACCAGACACTTTCACTTCTAGCCGTACATGCCTATGTGCACACACTTGGAAAAATAAGCAGTCCTCTCACATGTCTCTCATATATAAGATTTTGCAAATGTACTCTACAGGCTTTTTGTACACTTTTATTTCTGAGTATTTCTAGTGGTTCTTTTGGTCACTGTTGGTGTATTACTTACTTTATGACGCATCTATGCCTGTGCTCTAGACAGAGTCTTTGATCAATCATTTTCACATTCATCTATCACCACTGCTTTGCTCCCCTTTTGACTACCGCCTCATTTACGACCACTCATCTCTCTAGAACTCACATCTACTATCAAAGCAAGCTCTCTTTTCTTAGCTCTCTTGTGCATAAACTGTGTGCTTTGGGCCCCAGTGTGTATAGGAGGGGCTGCAATTACAGTACAGTTCATCCAGTAGCCTTCAAATGAGACCTGAAACGGCGTGGGTTAATCACTTTGTCTCATCTCAAATCCAATGTGCCTAAACATCAATCACCGTCCAATTCCTTAGGTACTGTACTGAATTACTTGAAGGTGCTCTGTGAAGCACATGAGATGCAACATGATATGAGATTATCACAGGTAGTAAGAGTGTAAGGGTTTTAGTTATTTATTTATTGAGCCTGGAGTATATTTTGATCTTTTTTTTTTCTTGCCATGATCACTTTGGTCAGTCTGCGTGAAATGCAGTTTAAAAAACCTACTGGTTTGGTCTGTGAAAAAGAAAGCAACACTGACCCCTGCTGCAGGGTGGGCAGCACACTCAGTGATGATTTCTGTCGTGCTATATAATGCTGGATTCTCCTCATTTCTTTTCCTTCCCTGGTGCTCCTTGGGCATATGTTTACAATCTAACATCCATGAATTCATTAGTAAACTTATTGGACTTGCTGTGTGCTGGGGTGTCTCTCGTCTAGCCTGTGTGTGTGTTGCCTGTTAATGTGACTGAGTGGCTCCTGCTGGACTGGGGCCTGCTTGATGCGATGGGGCTCGACAGGCGTGAAGTAGCTCAAATCAGGCGAGTAGGCGGCAGCAATTAACCCCTTTCACTGCAGGACTTCACTCCACATCGAGCTGCCTGCGGAAAGGACAAGCTGGTGCCATGGAGGCTTGCTCAGGGCTTCAATAAAATCTACTGCTGGAAGGCTTTTTTTTAAACACACTGCAGGCTGGGCCTAACTTCTCATCTGAGTTTGCTTTTGTGGAGTAACTGTCATGAGCACATCGCTTTAGCCTGCTTTGAAAAAAGAAAATACAGAAATAAACTTATATATATAATTTAGCTCTGTTAACTTTGCATCTACATCTGTGAATTATATATTTAAAAAAAAGAAAAGACTGTTATCGTAAAGCATGCCTGAACGAAGTTGTGGAAAAGTGGAAAAAGTTTTTCTCTGGAAAAGAAGAAGCAGGTTTAGTGCCATCTGCTGGAGTTTTGTCATTTATTGCCTACTGTCATGGGATGAATCGAATGATCTGAATTGATTAATTTTTCCACTTATAGCTGTTGTGTTCCAGAAACAGTAACAATGCTACAGAGGGCATCTACACCAGTTCCAGACTCTGTTTTGTGCTCCTTGGTTCAACTGCATAAAAAGATATTTGGTTTAGATCTATTTATTTTATAAATCTTCCAGTCAGCTCCCTCACAAAAAACTATTACATGAAATTGTTCTCAACTCATTTTTTTCAACCTCGCCTGTGTAGGTGGTTTTGAATAGTAAAGAAAAGGAATATATATTTGTGATGTTCTTGTGTGTGTGTGTGTGTGTGTGTGTGTGTGTGTGTGTGTGTGTATGTGTGTGTAGAAAGAGAGAGAGACATAGAGAGAGTGAGTTTGTTTTCATCCATCACCCAGAGTAACATCACAATTCCAACTCCTGAGAGAATGACTTCACAACCCCCTAGTTTCTATCACCACTACCTCTGACTGCAGTCTGTAAACTTCTCAACAGTGAATCATCAACCATCACTCTTCATCAGACTACCATGAACATCTTTGTTTACATATCATGCACATTTGTGTGACTGATATTATGCACATTTGTGTTGATATCAGTGTTTTTTTAGCACTAACTTGCCTCTGCACGATGCACAGATGTGTTTCCATTTCAGCCTCGCAGTTTAGCCCCTTACTAAATCATACGTCTGCCTAAATAAGAACAACAAAGCTAGATGTGGTAAGCTAACTTTTATTTGCCTTTACAAAATTCTTATCTTAGTATATTACTATGTTTTGCACTATAAATGACATTTATATGACATTTAAACGAAAATTGCTTCTTAAACCCTCTTAGATTCAGTCTTTTTTCACTCTTTAGCCTACAGAAAGTAACAGTGGAGTTATCACATGCTTACAAGAACACAAGAACAAGTCAAACTGCAGTTTCTGGCCATATACAATTTATTCTTACTCCGAAATCCCCCATATGTGTTTGTTTTTGTCATTTTAATGTAAAAAGTTTGTAAGAGCTATAAAATATTTCTCCCAGATTTTCTGTGGTTTCTGGAGTCCTGTCATGGATGTCCATTTTTCCCCACTGACTTTAAAATAGGAGCCCCACAGAGTATATTTATCTGTGATTGTTTCAAAAACAAGACTAGCTGAACTGTAATAAACAGCTAAATTACAACCACTGGAGCATGATATTGGCCTTCACAATACTAATTTAAAGGAGTGCTACAGTATTCAAATGAGCCCTCTAACAAACCACACTTTTCACTGCATGCTTTGAGCACTCTGACCAGTCCAGAATGTGTGTTGCATTAGTTGTTTTGATAAATAAAGGAACATGATCCAACAAATGTATATCATTTTGTTTAAAATAATTTTGAACCAGTTTTTAACCATGTTGAGGGTTTCATGGTCTTTTATGTTTTATACTGTCTGTAATGTGATCACAGTAAAGTACTGTATCCGGATCCTGCAGCTGTAATTAAGTACTCAGATACTAAAGCAATAAGCCAAGATGAACCATGTGTTAATGTGACTGTATCTCAGGTAAGAGTGTTTAATTAGCAGTTTGTTTAGAATATGTTATTGTTTTCAAGTAATCACGGACTGCCAAAGGAGGATGAAAAACCTTCAGTTGGCCACCAGTGTAGATTGCAGTCATTTCTTTATCTTATTGCTTTGTAAGTAGTTTTTGCTTACTAAATTACCTCTGCAAACAAAATTCTTTGCCATTTTGCCTCAAGTGCCACAAGTGCTACGTAAACTGGATTAACTCAGAAATGGACATTGAAAGCCTGTAAGACACTTTTTACTTTCCTATATTGTAGCTTTACAGCAAATCATGTAGTTAGTACTTTAATTCAAAGCCTAACGTAGATTGTTAGCTGTGTTTTAGAGGATAAGTTGTCAGCTTCTCAGTTAAAATAACACTGACTTTTTACTATCAGTCTCTCTTCTATACAGATACTACACAGATATCATACTATTCATCTGTCAGTTCACTCAGTGGTCTATGTAAGCAGCATAGCAACAGTCAAAGATTATGATATGCGAAGGACCAACGACCCAGCATGTCACGGAGAGCATAATTTATGAACTGTTGAAATGCTGCCAGACTGTTGCACAAGCAGAAGGGCATTACCAAGGTCTCATAGTGGCGGCTGGGAGTTATGAAGGCCGTCTTCCACTCGTCACCCTCCTTGATGGGGACAAGATTGTATGCTCTCCGAAGGTCCAGTTTGGTGAAGATGGGTGCGCCAGAGAGGGCGACCAGGATGGTGTTGGTAAGCGGGAGTGGATGACGGTTCTTGATGGTGATCTTGTTAAGTCCCCAATAGTCGATGCAGGGACGGAGACCCCTGTGGCAACTGGATGGCCCTACGCTTACTAAACATCTCCACTAGGTCATGGTATGGGACGGGAATGGCCTCCGCATTGACGTCATTGACTTTGGACTCCCCTGAGCACATCCCAGTGGGCACCTGGAGGCAGAGCTCCTGACGGGCGCCATTGGAGGATTTTGTGTAGGATCACGTGACTGGTTGTGTCAATTTCTCAAGAGAGTTCTGCCCTTTTCCAGAACCCACAGTGAACCTGAATGTCATGGCAGTGAACAGACAGTTCATGGAGGACAGCTAGGAACTGTATCATCCTTTCATAGAATGTGTGATGGAACTCTATCCATGATCCAACAATAGCTCCACATTATGTTGTATATAAAGAGTTTAGTCATATTCATTATTTCCATAAGGTGTTCCAAGGTGCGCAGAGTCTGATTTTTCATGGGTAATACACACATAAGGTGGAGGGTGATTATTTTCCATCTGCTAACTAACAGGAATTTCTGGGGACTGGTGCAGCTGGCCACATCCTCCTCCTGACCATCCTTTGTTACTAAGGCAATATTCATGTTTCATTTCTAATGACCAAATATGGGCCTCCAGGTTGTGGTATTATTTGATTTAGGTAAAGTTACCATGGTTACCTCCCAGAATATTAAATCCCTTAAAACACCAAGGTCAGAAAAAAAAAACTCTCGCTATCACGTACATGTAGATGATTATCTTTTAATATATCAGGAAGCCTTTGAACTTTCCATTTATCTCTCTCCTACACTGCTCTGCTCAGTTACAAAAATGTTTTTTTCCAGCTAGAAGTGACTTTGAGCCAGCACCATAAATGCCACTGGCCTGCTTTGCATTGCCTAGCTCTCTTGAAAAGACTGTTATACCTCATATGTGAGTGTGGTAATTTGCTGAAACTCTTCAGAAGAATTGTGTAATGGCAGGAAAATCATGTTTTATGCTGTGTTCTCCAGAGCCCTCGTAGATGGCAGGCTGATAGTGTGCTTGAGCAGTCTGAAATATGAAGTGTCCATTTGTGGAGTTAATGAACGACTGACTTACAGAAAACGTGGCTGGTCCTTCAGTCTTTGTTCATTACATGAGAGAGAAGGCAGAGTTTGCTAGAGATGCTTCCTTTGCATATTGTCAGTATTGAGTAACTTCCATGTGGTTACTTTGGTGGTGTGTGATATGAGTAAAATTTATATCATGCTATAATTAAAATTTCTAATGTTTTTTGTTTATATCGTGGTATAGCAAACTAACATTTACATTTTTTCCAAATAGAAATCTATTAGGAAAAAAGTATGCCTTGTTAGGTTACAACGGCTTATTTTACTACAAATAGATACGACCATGGGCGCCGGAACCATTATAGCATGGACTTTTCAAAATCATTCATTTGCAACCCACCCCCCACCCACCCACCCACAACACACACACACACACACACACACACACACACTTTTTGTTTCCCCGGACAACGACCACGCAGCATTCCCCCTAGAGGACGGAGACTTTGCACGCGAGGAGCGACCCATTCACCAGCCGTCCACCGCCACAGCCTTGGGTCTTTGAGAAGTGTCTCAAAAATGTCACTGAAAAATAAAGAGAAACCACACAAAGTGGGAGGGATTACTTTTTGTATGGCATTATACTCTCTTGAGGATATAAAGTGTCCATACCAGAGCTCTGTCAGCCGTTAGAAACATTACACCTGCAAATGCTGTAACTACCGCCCACGACATGGGTGAGAGGTTGAATTTTAAGAGGAAAATATTTACCAGTTAGATTTATTAGGTGTCTGGTGCTCACACATTTTCTGTGTGCACAGTAAACTCAGGAACTAAATATGTCCAAAAAGTCAGTGTGCCAAGCTGCTCTTCAAATCATGCTCCTCCGTGAGGGATAACTATGCAGAGGGGCACATCACAAGATCTGCACTTGTACATTGTCTTAATTTTGCAAGGTGTACTTTTCCACCTCCCTTGAGTGGTTTTCATGTAAGAGTCAGTGGGGACCTCACAAACCAAAACAGGAAAACATCCTTTGGTCTCTGCTTCTGAGTCAGAGATGAGGATGCCTCACTGGTGGCCTCTCCAGTGGCCTCTTCAGATGTGAATGGCGGTGGCTGCCTACTATCAGCAAGCTCCATGCACAATGGCTCCTTGATGTGCTTCTGAGTGAGTGACTTCTTGTGCTTTGTTAGTGCCATTTCCTTATGGATGACGAAGAGTGTTTCGTATACCAATTTCTGCTCTTAGGTATTACAGAGAAATACTTTATCAGAATGTCTGCACCCCCATGAACTTTTGTGCATAGGATCTGGCACGGGGATCTGTTGAATAGGCCAGGTGCCATTTGATTTCTGACCTCATGCTGCACATACTGCCCACTATAGGCTTTGTGTATAGTGGAGCACACTGTGACATCTCAGGTGTCCCTCTTCTTCATAAACTGCTATTTCTGATCCATAGCATTTCCCCACGCTTCACGTTATTGACAGGGCATTGACGGTAGACCTATCCAGATCTCAGGCATTGTTTCACTAGCTGCAAAACCAGTTCTCTATTGCTGTTGGAAGAGCAGCGAGCCATTGTAAAAGTTGTAAACATACACTGTGTACCTCACGCCCAGATAGGGCACAAGGAGCAGATCGACAGCCAGATCAAAGCTCAGTTTGTTTCCTGACGGATTCTTTGCTTTCCCCTTATAGACACGTGTAGCTCGAGCCGTCAGTTAGGATGAAGAGCTTGAACCTCCGCTTGAGAGGCTTGGTAAGTTTTCTATTGTGAGGTTCTGGCACAAGTGGTAGAATACCCTGCAGGCTGTCAGGATTTCCTCCTGGAAGGGCTTGAGGTAGATGAGACCTAGGCTGACCTTGGAGTTGGTCAGTGGGTCAGTGCTGCAATACCAAGAGCACTGAAGCAAGTATGCACTGATGGCCTCATACCAGTACCCAACAAGTATGCCCTGATGGCTTCATACCAGTACCCAGAAGCTAAAAACCTGTGAATATGCAGGTAATCCTTCCTCCTCATGTCCCAGACAGCTGAAGACTTTACCAGGCCGAGGTAGATGATGATGCTGACAAACATGAATGCTTCCTCAGGATTTATGACCGTCCACTGTCCTCTATATTGTGTGCATCACATCTATACTAAAGAAAAGCTAGAAGAGATCAGAAGGGCTATAGTCCTTTTGAACATTCATCTGTCTGAACTCTCGAAATGGCAATGGAGGATGTTGCTCATCATCTGCTCCAAGTAGTCACACCATCTGTCCTCGGGTGCCATGCCACTAGGTTATTGCCCAGCTGAGGTGTGGGAGGAGCTTCCAAGTGGTGGAGACAATGATGTGGGTTCTCTTCTCTTGGCAGGTGCTGTCCTATTTATGTCTCTGGTGCCTCTGGCACTATGCAGTCCTCTAGTAGTGTGTGAGGGGTGTTCACAGACGGAGGAAGAGTAGAACTTGATGGCCTTGGAAGAAGGTAGTGTAGTTTTCACACTGGGGAAGGAAAGATGGGGTTTCAGTGCTTGGAGGAACTTCTTCATTGCAAAAAAGGTAGAACAACTTGAACAAATGGATAAAAGAGGCAACATATGGAAAAAAAAATTCGAGCTGCCTTGGTGTGTCAAAGATCACAACCATCATGATGGGCAGCTTGTGCTGACATTTCCCTGATTGAATTTACTAAGCACTACATAAACAAAACAAATGCATGCTTGAGGCAAACAAACAAAAAAGCCGAAAGAAAAAAATCACTTTTTGAATGTATTTTACAATAGTTTTGAAAAGCATAAAACCTTTAAAAAGCTGCTGCTACAAAGGAGGAGGCAGCACGTTCCCACATTCAGCTGTGTACAAGTATGTTCTGTACTGAGTGTTTTTTCGCATAGTTATTAATTTTATTCTTTTATCTTACATGGACAAACCAGTAGCAGGTATAATGACCACATTCACTGTGTCTGTTTAGTGTTTGTAGCGTAACACATTCAATACAAATAAAACGTTTAATCCATGTGTAATAGTTTTTGATGTCTTTACATGTAACTTTTCATATCACAATATAAAACCATGGTATTATGAAAATTATAAAGTGTAGTATGTTTACGTTGAATACTTTAAGTGAGATGTGCATACAAACTAATCATAGGTTGGAACATATTGACATATTTGAACACAAACAGGGTTTAGTGCTGATGCCATAGGTGCAAAAGATTCAAGAAAAAATAGCTAACTATAGTTAATCTATAAGAAATAGTTAATCAGGGCAACACCTAGAGGCTATCTTTAGCTTTGAATTGAATTTTACTTTTTGTGGTCGACTAGGACATTACATACCGTTACAATGGAACTGAATGTTTTTAGGAAGTGTGAGCAAGCTAGTAAACATCTCTGTAAATGTTCTGAAGCATGTTGGTGAGGGAAGAAAGCCAGGCAGAGAAGAGACATTTCCTGCCTCGGAATAGGGCGCACAACACTCAGTAAAACGCTTCATCCAACAGATAAAAACACCCAGCTGGATTATGTGAGAGAATCTCCTTGGAGAAGCACCATAGAGAATACATGGTCAACCACTGACATTCTTAATTAACAAGTCAAATGGGAAGGATTTATTTATTTATTTTTTACAGTCCAGTAGGTGGTGGTAATGCACCTTTAAGCTACAGCCAAAATTAAGATAACACGGTAAAAGATTATCTTTTGGACAGTTTTATATTTTGGATTCTGTGGCTTCAAACTGAACAAAACATGTAGCCTGAGAATCAACAGCTATGCTAGCAAATCGCTGTTGTTGGTACAAAATCTTGCATCTCTAAAAAGGTAAGCTGACAGGAGATGGAAAAAACAAACAAATAAACAAACAAACAAAAAAAACCCTAAAACATTCTTAACATTTAATGTAAATCAATCCAGTGAATCCAGTGAACATTAATTTTACATAATATAAAAGGCAGCTTTGTTTAATTTATGCAAAAAATTAAAAGACTGTATGCAGCAATATTTCTTTCCTGTAAGGAAAAGCTAATGTTCTCTTCTTATTGAAATAATGTCTGTTTAAGCTCATCTGCTTCTAATCTTTGGTGAACTTCTCTGATTGAACAAACAGTACAGGGAGCATTCAGCAACTTTCATAAACAAACATACTTAATTGCAAGACATTTCAAGGTCACCGATTTGTGAAACAGAGGTTCAGTTTTTTTTTTTTATATGATTTCGTATTTGCACACACACAAGCTTTTGAATAATGGGCACCTCAGTCAGTAGTCCAACAGATAAAATCTACCATGATAAGCAGTCAAAATATTCTGTCAGTTAAGCAACCGGACAATTCAAGACCTGTGATAATGTCTGTGAGCTTTCCTTATTGTCAATAAATGCAGAATGTGGAAATTATCACTCTTAAAAGGCTCTTCATGAAGCATTTGAGTTCATTTAAATGTGCCATATAAATAAATGTCCAAATTAAGATGTCAGCTATTAAAGAATTGAAGTATTTGGTGAAATTGTTCTTAGCATCTGAGGTAAGGAAACTGACATCTTGTTTTGTGAAACATATGGTAAAACTTGGTTTAAATCAGGGGTTTCAAACTTCTGTCTTGGAGGGCCGGTGTCCAGCACAGTTTGATGGTTCTCCTCCTCAAATACATTCACTAAACCTGACAATTAACTGGCGAGGTGAACCAGGTGTTTCTGAGCAGGGAAATCACTAAAACGGGGACTGGAGTTTGACACCCATGCTTTAAATTGTTCCTGCTCTGAGAGTTCAGCAACTACTCAGTATAACTTTGTGCAGAAATATGAAAGGTTTGTAGATCAAATAGTGGAATTGCCTCACTATGAATAAACAACCTGGTTAATGATTTATGCATCAGTCATATGTAATGATTTATGTTGCTTATGTTGGAATTCAAATGACCATATGAAACAATTCTAGTTGGAAAACATAATCACATTGTATTGCCTTGTATATCCTTTAGACTGCAATTTTCAGACTCATTTCTTATTTATTGACTCCCCAACCCAGGTGATGGGACATGAGTGAGGATATGCAAATTAATTTCTTTCGAGACTCTGATTGCCCACGCTATGTCAGCAAAAAAGCTTTTTCTTCTGAAGAATAGTTTGGTGGGATGTATGTTTTTGCAAAGTACCCCTTAATGGACAGGCTTCTGCTTACTAGAAGTGAATGTCTAAGTTAGATGCATAAGATGCTTTGCATGTAAACAATTAATTAGGTATTCATTAGGAATTAGGAAGAAAAAAAATTGCAGTGCTCTTGTCTCATTACATAAGACCAAGAAGTCAAGAATGCACTTGAAGTAAATAAGGCACTACATTCTGTGCCAGTTGGTTTAAGAACAAGGGAGATGTACCGGATTGTGGCAACTACAGAGGAATAAAGCTAATGAGCCATACAATGAAGCTTTGGGAAAGAGTGGTGGAAGCTAGGC
>JBBIGA010000007.1:14126206-14161945 GCA_037576975.1 Alestes dentex | reverse complement strand
CTTCTCTACTAGGCTTAGCAGCAGGCGCTATGCTCGAAGAGATTTGCGGTAAAGATTTTAGTCAAATGGCGCTCTCCTCTCTGAGAACAAGAAGGTTTTTGAAACACTAGAGTGGTTTTATATAACTTGCAGTAGTATTGGTTTTATCTCGTGTACTATTTCCACACAAATTAGGTACTTTGTGTTTGTCTTTAGACCAAAACTGTTTTCTGAACAGCTGAACTGCTGGCCAGCTCTAAATAGCAGATATTAGTCCATTAGTCTGTAAAACACCTACAGTATATAAATTCTGTTTTAGACTTTTGTTTATGTCACAGTGGCTGAATTATCAATGGAATTCTCCTTTAAATAGAAACACACATGCACCTCTGTAAAACAGCTCCATGAACAATATATTAAATAAGTACACTGAAGCCAGTTTTGAATATTTAAGCATTGAAGTGTGAGACAAATGTCAGAAGAGATGATTAGCTCACCTTTGTGATAGCCATTGTGTGCGTGTGTGTTTGTGTTTGGTTGTTCCACGTACATAGTTCAGGAGTCAGGCTTGTCACATCTGACAAAAGAAAACCCTCCTATTGGGTACAGGGGTCAGTTAATCACCATGCAAGTAATCATCAACCAAATGTGAAATTATCATCTCCAGTGTAGTGTTGCTTTGTCTATAATTTTCCCATTTTGGCCAATACATACCAGATGTAAAGATAAGGCTAATGTCAATATGTTGGTCACCTATTGGAGCTGTTTTGTATGCATGAGCATGCTTTATGATTGAATAAGAAAGAGCCTGCCATGTGCACAGACTTCTTAAATATCTCAAGCAGCCACAGGACCATGAACAAAGCTGATTGCCCTTCTAGGTTAATTTGCATGATAACATATCCTATTATTGACTTTGGAATAATTAGCAAGACAGCTTTTAACCCACCACGTGTCCTGAGGTGATCTCAGTGGAATGTATGGAGGGGGTTGTCACTGTCCGTAGTCAAAGTACAGTTAATGAGTCCTTCGTGTTCTGATGAAGGTTCTGTATTTGGAATGTTTCACTCATTTGCTCATGCACCATTCATTATAGTGGAGAATGCTGATGAGTCATCTGAGAGATTTATGGTTGAGAATTCAGCCAGAACTACATCCTAGCTGTTACACTATATGGTGCACTATTTCTGTGAAGGGGACTGATTTTGGGTGCAGCTGCGGTGTGCTCTGGAGTCTTGCTGTCTTTCCCAGTCCTGCTTCTGGAGGAGTCGTGTTCATAATATCATAGTATTTCTTCTGTATACTCGTTTAAACTTAGAAAGGGCTTTATCATTAGCTAACTGACTTATGTGTGGCTTATGCAGGGAGCAAAGGAAAACACTACAATGTGCAGTCAAGGGTTATTTTGGACCAGGACAAGGAAGCATTCAAGTAAATCCACAGAAAGACCACTTTTGAGTAGCTTTTTCAGCATAATCTTTATTGATGGCATAGAGTACAACAAAACTTTCAGTGCCTTTCCCTTTTTTTAGCAAAGGAATTTTAAACCAGCTGACTCAAACACTCTTAAAATAAATGTGCCACACTGATGATGTGGTGAAAATAGGGCATTATGGACTGCTAAATAAAAAGGCATTGAAAGAGACACTCAACCACTGAGTGGACTAAGTATGAAATGACATTAAGTCATTTAGAAATCATTTGGCCACGGCAGAGGGAAGACAATTATTTTATTTTCTTAATTGATTTTAGATTATATTTCATTTTTTGCTTTTCTTCTCTTTGCTTTGAATCATCTCCCTCAAAAACATGTAACTGACTGGATTGTATGAAGCAAAACAAAACTGACATCATAATGCATTGGCTTCGAAATGCAATGTTAATTTGGGGAATCTCATTTAAAGATTAAGCAAAGCGCAAGAGGGAATTTCTATCAGATACTCAGTTTTTTAAAAAGATTGCCAGTGCACTTGTGCAGGGTTTTTACAAGGACAATCTGTGCTAGATTCATTTATTGGATGATGAGATGAGATTTGAAGGCCCGGCATGATGATTTAGACTTGCTAATTACATCATGTTATTTAGGGGCTTTTGACTTTCACATCACATTAGCAATGTCAGCGTTGTGACTCTGGTGGAAAATTACTGAGTCCTGAATTCAAATCCTGGCTTGACTTCATAATCACATTCAAACCATTTCTTTATGAATTTGTTGCAGCATAGGAGACATGAAAGTATGAAGACCTTTAGGTGGTGATGGAAAAATTATACAAACCTCGTAGCATGATAGATTCTTTATTTTCTTGCTGATGTACTGCATTCATATAGAGTTAGAAACACTGCCACCTCTATACCAGTAAACACAGGAAACTCAAGACACATGCAAAAAGCATTGGTATATTTTAAAAGCAACATTTAAGTGTTTGAGTACATCTTATGTCAGCATTTTAAAGATGATAGGGTTTATAAAGTCAGTGACACTGTGACATAAAGGCCCTTATACTAAAGTGACACTGTCATGAAGCATAATTCCCAAGTTATGAAAGGCAGAGGCCTAGTTCCCATGCTTCATGTCTGTCATGTTTGGCACTGACCACCGATGGCCACCCCTTGGCTACACCCCTGCTATAAACCATGATGAGCTTCTAAAATTATGTCTGATATTCATCTAAATAAGAACAATAAAGAATGAACCAATGTCTTATTTAACATCTTGAACCCTTGGTTATTCGGTTAAAATAAGAGTCATAATTCAGACTAGAAAGTACAACCAAACTATATTAAATAGCTGTAAGTGTGAGGGATTGAAGTGCGGACCCACCAACGAACAATTAAGATTTATAGGATCATAACATTTGCTGCATCATATAATTACTCAACAAAAGGGGCTGCTGACAAAACTATTTGACTTCTTTCTCTCTCTCTAGGCCACAACCACACACATACACATACACATACACACACACACACACACACACACACACACACACACGCGCGCGCACGCACACACCACACACCCGCACAAATAGACAGCTGCATTCTGGTTCTATATATAGATGTGTTAGGAGTCTGATATCCAGCACAGCCAGCTCATGTTTGTTTAGATCAGTAGAGCAGAGAGTTATACTGGATGCATGTATTACTCAGTGTTTTGTCATTGTCATAATAAAATCTTTAATTACTATGATACTTTTTTGCACTGCATTCTTTGAACTAAAGGTGCCAAAATGGTTTTACAGAGTAATATCAAAGAAGAGTCTCCTTAATCAATGGTTCTGTGATCAATCTTTCAATAGATGGCTAAGCACTTCCACATAATGCAGAAGTTATACTCCAACGAAAAGTTATATTCCTCGAAGAGCTATGTTAAAATACAAGCTGCCCTTTACATGTCTGCAAGCTACTGGGCTAACCGAAATTCTACATTAAAATGTATTAAAGTCAAAAATGCCTGCTCCTAAAAGGTAACCATTTCTAAAATATGGCATTTTATTGTGACAGCGACGATATATTGTTGAAAAGACGAGGCCTGTATCATTTTGCAAGGTCAAACTGAATTTTAGGACCATGTAATTTTAAGACCATTGTAACACTGGCATTACCCCACTGAGGATACAGACTGTGGGAGGTGAGATGTTTTTTGTGTGAAATGTAGGTTATATTTTCACACTGCTGGGCCTGGAGCAAACACTTGTCCTCAATCTCTCACTCAGGTAAGCTTTCCCTTCCAACCCAGAGCACCACAAAGTCACCTTCCACTGCCAGGTAGCCCATGAGGAACCTCAGCTATTTTAGACCAGAAAGAGCACAGCTGTGTACTAGAGGGCAAAGACAATGCTATATCTCTCAGAGACAACTGAACCAGTGTCACTGCGCACATACACACACACACACACACACACACATACATGTCCTGCGAGTCCTCTAGAGTAAGGAGGCTGAACTCAGGGAACTCTTTTTTGAATATCCTTCTATCATAACCTGAAGTTTAAGCTGTTTCTTACACTGCATCAAATTTTCAAGATGAGTGAACATACATAAATGCTTAAAATAATTATCTTTTTATTAAAAGATAATTATTTTTTCTTCTCTTGTAAAGTTACCACAAATCCACACACACACACACATATCTGCCAAATGGCATCTGTCAAAACATGTGAAATAGTAGGCGGCAACCAACCAACCTGTTTTTGAAGTTGATGTATTGGAAGCAGAAAAAATGGGCGTAAGTGGGCAAGCGTAAGTGACAAATAGTGATGGCTGCATGACTGTGTCAGTACACCCCAAAACAGCAGGTCTTGTGGGGTATTGCCTATGTGCAGTGGTTCTTACCTACCAGAAATGGTACAAGGAAGGTCAAGTGGCCCAAGGCTCATTTATGCACACATATAAGTCTAGCCCTTCTGGTTCGACCCCACAGAAGGGCTGCTGTAGCACAAATTTCTACAAAAAGTTTATGCTGGCTATGGTAGAAAGGTATTAGAACATACACTGCATCACAGCTTGCTGTGTATTGGGTTGTGTAGATGCAGAACTGTCAGAGCACCCATGCTAGCCGGTGTCTACCGCTGAAAGCACCTACAACACATGAGCATTAGAACTGGACCATGGAAGAATGCAATGGAAGAAGTTAATCCCATTTCTTTTACATCAAGTGGACTGTTAGGTGTGTGTGCATCACTTACCTGGAGAGAGATGGCACCAGGATGCCTTATGATAAAGCAAGCCAGTGGAGGCAGTGTGACGCTCTGGACTATGTTCTGCTGGGAAACGTTGGGTCCTGGTATTTATGTGGATGTTACTTTGACACATATTACCTGCCTAAACATTGTTACAGACAAGTACATCCCTTCATGGCAACATAATGGTAGTGACCTCTGTGAATATAATACTGTGTCCTGCCACATTGCAAAAATTATTCTGGAATGGTTTGAGGAAACAAAGAGTTCTAGGCGTCGACTTGGCGTCTAAATTTCCCAGATCTCAATCCAAGCATATGTGGGATCTGTTGGATGAACTGGCCCTGTCCATGGAGGCACCATCTGGCAACTCCAAAGATCTGCTAATGTCCTGGTGCCAGATTCCGCAGCACACCTTTAGAGGTCATATGGAGTCCATGCCTTAAAGGGGTCACAGCTGGTGGCTCAAGTGGCATCTACACAGTGTTAAGCAGGTGGTTTTAATGTAATAGCTGATTGGTGTAGTTAAATTAACATGAGTTTAGGAACATACAGTACCATGCAAAAGTCTTTCACACCTGAGAAAATTATTTTTAAAACCTGTTTAGCTGAAGTTCATTTGTTTATTTGTTCATTTTTAGGCCTATTTATTCTAACCATGTAGTATTTTTCAACAAATACACATAAAAAATAACACAAGGGGTTCTTTGAGTGTTAGAAGAACCACTTTAGTTCCATAAAGTACCATTTTTGTGAATGAGATCTATGAGTTTAAAGTACGTTTGAAGGGTTCAGAGAACCCTTACATAACATAAAGGTTAACAATTATTTCAATAGCATTATATGAAGCTTTTTTAAAGTTTTAAAAAAGGATCTTCATGCTCACACGTCTCATTTACACATGAGAATTTGGGAGTGATGCTTCTGAAGAACCACTTTTTATTCCTAAGAGAACTTTTGATACAAATCAGCTGAAAGATGCTTTAGGAAGTCTAAAGTGGCTCTTCGGTGGTATTATAGGAGCCATCAGTTTTAATAGTGAGATACTGTTCCAGACAGCTTTTGAAGAACAACTTTTAGTTACCAAGAAAACATAAAAATGGCAGTTTTTATACAATTAAGCTAAAACGTGCTTTAAGGAGTCAAGAGTGTCTCTTCAGTGTTATTTTAGGAGCCATTATGTTTAATAGTGTGGGATCCTTTTCCATGCAGCCACCCTGCTGCGTTACTGTGATCTCAGATCCACACCCCAAGGCTGGAGGTGTACTTTACTCTATAAAACGAGGTTTAAAGCCTCGCTGCGTACTTGTCGGACAGCAGGACCTGGCAGACGACGCTGCCACCACGCGGATCATATTTTAGGGTACAGATCAGAATAAGACTGTGATATTTTCGGACTCAAGACGAGCCTTAACTTCAGCACAGTTCTTTGCTGTTTCTCTGGACTGAACGGACTCATTTACGAACGTGATGTGACTTTTTCACTTGTGGAAAGGAGTTTTTTTCTGACTATGGATCTTCCGTCTCCCTCGGAAAGCACGAACTACTCCGTGTCCTCCGTGAATGACCACCCCCTGTGTTCGGAGTGGCAGGAAGCCCCTCAGGGCGCCCTGTTCCACCTGGCGCATATTCTGCTAGTGCTGGGCTTCATGGGCGGCAGTGGCTTTTATGGGCTGCTCTACATGTTCACTTTCCTGGCGCTGGGTTTCCTGTGCTGCTGTCTCCACGCCTGGTCGGAGCCGTGCGCTCCTGACTCCTCCGCGTGGCCCTGCGCGCTCTCCGTGCTCTGCGTGGCGCAGGCTCTGCACGTGGCGCACCGCGCGCGCAGCGTGGCGTTCGGGGGCGAGCTCCAGGAGCTGTACGCGCGCATGTTTAGGAAGCTGGGGGTCTCCGTCACGCACTACGCAGAGATAGTGGCGTGCTGCGAGGGTCAGATCCACACCATGGAGAAGGAGCACTTCTTCGCCATCGAGGGCAAAACCCCCATCGACAAGCTGTCCGTGCTCCTGTCCGGCAGGTGAGTTCAGAACAGAGGTAAGGCAAAATCTCCGGGGCTGTACAGAGATCATCCATAAATAATCAGACAACTGAAAGTGTTCATTTAATATTGTTTCGGTAACACTGTTAGTTCACTAAACTCTTACTATCCTTGTTGCTTTAATGAAATACTCAGGTGGAAGTAACAGTAGCTTCCATACTACTGCATTGAGGTCGAAAAGTGGACGTAGATTATCACAAAGATGCAGATTATTGTTGTGAGTTTTCAAGTGTAAAATTCACATAGGTGATGTCCAAAAATCGATCTTCAGAACTCATAAAAGTTATCTGGTGGTCCATAAGTGGTTCTTTCTTACTATCGCTCTAACTTTTATAGTCCCCTTTTATGCGTGTAACTTACTGAGTTCCCTGCAGAACTTCAGTGGAGCATTTTAGCACATTCAGCATCATCGTAAGTACTGAAGCTTGTTATGTGCTATTCTCATTTTTGCTGCGCGTTTGGTCCCACACCAAGGAACAGCAAGTAGTTCAGGTAGAACAGAACAGAATTAAACACTTATGATAGAAAAGAGAAGTGTACCTTCATGAAAATTTTACTTAAGTGCATGGAAAACACAAAGGGAACAGTGATCCATACTGTGCCTTTAAATCAGTAAATGCCACTAGTTCTGACCCCTTCTGGTACTCTCTTCAGAGTGCGGGTCTCGGTGAATGGAGAGTTTCTGCACCACATCTACCCTTTCCAGTTCCTGGATTCTCCAGAGTGGGATTCCCTCAGGCCCTCGGAGGAGGGGGTGTTTCAGGTCTGCTGTCTTCCATACACATTCAGTAGACCCCTCTGTGATGGACACTGGTTGTCAGTTTTGTGTTCTCTGTTCCAGGTGACACTGCGAGCAGAAAATCGATGCAGGTACGTGACGTGGAGGCGCAAGAAGTTGTACCTGCTCTTTGCGCAACATCGCTACATTGCACGGATCTTTGCGCTGCTGGTGCGCAACGACATCACAGACAAGCTGTTTTCTCTCAACACGGTGGCTCTGGACGAGAGGGGCTTCAAATACGACCTCCGCTTACCCAGCTTCTGTCACAGGCCCCAGTCTGAAAGGACAAGTGTCATTCGCCCTCCACGCCCGAGCAGGAACAGGAATGCAGCCATCAAGAAAGTGGAGAGCAAGTCTTAAATATTGTGTACTATAATTTTTTCTAATGGTCCCCCTTTCCTTTCTGTACATGATGTTTTCAGAGCTGAGTGTACAGTTCATTCACACCTCGTCGCCTTGTTGTCGTGTCTTTATCTTTCTTACAACTTTCCTGACTTCTGTGTGGAGTAGAATGAAAAAAAAATGTCTGAGGTTGTCACTAATTGTTTTAAAATGAAGGCTTATATTTGTATTGTTCAAGGCATTTTATTCCAAATAAAATTTGGGTTTTGTATTCTCTTGTGCTGCTCCTGTCCTCCTTCTGCACATTGGTATGCACAACTGGTGGCCTGGAGGTTAGGGAGTTGCCCCTGTGATCAGAAGGTTGTGGGTTTAAATCCCAGGGCTGCTAGTGGCACCACAGAGGTTCCCTTGAGCAAGGTACCGTTTCCACACACTGCTCCCTGGGCGGTGTGTTCCTGGCTTTACTTGGCTGAATGGGTTAAATACAGAGACGGAATTTTGTGCTGTTCACACTGTGTGTTGTGGTGTGTTCATGTGTGACAAATGGACACTTTGCACATTGGGAGGGTTAGTTTTAGAAAAAATTGGCATTTGATGTACTTTTGGCATTTTTAATGTCGCTGGCCGTGGTGCTGATTCTCAAACATTTCACTGCCAACTCAAATGAAGTGGCACTTTACACAACAACACATGATTGATTAACTCCTAATTATTGGTGTTTGAGCCTCTCTGCCTCCAGTTGAGCTCTTGTTCTATTTCAGACATCAAGGGAATAATTCAGGAAAATATCTAACTTACCCCATTTATTCGGTCAACAAAGAAATTATTGGTGTCCAAATTCTGCTTCTTCATTTTTGAAATGGTGCAACACAACACTAATGTTGACACAAGAAGTCAATAGTCACCCAATGCAAATACACCCCAAAACCCTCTCAGAACCAACTTAAAGTACCTTCAGCTCTAAAGATGTGGGATGAAAATGAACAAAAACTCACTATAACAGCCATTTAACACAATGAAACTGCAGAGGGCTTTTCTTTGATTAGATTTCTATGAATTTATGACACTCCATGTTACTGAATCTGGAATGAAGGTCAGCATACCTACTATTGAGGTGGCTGGGGAAAACAGACCCTGCTGATGAAAAAGCCTGCCCATAGCATGTGGCTATGGAGAGGTTTTATGCATTTTTATAGCTCAAAATCATGCTATGTCTTAAACCACATCCACAAGTCTGTGACACTTAAAATAAGACTTGGGTGTGGCTTGAGCATGCTGAGAGACATTTTTTGGAATGCGGGGTTATGCTTCAGTTCCGGCTGAGGAGTGTGAGAGGACAGAGAGGAGAGAGACCCCAGTGATCTTCTCACCTGGTGAGGATTGGCTCTCCTCAGTCTCTGCAGGAAATAGGGATGCCGCTGCGCCTTCTATCAAGAGAAAATTGAAAGTGCAATAGCAATAGGAGTGCAAATGTTTACGAGAGGGTGGAGGAGAATAGTGCAGTGTTTAGCGGCTTTTTAAATCTATGGTCAGTGTGGACATGATCTCAATGGCCAGTTGGTTGGACAGCATAGTGGATAAAAAACATTTTACTGTGTTTAGTTTCAACTTTTTCACCATTAGCTGAGCAGTTTTTGCAGATCTAAGCGACCTACCAGGAATATATACTTCAAACATGTCAGAGATGGTTTAAGGCCCAAATCTGCTTCAGTTTGAAGACTCGATCTTAAAGCAATTAAAATGAACAAACGACTGCAGGGACAGCACAACCTGCTTTCTTGTGTCCATTCCTCTTGTGGACAGCAGTGAACTTCCCCGTTCCAACTTTTAGCCTCATCCTCGACATCAAAAGGCTGAAAAATAACCTACAGTAAGACAGGTGAAGTGAAGTTACCATTTGTCATATGTGAACACACCATAGCAGACAGTGTGAATAGCACAACATTCCTCTCTGCATTTAACATTTAAGTGGGCAGCCAGGAACACAGCACTCGGGGAGCAGTGTGTGGGGACAGTACCTTGCTCAAGGGTAGCTCAGTGGTGCCACTAGCAGTCCGGGGATTCAGACCTTCTGATTGTGGGAGCACCTCCAAAACCACAAAAAAAACACTTACCAGACTTTAACCACAATCTTTATCGCATGGCTGGCTGGAATTAAAGAGAGAGAATTCTGTACCGAACCTTATGTAGGATTAAGCACCTGAACTGACTCCTACCATACAAATCAGACCCAAAGCTTTGGCTGACGGCGGCGTCCCCTGCTGGTCTGAAGAGGAACTGCCGGGGAAAGAGGGGGGGCGATGTTGACGAGTGTCGCTGCGCTTCTTGCCCATTTTAGTCTATGCCTGTCAGCTCGCAGGAATGTGCTACTCACACTGCGCAGCCCCCCGTTAGATCCCACTCATACAGCCCCAGCGCGTCTCCTTTCTCTCTTTAACTCCAGCCAGCGAGAGATAAAGACTGCACTTCAAGTCTGGTAAGTGTTTTTCTTTTTGCTGCGTCTTTCTTTTGGTTATTTTTCAGCCGTTCGATGTCAATGAGGAGGCTAAAAGTTGGAACACGGGGAAATTCACTCCTGTCCACAAGAGAAATGGACACGAGGAAGTGGGCTGCTCTTTTCCTGCACTCGTTTGTTCATTTTAATTGCTTTAAGATCAGTTCTTCAAATATGTCTCTAATATACCAGTGTATTATTGTAATTCGACTGCTAGTGATGGTTCCCCAATCCAAATTGCATGCATTTTTCTGCTTAATATCTCTGTCCCGTTTGGAGATTATTCCTCAGAATGAATTTTACTGTCACATTAGACTCTGGTTTGTTTAACTGCTGGGGGATCCAGCTGCACCAACTGTTCTTCCTATAATAAAGAATATGAAATGTAGAATCATAGCAAACTGTAATGACAAAAAGAACTTAACTGGTGTGGGTTGTAATAAATAAATTATCTTGTATGTGTGCAATTACCCAGCATTGATTTGTTTTGTGCGTTAGTGCCACCAAGTGCATGTGTGGTGTAAGAGCATTAACAGAGGTAGATACTGTTCCGCACACTAGATTTAATGGCACCTGTTTCAGATTTTGTTCTAATACCAGTGCTGTTCTCTCATTAGTTTTTTTTATGTCTGTTGTTTCCACTTTTGTCCAGTTTGCTGCCTCTCAAAATGTCAGTCACTCCAGAACTAACTAGACTTCTCTACACAACTATGTCCCCGCTGGACTCAAGTGTGCCATCGGTTGCTGGAGATTCTGAGATGGAATTAAATGCTACAACCTGCCAGGAGTGGGAGAAAGCCCACCACCTGCTCTTCCACCTAGGCAACTTGAGTTTACTCGTGGGCCTGCTCATTCCTACCACTGTGAGCCTGCACATGATCCTCCTCAGACTCCTGCTGATGACAGGTCAGACTGACCGCCCCCTGCTGGACACCAGTGTATCAGTGTAGTGCTGAATGATACATAATCTATAGTGGTACACCAGTATTGTTGTGACATATTTATTTTTGATGGTATTGGTACTGCAGCATTAGTCCTTTATGCCCAAAGACATGTGTAATAAAGTAAAGTGGCCCCTTATAGTCACGCGTGAACACACCACAGCACAGCACACAGTGTGAACAATGTGGAATTCTTTCTTTGTATTTAACCCATTCACCAAGTGAAGCAGTAGCAGTGCGTAGGGACGGTACTTTGCTCAAGGGTACCTCAGCGGTGCCACTAGCAGTCTTGGGATTCGAACCCACAAACATCTGAGATCGCAGGGGCTATGGCCCGACCGCCAGACCATCAGCTGCCCCAGTAGTAATAAGGAATAAGGAAATTAGTCACCTTTTTTGTAGTGACATTTGAAATATTTAACATCACTCATGTTATCTATCTGTAATTGAGCAGTGTGTTACTATATTTGATGTTTTGAATCAACTGATACTATTTCTTTAAACCAGTTCCTGTAGTTTTGCAGTCAATTTTTAGAGTTTTTCCCAAAGAAAAAGTCATGTAATTTTAATGTCAGTTTGATCAGTAACACGTTAAGTGTATGCTGTAATGTCAGCTTGAGTGGTGAAAAGCACGCTGTCACTGGACTCTGGGGCAATAGAAACATGCGGTTTTTGGTTGAGGAGGGATAATGGTCAAGGGCAGTTTTTCAGGGCTTGGGCTAGGCTAAATTTAATACAGCATACAAAGGCTTTTCAGAAAATTATATACCTAGAATTTTGTGGCACCAGTTTGTGGTTGGCGCTTTCCTGTTCCAGTGTGACTGTGCCTCAGTGTGTAGGATCTAGAGTGTGCTGCACAGAGCACTGACCTTGACCCAGCTAAACACATTTGGGAGTAATTGGATTGTCAATTGTGCATCGGGCCTTCTCACAATCCTATATCACAATCCTTTTGATTGAATGGGCAGAAATTCCTATAGACACCTTCTCAGAAATAGAAACTGTGATAGCTGCCCGAGGTTATGGAACTAGATGTCTAACAAGCTCACATAAGTGTGGTGGTGTATGTGTATGGTGTCCGCATACCTTTGGCCAATCATTTTAACACTGATCAATTAATAATAAGGCTAGGGTTCATTGTGTTAATCAGAGGTGTTTAGCAGTGTCATGTGTTCTGCGAAATAGTAGCATTTCTTTAAAAAAATTACCCTGATGTCCAACAATAACAAATTGAAATATTTATTTTTACAGGGTGCTGTCTGTTTATAACCTGGGCCACTTTGTACAGATGTACCTTGGATGTTTTGGTGTGGAATGCAGTCTTCCTCCTTGTTAACTTCATGCACTTCTTCTTCTTACTGTACAAGCGTAGACCTGTGAGTACTGACTGCTAAAGTACATTCTGTACAGTGATTTTAAGACAGATAAAGAGCCTTGGCTCCTAAATTGCTATTTTACAGAAGGCTTGGAGGCATATTTTCACCCCTTTATTCACAGACTGAGCTTTAAATGAAAGAGTTGCAACTGACAAAGATGTTTTACAGCTCTAATAGCTTTATTCACTTCAAGTGTTGGCTTATGATGTGGTAAGAGAATTTCTGAAAGCAACTCCTGGCATTGTTGGCTCGAAGAATTTTAAAATAGAATTTAAATGAAATTTTACAAATGTGTTATTGGTAGACGGTAGAAAGACGGTCTCTCATTCTTTAGGGAGCCAAAGGTTATTGTTTAAGCCAAGCTTCAGGATTACAGGCTGACAGAATGAGATCGCTGCCTCCCTAATAGGCCTAGAGAGCCTCATGTCTGAAGCTTTGGGGCCACCTAGTATAGTTACTGTTTCTCTGCTCGCACCACACAGCCTGATGCCCTGTTAATTTCAGCTGTCTTAAATCCTGCTGTGATGTTCAGAGCTACACAAATGCTAGTGTGTAATTGTGCCGAATGAAATCTGAGCGATAGTGTTCGGAATTAAAGTTTTTAGAGTACATTTTTTTGTCAGCCTATCCCAGTACTCAAAATCAATATTTGTCATCATCTGAAATCCTCTTGCTTTTTGGTCTGAAAGGTTAATAAACATCATTTTAATACACACATTTTTTATCTTGGAAGCATAAAATATTAAAAACAAAATGCGCCCTAACTTGGCCATAATAACCTCCCCACACCCACTTAGAAAATCAAAATGCAATTTGACCGAATCGGACAAGTCCTAAATATTTCTGTGACAGACTTCTAGAAGACAGGATTCAAATATGGTGCTTCAAGAGAAAGGAGTTAAACCTGAAAACTGAAAACTGAGGGTAATATTTGTGCTTCAGCACTTTCCAAAACCAGGACAGGACAGATCACTGGAGTGGTACATTAGGCCTGGTTCTCTGTGTCCTTCACACTCTACTGCTCCTTGCTCTGAAGTTTTGTGGGGACACAAGACTTTTCAAATAAATTATTTATTTTGTTGGATATTATTGTGATCCATTTTAATGGATTTGACTTCAAACTGATTTTGTGTTTTCATTTAATTTAGATCAAGATAGATAGAGAGCTGAGTTCAGTGTATAAGCGGATGTTTGAGCCTCTGCATGTGCGAGAAGCTCAATTCCAGAGGCTGACTGGTCAGTTTTGCACCATCCAGGCCCTAAAGAAAGGCCAAGTGTATGCTGCTGAGGATAAGACCTCAGTAGATGAGCGCCTCAGCATTCTCTTAATGGGAAGGTAAGCGACTCAGACAAGCACAGCAGGTTACATTTATGTAAGATATGTTTTCTTTCTTACATTCTTACATTACAAAAATGGTGCCTCAAAGAACGATGCCATAGAAGGCATATTCCCTAAAGACATTTTTTTGTAAATGAGATCTTTGAGTGTCAGTAACCATTTAATGGTTTGAAGCACTTTCAAATAATGTGAAAATACTCAGTTCTGTGAACATTATGTGGAGTTTCTTTAAACTATGTAAAGGTTCTTCACACTCACACAGCTCATTCACAAAAATGATTCTCTAAAGAATCATCCATTGAAAGGAAGTCTTTGCAAATATTGTTAAAGAACCCTTTGATATATAGAACCCTATTTTGCTAACAATCCTAATAGCTAGTGGAGTGAGTGAGCCAAAACAACTAAATTTCTCTCATTGTAAAAAAAAGCTTTCTACACCAGCCACGAGCTGCAGAGCGCAGTATGGTGTGCTGTTTTTTTCTGGTTTTGACAAATTTTTTGATAAAATGTCTAAAAAGATGGCTTTGCAATGTGATGTGATACTGCAATGCTTGCTAGCTGTTAGAACAAAGTGTAAGAGCGTCCAACCCAGTTGACAGATAATACACAGTTTCCTTGTTAAATAGGGTAATATCATTTTAATTTAGTAAAATATCCGTTTAATAAAGTAGCAATAAAATGCCTGAAAGTAGTCTACCTCTATGACAAATAGGTGACTTATATCTTTCACACATAGCCATATTCACTTTTCTACAGTAGCATATTATATACAGTTTGTTAATCATGTCTGTGGGGTTTGTTGTAGAATGAAGGTGTCATATCGTGGCCATTTTCTTCACAATATTTACACCAATGCCTTCATCGACTCCCCAGAGTTCAGATCAACACAGATGAACAGAGGAGAAAAATTCCAGGTAAAGTGTTATAGAAACAAATACTGATATAGAAACACAAATACTGATATATAGATAGATTCAGATATATAGATATATAGTTATACATAATTTGATGTAGAACACTTTATCTACAGGTAACAATCACAGCTGAGGAAAACTGCAAGTTCCTTTGCTGGTCTAGAGAGAGGCTGACTTACTTTCTGGAGTCGGACTCATTTCTGAACGAGGTGTTCAGATATCTCATTGGCAAAGACATCACCAACAAGCTGTACTCCCTCAATGACCCTACGCTGAGTGACAAGGTAAGACCATGATGACCAATATGGAAAATGTTGTCAATATATTACAAAATATTGAAATATTTCATTTTCAATATTTCAATATTTCCAGTTTTAACACATTTCATCCTTTATCCATTAAAGCCAAATGTTTGTTATTTAAAATATATAGCACTTACATGTCAGTTATTCATCTACTAACGTGGAAGAACTAGATTTAAATATTGCTAAATTATGGATCATTTTAAACTTGTTCCGTGTGTGGGGTATATATATAAAAGCATATATATATATATGCTGTGAGAATCGATAAATTAGCACAGTGTTAACACACTGTCTCCTCTTCACAAATAAACAAAACAAACAAAACAACAAAAATGCACAGAACTTAAGTAAAGTGCTCTGATTTACCCGAACACTGCCACATAACTGGACAGTGAAATACAAGCTGTCCTGCTGACTCTGCATTCTACTTTTAAAACCTTACAAGATAATTATCTCATTTTTATTCCTGTCAAATGTTCCTTTTTTACCTGACTGTAAAAACAGTGCTATACTAGGTTTATAATTGATTTATTGTAGATTATATTTCTAACTTACTATTTATTAATTGTAGCTCATACACTCATATAAACTCAAAAACAGTTCCCCCAGTCAAATTACATTTTGTTGATCTTCTTAGTGAAAATAAGGGCGCATCCTCATCCTCAAGACAGAACACATTTCCATAGGGGTTTACTTGGACCAATATACCCACACATATTAGTTTTTACTTCCCTCCCGTACAGGATCAATAATCAGTCTAATTTAGGGTACTCTTAGGATCTCCAAGATACACAATACACACCAACTCAAATCACTCCACTCTCTTGTTTTCAGTATATTCCTGTATTATGTGAGGACAATGTTTAAGGACACAGGCTATGATAATTATGATACTGTTGATGGATACGACATGGATACGAATGTGGATGATGACTATGATAATAACCATGATGATGCTGCTGCTGCTGCTGCTGATGATGATGATGACCTCAGGCAGTAAAGAAGATGGAGAGGCAGCCGAGTCTTTGTTCCCAGCTGTCCATGATGCAGATGAGGAACAGCATGGCCAGTACCAGTGACACAGATGACGTGCTCAATCAGATTCTGAGAGGGGGATCAGCTGGCGCATCACTGCGTAAGTCACTCTGGCACCCTAATAAGGTTGGCTGTTAATGAGCACTTAGCCCTAATGTTAACACTGCAGCTTACTTATAGTGCATGAGTGCATGATGTGGCTTTATAATTGGCCCAGCTCATTATTTTTATGTTAGTCTTTCCAAACCTCCCTCTCTACAGTTCACAGAGAAATGCTGCCTGCATTCACATTATGTCCTCATTTCCACTCTACTATTCATCGCTTCCAGTTTGGTCCATTACCACAAACTAAATGTCTGCTGTTCTACTCCTTCCATTTGAGCTCATAGTATTTTGTCAGTGTTTCTCTGATATTATTTCCTCCTGTCCCCCCTCTAGCTGTGACCTCAGATCGCGCCTGATGGGGTGTAAGCTGTTTTATTTTCTCTCACCATCATTTTCTTCCTCAACCCCAAAGTCATCTCAACAATCACCTCAAACAAAACTAAATCAGTGATTGACTTTTCATATGAATTGCTAACACTCTTCCAGTATTCTCCTCTTACAACCTGACCTGTTATAGAATTCACCATTAACATCAAAATGGCTTGGTTTAAAGTACTGCATCTACAAAGTAACACTTCAAATTTGAGGTGTCTAAATATTTTTCACCTACTTCACTAAGGCTGGGTATCATGTAATTTTTTTCAGTAGTGGAAACTCATTTCTGAATGGTACTTTGTGGATTTATACACTTTCATGAGTAAAGAACTGAGCTGTACCTTTCATTAGTGCTAAGCCACATCATTTTTATATTGAAATCAGAATTTGTATTCCATTTTCAACTGCAATTTTAAGCATAGTCCAAAACTTTTAACAGGTTTAACCTAATCACACGCTTAAAGAGTGATCAAGTTCTCATGCTCACATGTCCATTTTGGGCACTATCAGTGGTGGACAGGGGTCAGGATCTACAGTAGCTCTCCTGTGGGATCAGAGCAGAGGGGCTAGCCTTCGCTCTCCACATGCATCGGTAACCCTGGGGTGCCCATGACCCTTGTCAAAGTTGCTCGGATAATTACACTTGCCCAATTTTCCTTATTCCAACACATCAACTTCAAGAACTTTCAGTCCACTTGAGATCTAATATATCCCACCCCTTGGCAGGTGCCACTGTAAGGAGATAAATAATGTCACCTGTCACCGGTTTTAATGTTTTTGCCAATTGGTTTTGGCATTAATTCTTAATTATGTCTCATTTAAATACATAAGAAAAATCTGTTTCAGTAATTACTTAGGCACAAATTTTTGTTTTTATATTACACGAAAGGTGGAAAAAGTTTTAAACATGGAAGAAATCATCAACAGTAACATCGGTAGTACTGAAGTAATTCAGACGGTACAGAAAAGTATTTAAAATGTAGAAGTTTAATACCCAGCCCTAGTTTTCACTGTTTTTTTGCTAACAATTTTAAATATTACATAGAAAATATATCATATTGCAATTACACAGCTACATGTTGCAATTGTGGTATATTACAAATACATGCTCAGTGTGTCCTTATCGAAGGTAAGTCTACATTATTATATAACTTTTCTTTTTTTTTAGGATTTGCTAGATCACAAGCCTTTATCTAAACTAAATCTGAGATTGGTCAAGACACACACATACTGTACGCAACATACTGTACACAACTTTGTTAAACAGCTTACACTGGGGCCTTTTATATGTTTACAGCCTTTTGCAATGGTCACCAACCCTTATCCTGGAGATCTACCTCTGTCACCCCCCAAATCAGTCAGGGACTTCTGAAGAAATTTATTTGCCAGAGCAGGTGTAGTTGGAACTAGGCTTCTCAACAAGGTAGCTCTCGAGGATTGGTTAACAACTGCAGCATCCCCTCTTTAAAACAACTGTGAAAACCACTGCTTTTACAAATGTGATGCATCACACAGTGGTCTCTTCAGCCTGGGAGCTCTGAACAGAGCAAATATGACTGCATCTGCAAAAAACTGCAGTGTATCGGTGTCTTAATTCAATGATTTAACAGTCTAATTAGTTTTGCTTTGAAGACAGCCTCCACACCACCACCGCAAGAATCTCACCGCTTGTGCTTCAGATCAGGCATTTTTAACTATGGCATAGTCAAAAAAATGTATTTTTTTTAGTAAATGTAATTTTGATTTCTTAATATGACTGCATGTGTTTGCCATAACACAATTCTTTTATTATCCTGAGAAGCATGTACACTGTGAATGCGTTGCCTCTTTTTTCACCACAAACATCTCATTTTCAGAACAAAAGCCAATCAGCAAGGCCTCCACGACTATGAAGCCGATTGAAGAAGCAATGGAAGATGATGTTTTTGAAGATGAATCAGCTACTGCCTCCAAACCCAGCCCCAGAACCCCAGAGGTGGTGTAGTGTCACATTTTGCCTTAAGTGACATTTAGTGGAATTCGTTTCAAGTGGTATTCGTTTCAAGTGTCCTCTAAAACACCACCTCATCTATTGTGGAATATGGAGTGTAAACAGTAATACAGTGTATTCCAGCAGAGATTTAGATCATGAAATCAGGATTGTGTCTTGTCGCAGCCTGTTTCCTCTAAAGATGAACTTAAGGCCTTTGTATGTTTGTTTTTTTAAGAGGATTTTATGAATATACTAAGACATAATTTGGTCAAAAATATATTTGAAATTAGTATTTAGGTTATTTTCACTTGTGCAGATTCTCAGTACCATCTCTGATTGTGTAAAAAACAATACTGAATTTGAATTTATTTAAAAAAAAACCCAAAAAAAACAAAAGTGATTGTGAATATGCATGTCTGTCTTGTTATTTAGATTGTAAAAAGTTGATACCACCATTTTGGCACAATATAGATACATTAAATGACCATGTTTTCTCTCAGTCACTATGAAATAAACTAGAGGCAATAAGTAGAAAAACGGTTACAATTCTGTGATGTTTTGGTTGGTGTCAGTAATATATCACTGCTGTCGGAACAAAACCTTTTTTCTATAAGACAGTGACTTGTCAGGAGAAAGAAAAACATTCTTAACTGATTGTAGAAGTTAACGTAAAATATTTTGTCCAGGTAATTTTGGACCATCTTTAGTGGCCTCTTTATTATGACATTTTCAAACAATGTAAAGGGCAGAAATTAAAAAATGATACACAAAAACATCAAAAATAACAATTAAAGATGCAAGGTTTTGTTCTGTCAGCAATTGTATGATAAGAATTTTATGGCCTGGAATAGTTTCAGTCACTTATGGAATATTCAGTTTCACAGGAATTTTAATTCAGATCTTCTGAGGGCAGTGGCTTTGTTACACTGCTTAATTGTTAATCATGACTGATGATGCTGCAATTGTTTTGGCGAATTGTTTTGGCTTGGTGATGGCTACACATACAATCAGGTCACTTTTTTCGATTTAAGTCCGGCTCCAGTCTTCACACAAGTGACCGGTGACAGCCAAATTATGACCAGTACAAGTTGCATGTTTTCTTTTAGGTCAATGTTTTACCTTAAGAAAGTGCCTAAACACACTGTTATATTCATAGTCCAAAAAAAAGAAGCAACAGAATGTTTTCTGGGGTCTAGCAGTGTTTATAACTAATGTCATGGCCTTCAACCATGTTCATCCAAACAGAAATGCATGGTCCTGAGGTAAAATAACTACCACATTCAAGACAACGATAACAGTAAATGTATAACAACATGTTCCCATCAAAACATGTGAAAATCTCGTGAGGTCATCTTAAGAAACTGTAAAACAACATATGAACAGAGGCATTGCTGGTAATAAATGAATAAAGTAAATCAGTGCTTCATTCACATTTCACTGACATGGAGAAATTCAAACTATTGTGATTAAAAAGCCCAAAATGGACAACAAATTCTTTGGTAGAAAAACAAAACAAAACAAAACAAAACAAACAAAAACTAACAATCACCAACTTTTAACAGTATTTGTGAAAATAATTTTACTAACTTATATACTGAAAAAAGATCTGATCAGTAGTTACGATTGTTTGTCACTGCTGCAAGGAGAAGACCTCCGCTGTCTTACATAATACCCTTCAAGGAGAGAGAGAGAGAGAAATGTCTGGGCTCTTTTTGGCCTGGTTTTAATGTCATGGTAGTGATTTTGGGTCTCACAACTGTGAAATACCTCACAGGCAGGCAGACTAAATCAACATATGAAATTAAAATAAAAAAAGAGAAAATGTTAAAAACTGAGCTGAGAGTGTGTGTCTTGACATCACATTTGTGTAGTATACAATATTTAAGGTCCCAATTAGGAATCACTACAACAGCCAATTTAATGCTGCAACAACAGAGACTTGTATCCACTAAAGGACAACTTATGTATTCACTTCATTTACTGATGGTAAATGGTAAAGGTTTGGGGGCTAGTCCTAAATTGGTGGTTGACTGCCTGGCTTTAAGATAAACACTATAAACATCTGCCTTTGGATTTCAGGGTATACACATGGGTCACTGTAGCTGTGTCCCACTGCAAATGAATGAATGTCACAGTAAGTCATTTAATGTCCATTACCGTCCTCTTCCAAGGTACAAGGCAACAATCCCTCATGTTTGCAGTAATCTGACTTTATGACTATGTTAAACAATTGAGGTAGGATTTACTGTAAACTGGAAAAAAAAAAAAAAAATCAAACAACCAACCAAACAAACAAATAAAACAATTGCTACCACAAGACACTGAGGGACACCCTTGATGACCACTAGGAGGCACTAAACTTTAGAAACTTTAGGTCCTGTACTAACCTCAGGTCTTTTGCAGTCCTAGAAATATTGCCTGAACTCTATACAGATCAACTGTATGTCTGTATATAAAACATTTATACAGATATGTTTCTAGAAAAACACTAACAAGAAGCTTGTTCAAGAATAAACTCTATCAGCAAATTAAAGGATATACATTTTTAATTTTTGGTTAATACATCCCTGAGAGAAATTCTTCCCACTGTTGTTCAGTCATGTGTATACTGCTTATTAACAGTCAGGGATTCAGCTTGTCTTATGTTGGACTATGATGCCACAGGTAACATACAGATGCATGGACATACTCATGACACACTACAGGTCAGAAATTTGGGTCCACCCATGGATTTAAAAAGTGCTGCTTTTAAACATTAGAAATACTTAAAACAAATCTGATTGGTTTAATATTTTAAAGTCTGTAGAAACAATTATTTACACACAAAGGCTCCAACTATTGATTGGAAGAAGACATATCAGGTCTGTCTTTAGTGACTGACATTCACTTTATGTTGGATCATGAAAAAAATTTTCCTTCTGGTTTACATATCATTGGTAAAAATATCATTCTTCAACAGGATAATGATCCCAAATGTTCTTCAAGATTTTGACAAAATAATATACAGTCCAAAGAAAAGCAAAAATGTAAACTCTTGGCCTCTCCAGTCTACAGATCTTTCTCCCACTGAACTGGACCGATAAGTTCAAAATGAGCATCCAGCAAATGAGACAGAACTGTTTGCACGGTTGAAACGGTGCTGGGAAGGTTTGGACACCCAAGTTATTTCCAAAACTGCTGGAAAGGATGCCATGGATAGGTGCTACTGTGATTAAGGCAAGGGATGGTAATTTTGATGAAACTTATAGACAAGGTTTTGCATCTACTAAATTGCACTTACAGTGTATAATGTTACATTACACATCAAAACCAGTCAGTTACATTTGTTTTCTTGTGTTTCCTTGTAATGAATAAACCATTTTTCTGTGAAACAGCAGTGTATCATTCACTTTAAAAAAATCCAAGGGTAGCCCCAAACTTTTGTAGTGTACACATACACAGAGTACAGTTTAATGTAAGTTTGTCAATTTATATTTTACCACCTACTCTTACATATTAAAAGGAGGCTACATGTGATATTTTCATGCTGAAAATCAATTAATGATCCATGGAAGATTTTTGTGTATGAAAAAAATGACGTATTGTCTTGTCTTTGCTTGTTCTTTTTTTGGGCTAGAACAAATAAAACAAATACATCAGTATGAGACTGACTAATCAAGTATCCTTATTTGATTAAAGCCTTATTAATGTACACCATGCATTATTTAATCTTACATGTAGCCCCCTTAACAAGCAGCTAATTCAGTTAATATTATAATTATCATGGTCATGTGTTATACTCATGGATATATTGTTGATAGTCACACCTAAATGTAACAAATTTAGACATAAGAATTGATCAGAGCTTTAAAGTGGTCACTTGACAAACCCACTGTACTCCAGCCCTATTCTTAGAGGACAGTTAAGCATCAAACAAAGATTCTTTAACTGTTGGAGTAATATGATTGATGTAACTTCACCAACTTGATGGTTGATAGTCTAACTGTGCTGGCATACCATGACCTTGGTGCAAAATGTCAGATATCATAGAAACTATAGTAACAGTATCAAGAGACGACAGTACTTAAAACTACATGCCTAGGCCTGGCCAAAATAGCATTTTACACACTTCAACTATTTGGTGGAAATTCTTAGTATTACTTGAATACTTGTTCTCAAAATCACCCTTAAAAATAAAACGTACTTTTTAAAATCAACCATCGATCAGGATTTTAGTCAGCCACAGCAGCAATCAGTGTTCCCCTCCTCATCCAACAAACAGGTCTGAGGATCTCCCAGTCTTAGCGTCGCGTGGAGTAGCCAATTCAGAGAAGTATCACTATAAGTACATATTATAGTACTGAAATATAGATTTGAATACCAGCAAAACAACCAAAAATGACTTATTAAGGCCAGCATTATGCAAGCTTAACCCTACACAATACTTCAAAAATGATAAACAATTTAAATAAAGTAGGTTTTTACTATAATGGTTAAAATTTAGAACCTGATAGCAACGATGTAAACAAAAAGACAATAAAAAATCTGATTAAGTCTGAAGTGCAGTTCCATGATTGCCATCTTCTACATCTTACATTAACACACATTAGTACATTTGATACCTTCTCTGATTCACTACCATTGTTCTAAGGTCAGATGAGGATGGGTGATATAAGGCTGCTGATGTCATTACACTTAGTGATGTGAATACACAAACAGTTTAAGACAGGTAGCTTGTTCAAAGCCCCAAAACAAACAAATAAAAACAACAAAAAAATTAATCTCTTGGATTCTTTGGCTCAGTATTGTTCAGTGTGCCGATAGAAATCAAGGGTTTAAATCACCACTGCAGCTTCTTCAAACGTTTTGGACCACATTCACATTAGACAACATGATTCAGAATCAAGAGCTAATAAAAATGAAAACTATGATGCATCCTAGAGACATGTATACTGTGCATGAGGTATCTGTTTCTTTAAACATACTGGAAACCCACTATTGGCTTTCCAAATCCTGTTCACAGTTCAGTAAGTTATGACTATAAAGACAGCAGCAATTGTTTCCTCCTTCGCATGATGCTTGAGAGGTCCGGAGATGTCAGTCTGGTTCTTACTTATCAGTCTGAGGTAGGGTGGGTGCAACAGAATGCTTACTATGGGAACCTGGATAAGTCAAGGCAGCCTGAGAGGTTGCAAGGTGTGCCGAGAGAGGGACTTTCTTACTTTTTCCTCTTTTTTCTCTGTGATGAGGCAGCTTTCGGTGTAGGGTCTTCAGGGGAGCTGGAGGGTTTGTTGGAGGCGGAGCAGTCCTGAGATGAGTGGCAGGCTCTTTGGCCTGCATCTGAGCTGTGAGGGCTAGGGGCCTGACCTGAACTGGAGGCAGGTGGCTCTAAGCAGTACCTTCCCTGAGTGGCTGAGGATGCTTTGTGCGGACAGTGTGCTACCATGTGGGCGGCGCTCTGGCAGTAGTGGCACTTCTTGGGTTGGGGAGGGAGGCCACACTCTTTGGCATGATGGTCCAAACCACCACAGTTATAACATCTGACAAAAGAGAGAATCTAGGTCAGCAATCTGACATAGGCCAACTAAATATTCCGCATAAATAAATGGCACAAACAGGGTGAGGTCAGAAAAGCATGACATTAGGTAAAGTGGGACGAGTTAGTTTCATGCTACAGTACTCTTAGAGTGACAAGAACTGACCACCTAATTACCACAGTTGTACTGTTTTGCAGCATTTGCTTCAACTGGCCGGGCATTATCGTTTCACGGCCATACTTCGAAAACTCCTCTAAGAATAATGTTTGTGGATAAATTTTTCTGAATGTCCCAGGTTAGGTGGGATCCAGTTTTCAGGCAAAATGGGTGTTGCTGGGTGTTGTGACACAATATGACTGTAAAATGTAATGAGTTTTTAAAAAGATCACGGTCAGTCTAAATTACCACAATCATCTCAATCCAAATTCCAAATTTATACAAAATCATAAATAATCCAAATAATGTAATTTAAAAAATGAACACACACGCACAAACAGTACTTTGTAAAATTCTTCAGTCAGTCCTTATTTATTTACTTGATGGGTGTACAAATACTATTTTATCTTTGGAATACTGAGTACAGTAAATTAAAAAAACTGGAAGAAATGTTTTACTGTGACAGGCTGCAAAGTGCCTAAAGATAAAAGGAGCCTAGATAAAGGAGTTCCAACCACTTAGCATTCAGCACCACCAGTATACTGATCACTGCCTGATCATCTGGAATCACTTGCACTTGTTTTATCACAAAGTTACATGTGCTTTATTATGCTCGAATGATTCATACGTAGGTCACTGTGTGGCTTAACAAACAAAAAACATTTTTCAGAAACTGGTCAGGTACAGGGACTGGACTGAAAATGAGAACCTTTGATAGTGCTCCAGGAAGAAAGCCTGGTGAACTATTACAGAGGTGGCTGGAATAAGGGTGGCTCAAGGGTGGCTCAGTATTAGGACCAATATCTAATGTCTTCTGCTAATGTCTTGGAGCCTGATACTTCAGCATGCATTCAGATGTCTTGAGGAATCTATATCTTGACAGGTCAGAGCTGTTTTGGCAGTACAAGGGAGGCCTACACAATATTAGGCAGGTGGTTTTAATACTATGGCTGACTGGTGAAGCAGCAGATCCAAGTCTTGTGAGTTGCAAGATGCAGCCTCAATGGATCAGGCTAGTTTATTCAGCACATCTCACAGATCCTCGACTGAATTGAGATTTGGGAAATTCCTGGTACATGAATACCAGGACCCAAGGTTGCCCAGGGCATCACACTTATTTCATACACCATCACAAGTGCCTTCGGATGCCATCTCCTCCCTTAGTAAGTGATGCACAAACACACCGGGTTATCCACATGATAAGAAAAAAGAAAATATGATTCATCAGACCAGCCCACCTTCTTCCACTGCTCTATGGTTCTGTTCTGTGCCCATTAAATGTACTTAAATCAGTGTGCAGGTGTCAGCATGGGCACTCTGACTGGTCTGCAGCTACACAGCCACATAAAGCAAGGTGTGATGCACTGTTCTGGCACCTTTCTATCATAATAAGCATGAACCTTTTCAGTTGTGGTACAGTGGCTCTTCTATGGGATCGGACTACACACGACTGTAATATTGCGTAGTTCACACACTTTATTATTACATTTGAGAGTCCCTTCCCATCTACATAATGAAAAAACAAAGTGAGCTGTTTCGCTCTAAATGAAATGTTTAAAATGTTGATGTTAGGGGAATACCGCTAGAGGAGGAAAACCATATCTGTGTACAGCTACTTCATCAGTGTTGGTACTAATACAGCCAATCACATAAGATTGCTAACAGATTTTGTATTTTTCAATGGCCTTGAGTGTGTCTCAGCTAGTCAGATTTTAGAACTGGTGAGGGATGGAAATTGATAAGATTTTATTGATACACATGCCGTTGTCAATTCTACTTGCTCTTTTTATTAAAAGTATATTACTTGAAAAATAATGAGTCCATCTGCAAACACGGATCTCCATTTTTCTTCATTTTCATAATTCTTTTTTTTTCATTCTAGGTTATAATTACAGGTAACTCAGCATTATGCTGGTAAATTGCAAAATTAAATTTTTCTTTTCATGTTTGAAGTTTTGACGAAAACCCCATGTTTCATGTAACAATTATCCTTCTTTAAAGATTACCTTAAATGTTCCTCTTTTAAACAGCACATCCCTGATGTGTAATCACCTGACCTGAATACTCCGCGTCGATTGGCTGAACAAATGAATCAGGTTGTGCGCTGGTGATTGTCATTTTCAGCTGTAAAACATCTCAAAACAACCTGATAATGGGCAACAGCTACTGAGACAAAACGTCTTTAGGGCTCAGAATGTGCTGTGTGAAGAACAACTCACGACAGTTTTTGAAAATGTGAATAAAAGTGACTGATAAAAAACAATCCTGAGTTGATAGACAAGTTGAGCAGCTGGCTGTAACTGTAGCAACAGCTTGTCTGCCAACATCTAAAATGCATGAAATGACAGAATATTTGTATGGCTACTAAAAATCTGTTAGACCTGCCCTCGGTAACGAACTGTCTGGAAGCAGTGGCACACGTGCGTCAAGTGTCCAATTAATCTCATTCCTAGAATTTCAACCTGTGCTGCATCGAAAGATGTTTTGATTTATTGATGCTGTTTCCACTCTTACTTGTAATTATCATTTTACAGACAGTGTGAGTAGTACTGCTGTCATGTTTGCTCACTGCTCTCTGGAACCCATACTTGATTCCCCTCCCTAGAACTGGTCCTACCTGCCCTGACTAGTACTGACTGCAGACTGTGCGAATGCAAGGCTAGATGTCAGTGGCCTTTAAAAAAGTAGCCCAAATAGTGGGCATATTTGGGGTGGTCTCACTATATGTACTATGTCACAGCACATTTGACACAGAATCATAGATAGGCTGCGTAAATTTATAGCCTGGACAAGTATAAATCAATCTTAGCCATTTCTTATTTCTCTTACAACCTGTTGGTGGTGTGGCCTGTTGGTGGTATGGGCTTTTTTAATCAACTTTAATCAAGTAATTTGTTCACAGCAAGTAAAACATGACATCAGTGCATGCCTAGTCTCTGTTACTATGTTAAGAGTTACAGTGTGGCACACAGCTGACAGTGATTCAAGTTGTCTGACTATTATTATAGAGAATTAATAGATTTAACTATGATGACTGATCATTACAGGTCTGGATTAAGACTCGGATAATATGTCTTTCATGCACCTAATCACATGAGCTACTCTCTCTTCAGGGATGATCGTGTAGGACAGAAAATGGGAAGGGCAGTGGAATGTGGGAATCGTCCTTGTCCTGTGGATTCTAAGATCCCTTCTCAGCTTGCATTAAGTTTTATCTATTACAATTTCCACAGGCCCTCTGAAAGGCCTGCTCTGTAAAAAGAAGAGATGTAGAAATTTGATGTATATGTCTAATCATGCAGTAGTCTGGGGCTATAAAGATGAGAACCACAGCAATTTGAACAGTAATGGTGTAGTGTAAATACATGCTTCATAAAAGAAACTGATTACTACCCTGCTATTTATTTGTCAGCTCCGTGGTGGTTAAAAAAGTGAGTGAGGATGTGTGCAACCTTCCTCTGAACCAACAGCCAAAACTAAAGCCAAACAAATAAAAGTGTATTTGACCATTTCTTTGTTTAAGCACTTTGTGCCATTCTAATTTCGTTCACAAACTTATCCAGCTTCTGTCTTTCAAAGAAAAGAGGTGACATGAACATGTATCGAGGGGGAGTGACCATGTTCAGCTTCTAACTAATGTCTGAGTATGGTATTTTTTGATAGACTAATATGACATACATTTTAAGTAACTACTATGTAAGTGACTGCTCTTAAAATGTTTTCTAAATAAGCTTCCGACTCTTTGCTGTCAGTGGGTTGGGAGAATTCAGGTGGGGTATCAAGGGCTAATAAAAGACACAGCTTCTCAATACTACATAAATATATATAAGTCATAAGTCCAGTATTCAAGCCCTAATAATTTTACAAGTTGTTACAAATGGTCATATTACTACACTCAAAAAAGCAATGTCTTATTTAATGTGCAGAATAAAACATTTTCCAATAATCCACGACTGGCACAAGATTTGGTTGAAAACTGACAATGCCTATGCCGCATGTCTTCAAATGCTTATTTAAAATCTCAGTAATTCTAATGATAAAGCACAGCCGTTAGCCTTTATCAAATATTGTTCTAGTTAGGCATAATAAACTAAAATTGGGCTTTTCTGTAATGCACATTTAACAAACAAAACCATGATGCTATTACAACTCGTGCCTTCACCCAAACCCCAACAAAAATAGCAGCAATTTAGCAGGGAAAAAGCTCTTGCACACTATTGCGATAAAACCATGGCAACAGGCAAAGAACCACAGAGCAACAGCCTGAGAGGCAGGGCAGCCTCTATCAAAAGGATTCTAAGGGACCACCCATCATTGCTCAAAATAACATGAAATATATGGAACATCTACTACAGCCTACTTATTTATTTGAAAGCTTTAGCTTCATTTGAAAGTTTAACACATAAGAAGCATTTTACTGACCACCGACTGAACCACGTCCTCCTTTTCACTCAACACCAACCAGCCCAAGCCTACAGAAAAATCCACACCATGGCCTCCACAAGAAAATCCTGACTACAGCACCTGCAGAAAGAGCTCTGAGGCACTGTTGCCCACTCACCGGTCTCCCTTTGGCTTTCGTTTCTGCTGTATGCTTTTCCCTTTGGGTCTCTTCTCGCTGCCCACACAGTGGGCTCCTCCAGGCCCTGTTACCCGCACACACTCCAGGCCCTTGGAGGACTTCTTGAAGGTGAACTCCACGGCCTCGCCTTCCTTCAGACTCCGAAAACCCTCCATGTGCAGCTTACTCTGACATAAAGCAAAAACACAACTATATGACAAGAATGAAGAGAAACATATATCTGTAATGTATTACTGTCAAATTGCTGGATGATCACTGCAACATCACTACTGGGGTGTTACAATACACATGTTAATGTCATCGTTTGCTAAATAGGTGAGATGATACGTTGTGAATCGAATATACTTCCATTTTATCTGCTTTGAAAGGTGTCCACTTATCAACCATTGTATCAGACAGTGTTCTATTAAGCATGTATGAATAGTATGAATAAAAATAAACAGATAAAGAGAGAGACAGATAGATAGAAAGATTGATAAATAAATAGACTTTTAAAATAGAATTTTAAACAAAATAAAATTTCCCCTCCACTACATTCAAAACAATACAAACACTTGCATGTTTTAAAAATTGCCAAAGGAAATACAGTTTTATTTGTGTTAATTATGTTTTTCTGGGAAACTAGAATTTCATCCAAAATAGAAAAGTATGAATGAATAGAAAATGAAAGGCCATTTCTTTTTTCTTTTTAAAACCTCAGGATGAGGTCATATGTGATAAATTCATTTATACACACACACACACACACACACACCAACATTCAACATTCATCAACACAAACACATGCTTAAATGATTGAATATAATCAGAGAAAGACTGGTGGAAACACTTTTCGGTGTGTAAGAATAAAGGAGAACATAATGATGTATATGAAAGGACCCACCAGCGAAGGAGAGGGTAATTAATTCAGAACTTAACCACAAACATACAACTCCACCTGTTCAACCACACCATGATTCTGAGTTTTGGTGCAGCAACTAGTCTTGGAACAGAGATTCCATGTGGTACAAGAATTAAGAAAAAGGTCCCAAAAGGTTATAATCTCATGGCAAATCTTACAAGTGGTATGTGTGATTCTGAGAACTCTATTTTTGCTTTATTAGATTTTAAAGTTGCTCAGATGCAACAAATTGTCGATGGCAACAAACATTACACAAAATTGTACCAAAACTACACTGCAATTCAACAACAGCCAGCGAGAAAATACAGGTTTAAGCAGTTGATAATGACCATCTAATGACGTTCATTCATCTGTCAGAAATTAATGTCTGGATATTGTAATAATTTCAATCATAAAAATAAAAATTCTAAACAAAATTGTACTTCACCAACAAGTCAAGAAAATACTTTCAGTTCAAAATGTTTTATTCTTCCAAACAAAAACAAATTGTACAAATCTACAAACACTGAATGGAACTTCAACTACTGAATTAACTACAACTTGAAATCCAAGTAAAGAATACTGAAAGGTTACTGATGTATTTATTTTAAAGGTTTGTAATATATTTACTATATATTTATTAATTAATTGTACATGAAATAAACAAAAAGATAACAAAAATAGATAAAAACACAATTGTATGTAGATTTATCTTCATAATTTGATAAGAAATATTGAAAAATCATGAAACATGCATGTTTTTTCTATATAATATTTTAGAAGCACACAATCCCATAATAATTTAAATGACACAGTCTATTCACATAACGAAACATCTTTATTTCTAACTGTGCTGCAAATATAAAAGTATGCACATTTCACATGCACATTTAAACTATTTCAATTATTTCCATGGTAAATCTTCAAGCAGTTTCTTTTTTATATTACAGAAATAATCAGAAAAAATCCAATTTGGACAAGAAAGTCTGATTTAAATAAAACCAATTATACTTTTAAAAACATAGAAACATGTGCAAACCCATTATTACATAAATAATACAAATTGGTATAAGCTGTATGTATACAAAATTAGGAAGTCATTATTTCCCCTTTTAAGAAGTGCTATCCTTATGCATTTAAGAATTTACAATTATAATAATAAATATCCAGGAACTCAAGTCCATCCAAACAAAATAGTAATAATAATAATAATAATTATTACTATTATAAAAAAAGAAGAAGAAGAAGATAAAGAAAAAGAAGAAGAGGGAGAAATTAAATGTCTGAATTTATAATTACTGCATTCAGAACTGTGTTCTCTTTCAGAAAAAATCATTACTACAGAATAGTAGAACATTTCTACAGAATTCTACATCAATTTCTCCATCAGTCTAGTCTAGAGTATCGTGTACTAATTGAGAATCTGTGCTTTTAACACAGAGAAAACATATTTAACCACAGAACACAGTTTTGATTGAGACAAACATTTTAGTGCTGGTTTGTCTCTTTATAACAGTCTTTAAGACTCACAGCAGTTTAACCGGCAGCCATCTTGGCTGTTTGGGGTGTAAGGATGGGAGAGGAGAGGACTTTTACGGAAGCAAACTGGCTTAAAAGAGCCAGTGGCCATCGCTGACATATGAATACACTGATAAACCAACAGAAAAAGAAGACAAACAGATTTAAGAACGTACCCTTCCATCATATCACAACAACTTTTGGTTTGTTTATGTTTGTTTTATTTTTAAACTATTTAAAACACACACTTATTACTCATTAATTAATAAAAACAGTTAATGACGATTTATATAGAAATATGTAATTTAGAAACAGTCCAAAGTTACATCAAATTTAAATTGTTAAAAGTCTAGTATTTACCATCCAACACCTGGTTTGGCTAATTGTTTTTTTTGTTATTAAATTGTATTAAATTCTGTCATCAAATTCAGACATCCAATTTAAAAAAATCCATTTGATAGAAAGGGTGCATCAACAGATCAGGAAACAAATTCATTTTCCTTTGTATTCTTGTTCATTTGAAATGCAATATGGTTTGGAATAACTGTTGTAGTTTTTATAATGCTTTGATAATTGAAAATACACTTTTTACATTGAAAATACACTTTCACGTTCACATTTATTAATATGGCTGTCTAAGACCTTTGCACAGTCCTAACTTTTCCTAAAAAGAGTATAATCAGTCTCTGTGTGCCACAGGAGAAAGATCATATACCTCTCAGGCATAAAGATGAACAGACGAACTAGAATTTCAAATTAGGCGAGAAAAAAAATACAGAGAGCAAATGCAAGGACAGATTTTGATCGTCATGTTTGGAATGACTGTAAATTACATTCTGTGTCAGTGTTTTCAGGACAGAGAAGAATAATGACAACAAGAGATTACAAACTGTTTCTGGCAACCATGAGAGGCCACTCACTCAGAGGCATTTCTGCTCCTCCCAATAGAGATCAAGCATCTATGGATGACTCACAAGAGGAAGTCACGTGAACAGAAGGTGGCTTTTTTCATCCTTTCTTCTTTTTTTGAAGGAAAAGAGAGAAAAAAGCCCATGAGCAAGAGAAACAAAGCCTGGTATTAGCTGGGAAGGGTGGGGCCTGCATGCCAAACGGTGAAATGGGCTGCTAGTTAATCTTACCAGGGGCCCACGCAGTGCTCCCAGTGCACTAACAAAATCTAACCTTCTGAAAGGACAACATAAATATGCAAGAACTTGCATATATCCAAGTCACCCTGCATTTGCAGGTACTATCAAAAAAGTGTGCAGTCTTGGAGAACTGAACATCATAACCAATGTTTCTTTCATGCTTTTTTTCTCATGCCTTCACCTCAGAGAGAATGGATCAAAAGAAACCCCTCCCCCACACTCATATACCAGGGCTGAGCACAATAACCAGACACTTTTTAGAGGCCCCTAGAAATTGTTTTCCCTTTAAAACTGTTTCTATCTCTTGTCAAACCAGCTACCTTTACCTGATCCTTACAAACAATGTCAGTTTCCCATGACCAGCACAATATTTCGAATGTGCCAAATGCCAAACAGATTAAGACCAGTTTGATCAAAATAAAGAAAAAAAAATCAACCAAGGCAACCAAGCACAGATGCAAGCTGGAAACCAGAAAATCACTCTTATTCCAAAAACATCATCACACTTCACACAGTCAGCTGAATATTCTGCTGATAGATGCCCCTATTTTTGCAATTTCACCTCACGTGCATATAAACTGTCCGGCAACATTACTGAGAGGGTTGCATGATTAACTGCTTTATCTCAAATTTGCAATTTGAAGAAGCACAAGTTTAATTTTATCCTATATGACTCAATGTTGTATTAAATGGGGAAACTGAATCAAATGATGCAAAAATTCTGGCAGACTGTATTCAATGTTCAAACTTCAACGCACGTGACAGTGTTCTTGGGCTGGTAAAATTCATTTGCATAAAACACCTGATGCATTTATCTTAAGTTAATTGCTTAAAAGACATATTTAAAGTTGTTGACATAAATTAAAATTCTGCAACTGTCAAAAATATGGTCTAATATATATTTTTTACTTTTAACAGTTTCTAAAGAGATGTTATGCAGCTTAAATTGTTCAAAACAAAGGGAAAATTTATGTACAAATTTTTCATGAAAGTGACAGCAAGGTAATATAGTCAGTAATCTAAATGAAAAATAATAGTTGCAATCTAAATACTGTTAAGAAAAAAAATAATTATATTTTTTCCAAATCATTCAGCCCTGATTGCTTGTCATGAAAGAATGGGGAATTCTATAATCAAACAATCAGCTATGTGTGTGTCTGTAAACACATTGTAATGGCTATGTAACTGTGCACTGTCATTATGCAACATTCATTTTCCTAAATCTTTCTCCCTCATTAATCCACTGCAATGCAACCAAACACCAGAGCTCAAAAGAAAAGGTGCTTGTTTTCCATAAAGAGAGTTGTGTTCTAAGTACTGAGGTACACAGACTCACAGTGCAGGGAGGTATCTGTTTCAGCTTTTTCCAGCATCATCTGATTCTACGAACAAGCTCTCCTCCAAGGATATAACCTAAGAAGAATCGGAGGCTGCACTGCCTGGTGAGATGAATATCTGCAGACACTGTTGACCCTGATGGTGCATAATGAGCATCCATGCTAGAGAGCGTTCAATACACACGTCGTATAGGAAGCCGGGAGGGTGCTGTAGCAATGGGCACACTCACAGTAACACAAGGCAAATGCAACTACATCTGAGAGTCTAAAGTTGCATCCATCCACTAGTGAGAGGACAAACACAACTGGTTACTAGCCGGACAAGACTACAGGTGAGTGAATGGAGTCTGCGGTGGTGGGTGGTGGTTAAACCTCCTACAAATGGCCAGTCTTGTTGCAAATGGCGACGTCCATCCGTCAAACGTGCAGAAACATCAAGGCCAAACTTTGCCGTCATTTATTTTTGTCCATCAAGGCGAAAGATGTGGTTTTGGAGTTGGTGTAGCAAGGGAGGTGGTGAAACCAGAGCACAAAACGTGGACAGGGTACATATTGTTCTACTATCTAACCTATTAGAAAGTAGCAAGATGGGGAAGAGTGAGAGAAACGAAAAACTGTACCGAGACAACATGTGCTTGAGTGTGACTCAGTCAAACTCAGGCCTAGAGTTAAGAACAGGCCTAGAAGGGAGCCAGCCCCCAAAAGTTAGACTTGAGGTGAACTTACTTGGTGAACAAACACATCCAATGGAGGATCAATAGGATTTCCTCCTCGATTAGTCATCGATATGAATCCAAAGCCCATTCGTACATTAAACCACTTACAGTGGCCTGTGCCGTACATGGGCAGGGGGTCAGTTCCCTCCTCAGACTCGGCAGGCGTCCGAAGGTTTCCTCCACCGCTCCCAACACCTCCTGAGGGTGCAAAGAAGAGACACACTTAGCTCGGGCTGCATTATTAATAAACCCGGCTCGTCCAGCTCTGCAGGAATAGGGTTTCCAGGCTAAGGCGTGCGTGCTTGCCTATCAACTTCAATGCACTGCGTTCAGTTAGGGGGCTGCTAAGCTACTTATCAGTAAGGTTTAAGAAGAATATGTAGCCTAACGCAAAATTGGGGGTTTTGTGGTGAAACAAAACAGGTGCTGTCCTTGCGTCTTTAAAAAGCTTGCCCTAGGAGCCGGCCGAGTGAACGCAGCCCCTCTGGAGATCCGGTCTCCTCCAGGAGGAAACAGACCTAAAGCCGTGCGTTTCAAACACAAGGCGCCACACCAGAGGACCGAGCTACACAACCCCAGCCAGAGCAGAGCAGAGTGGCAGGGACGGTCGTTACGACCATATAGGATACCTTCGGCCATGTTTTCCCCTGGCTCCCTTCTTCCAAACTTCTCCGAGTGTAAATCCTCCTCTCAAAGCGTTTGATCCTCTTCAGAAATGTAACACAGCGCTTTAAACAAACCATAATGTAGCGGGCATGATCTAGCGTGCGCAGGACAACAGACGCTCTTTTTTTCTTTCTTTCTTTCCTTTTTTTTACTCTAGTTCACTCCCCCCTTTCGCTCCTTCTCAGTCTCTCCGCCCACAGTCCACTTTCTCGTGTGCCTATGCCAATGACTTGCATCTCATTTCTCTCGGACTGAGCGTTTTTGGAGGAGGGGGTTGGCCAGCCCGGGCCCGGGACAGCCAATCGTCGTTGAGGAACATTCACAGGGCGTTTTCACACTCCACACGTTAACTTCTGCACAGACTGAGGGATGATACAAATAGCTTTTTACAGCTTGTGTTTTTGTGTACTGTAAAGAGAGAGAGAGACAAAGACAGACAGCTAGATAGACAGACTAGATGGACAGATAGCTAGATAGATAGACAGATAGACATATGTATATACATATATAGGCATATATATATATATATATATATATATATGGAG
>JBBIGA010000007.1:14097797-14123059 GCA_037576975.1 Alestes dentex | reverse complement strand
AGAGAGAGAGAGAGAGAGAGAGAGAGGATATACAGATAGAAGTGTACCGAAGTAGGTATTTATTGGACTGAGTGGTTTAAACTGGTCGTCCAGAAGTTCTGTAAGACGTTTAAGAGACGTTCCAGTGTGTAGCTATCCCTGAGAACATGCTGCAGTCCACTCTGAATTCGTTCTGTCGAATATTACTCAGTGTCATATGACTATTTAGACTATTTGACTCATGGACTATTTAAATACAAGTTTATGAAGTGATTATTATCAAGCTCCAACAAATCGCCACGACGGTAAGAGCAGTAGGAACTCTGTACGAAGTGAAAGAGCGTTTAGAAACAAGACTGAAAAAGAGTGAAAATGCGTCTAAATGCCTCACCTGGAGAGGAAGATTCATTCGCTGCGAATTTCATAAAGATTACTTAACAAGAAGACACAAGCTCTATTTGGTTTGAAAATTAGTCATATCTGGAGAAAAGGCGGTTTTTGCTTCTGACTTACTGCACTAAATGAGCCTCAGAAAGACTGGAGCTGAGCACTGACTTCAAATCAACACGGGACACAAGTGCCATTCACGGGATCAACCAGAAAAGACAACACAGACAAGTTTCTTCTCTTCTGTGAAAGGACGGGAGACGATGATCTGTTGTTTATTTGAGAAAACAGTTTGGGCATTTTAATAATAATAATAATAATAATAATAATAATAATAATCCTTCGCACTGAGAACTTGTTTGCTATTTTGACGATATATTTTTATTTGACTTTTATTTTCACGAGGCGTGTAAACAAGACTGCATGCTTTGCCCAGGTTTTTAGAAAGGAACAGATGTGTTTCACAGTAACAGTAAAACATGTTTAAAAATATGTGTCCCAGAGGGCTCTGCTGGTTTTGCCTTTAGCCTAAAGGTGACATAAAAGCAGCTGAAATAAAAAGGTTTTTTTTTTGTTTGTTTTGGAGTACTTTCTATCAGAACACCGTTAAAGTGCTCTATCACGTCACCAACCAGTTGCCACGAATAATCGGAGTATTACTCTCGCGCTAATAATCGATTAGCACAAATAAACCATTTACACAAAACGATTTACACAGCCCAAAGACGAGATTTTAAGAGGAAAAGTATCTATTTACAAAGTATATTAAGATCGGGTCAACATTAACATATCGTCCAGAGAATAAAGCCTATAATAAAAGAGGTGCAGCCTAATTTAACTTCAGTAATTCCTTACCTAACTCGGCTTGCTTTGTTATCTGCACACTCTTGGTGTGTGAAGGAAACGTGTCACGCACTGACTGTCAGCTGCATGTGGGGGTTGCCAAAGTGTGGGAAAGTCTCTGAGGACCCCCCTTCCCCCCAGGTTAGATAAAACTCAGAAAAAGTGAGTAAACACCAACGTTTTGCTCCAGAGTTCTTCCCTTCACTTGTGCGAAGAAATACTACGAGTCAGCCCCCCTTTCCCAGAGCCGGGGCCTTTCTAAAGGTGCTGGGGGTTGGAGAGGGATTGCGTTTAAGACCACGGAGCAGAAACATCTAATAAGCACCAATAAACTTTAAAATGCAATATATAGCGTTTGCGATGACGCCGACTGCAGCGCAGATCCGTTGGAATACATTAATTCTCTACATTGCGTGAAAAAATGGTGCAAACTGGAGACTGCGTTAAAGTGCTTCAGGCGCCGATAGGACAATGCGTAAATGGGGGGTTGGGAGATGGGAACATGGGGAGGACTGGACACAGGATGAAATACTCGACAATGCACTAAATACAGAAATCATAGTAGGTAATGCCTGCAGAAAAAAAGGTACTTCCAGTATTATCTTTTGCAAACAGCAAGAAAAATGTGTTACAAAATTCGACAGACAGCACTTAACCCATTAATGTCCAAATCTTTATTTGATTCTTTTGGTCCACATGTTCTCTGAGCTGAAGATCCCTCCCCCCAAAACACTGTTTAGATTATATGGCAGGAATTGAGCTTTTATCACTTGTTTTATCATATTAAATCTAGACTTCTGGTCACATGGGATTACTGACTTGCAAAACAAGAAAATCCATATTTGATTGTGAATAGTATACACATTTACAGAGTATACAATTGACAAATAATAATAATGGTACACTCAGGTGCTCACAATGACTTTAGTTTAGTCAGAACAAGCTCTGTACATTTTGCCTTATTAAACTATATTTAGTAGCTGGACATGAATGGGCTAAACAAAGTCGACCCATTCAGGATAAGACAGAAAACTTTAGCTGAGTTAAGCTTTAATCAAGCACCTGAAGGAGTGGCGGCAGATCCGGGAGAGCTCATAGTCTTCTCAAAGACCTGCTGGGAAAAAGAAAAAGAAAGAAATATATACGTTTTTACTATTTTTACATACGGACAGCTTTCTAAAACTTTATCTGCCATCATGTGTTAAATGCACCAGAAAAATAAAATATTTCTACTGATAAAATATTAAGTTCCCACCCTTTTTGTCTAGATCTGCTTTGCTGTACTAGAGTTTCTAGATTTGTACTCTGTCCATTTTGAATTCCTTTCAATGGAACTCCTCTGGGAACCACTCAAACCTAATATCATACTGAATGATATATAGTCCAGACTGATACACTGGTACTGGTATCACACAACAATTAAGTTTATATATAGTTTACATATAGCGTTAGAAGTATTGGTAGATAATACAAATGCACTCTACTGCAATGTGTGTCTTTTTCTGTGTTTTTCAGATTCAGATTTTTCTAGGTGTTTCTGAACAGTTCTTAATACATGGTAATAATGAACAAAAAAATATAATTAACAAAAAATAAGTTTCTTTTTGGGGAAACTGGTCTCTGTCTGGTTTACCTTTATGTTTCTTTTTTTGTGGAATTTTAAGAGATGAAAAAAAGAAAACAGATCACTTAAAAAATTGTATATATATATTTTGTTTTTCTATATACAGTTTTTAAGACTCTTTTAGTATGAATTGTCTGGACTCAGGACATACACTCTTACAAATAAAGGTGCTAAAAAGAGTTCTTTACACAATCCCACAGAGGAACAACTTTTGGTTCCCTGGTAAAAACTTTTCAATGGGAAGTTGTTTAGAGAGTAAAGAGAGTCAGAGTAAAGAGTAAAAATTTCTTAAATTGTTATATAACCTGTGGAGGTTCTTTAAACCTTTAAAAACTTCTTCAATCACACAAATCTCTTTTTCATTTTTTTTGAGGAGGGACTAAAAGAAATCCTTCTGTCAACAATTGAACCCTTTTTGCCACCTCATTTGTAAGAGTGTATTGTATTCTAAAATGTAATCTAATACTGTAACTTTTTTTTTTATACAGTAATGTAATGACATTGGATTTTACCGCTTTAGTACAGTGCCATTTTAAACGAAATGTTAGAATGGTGTAAATGTTTTAGACATGATAAGGCACAAAAACTGTAAACAAATAAAATAAATTAAACTCTGTGTGATGTGTTATAAAATAAACCAGACTCTCCAAACTGTGTCTCCAAAGGAAATCTTGAGCTAAAAATTCAAGTTGCGGTACCACTAAATGAGATACAAACACTGACTTATAGAAGAAACCAGTACCAGTAAATAAAATAGGAACACTGAAGACTAGTACCAGTATAAAACATTTGTATTATAAAAGCATATAAAACACTAATCCACAGAAGAAACCAGTACCAGTTACCAAAATATGACCACTGACCCATAGAAGAAACCAGCACCAGTAAATAAAACAAGAACATTGACCTATAGAAGAAACTAGCACCAGTAAATAAAACATGACACTGACCCATAAAAGAAACCAGTACCAGTAATTACAGCACAAACACTGATCCATAGAAGAAACCACTGCCATTAAATAAAATATGAACACTGACCCATAGAAGAAACCAGTACCAGTAAATAAAACATGAAAACTGACACATAGAAGAAACCAGTACCAGTACATAAAACAGATATTGAATGATAGAAAAAAAAACAGTACCCGTAAATCAAATATGAAAACTTACTCATAGAAGAAACCACTGCCATTAAATAAAATATGAACACTGACCCATAGAAGAAACCAGTACCAGTAAATAAAATATAACCACTGACCCATAGAAGAAACCAGTATCAGTAAATAAAACACAAACACTGACCCATAGAAGAAACCAGTACCAGTAAATAAAACATGAAAACTGACCCACAGAATAAACTAGCACCAGTAAATAAAACACAAACACTGACCACAGAAGAAACTAGTACCAGTAAATAACATATGAACACTGACCCAAAGCTCCAAATTTGTTAAACATCTCTTTTCTACATACACACATTTATGAAGATCTCAGGTTTAGCTTATCAGTGTGTTTTACAAAAGCTATATGTGGTTTTACTTGAGATTTGAAATACAGAACACAGGACTGGGTGCCCCAAACACTTTTTTCTTTCTCAGTAAACCATTCTGCCATGACATTTAATCAACACTGAACAGCTATGGCCTAAATCGTCTCTGCTTTTGGGGAGCAACTAGAACCAATAGTGTTTCATGTATTAATTCTACTCCTATTAATTCCATTTATTCATGAATCATAATTAACGCCCCCTGGTGCCCACGTTTGGTATTCAAACTATAGAATAATGAAAGATCGGGGAAGACTGGCAGGAGTTCATTCTTAAAAGGGTAATATCAGATTTTCTGGACACTTTTCTGTTGAGTCCAGTTTACATAAAAAAATTATAAATCAGTGTATGTGGTCTTTTTGTGTTATTTTTTTCTCTGATAAGTTGGTAGGTAGGTAGATATATGTAAAGATAGATAGACAGATAGACAGATAGATAGATAGATAGATAGATAGATAGATAGATAGATAGATAAACAAAACAAAACAAAACAAAACAAAACAAAACAAAACAAAGGCTGGACGGGAGCCAATGAGCGCGCACGCTCTCTGTTACGTAGCAACCCGGAAGGCAGAGTCGCCCACATCCCTTTGAATGTTTTCATAAACAGTGGAAATGTGCAACTAAAGTTCAGACTCTGAATATTATTGTGGGCTGAGAGCGCTCGGATCTGTTTTTACCGTCTCTGCAGCGAGCTGAGGTGCGTGGAGCAGGAGACAGTTTTTAGAGAATAAGGGAAAGGCGTAAAATGCTGCTTACCAGTTCGCCATCTCCGGTGTAAATAAATGGGTTTCTAAGAGAGGTGGGCTTCACGAGGGGGCGAGCTCAGAGTGGCGTGGTGGGCTTCCCTGGCTACTGCTTTGGTCTGTGAGCTGCGATCACTCATAGTCCTCGCTGCTCAGTCCTCCAGCAGCAGTGGAAGATCACCTGGCCAGTGAAGAAGGGAGGATTGGAGGCTCTTTCTCGTAGCGGTAAATTAGAAATCGGCATCCTGAGGCTTCTTCAGCTTCCAAAATATGGGCCCTGCGATGTGCCCTTACAGGGAACATCTACGTAGTGCAGTCGAAATCCACTCAACAGTGAATGGCCACGTCCAAGAAAAGGACTGTGTCAGAATGTTACATTAATGCAGCAATGACTAGGTAGTGCATTTGTCAGAGATGCTGTCACTCCTTCTGCTGGATTCTTCAGCTACAAAAGTATGTGCCCTGCGATGTGCTCTTAAAGGGAACATCAATTTAGCACGCTCCTAATCCATACGACAGTGAATGTGCATGGGGAAGAAGCAAAAAAAAAAAAAAATCAAGAAAAGCACTGTGCCAGATTGTTACCTTACTCACAGTTCAGTGATGACTAGTTAGTGCATTTCACAGAGATGCTGTCTCTCCTTCTGGACTCTCACCCCTGATCATCTCACTCCGGGTGATGGGAGATTTCAGACAGCACCAACTGGTGCAAAAGCTTTCATGTCAAACCCTGGAATTTTACAGGAACGGTGCACGTGATGAGCTGTTACTGTGCAGAAGCATGTCAGTGACTTGCTGATCAATATATGATACAGAGGATGTTTGTGATCAGCAGCACAAAATCTGGCAGATTGGCTTGTCTCTGCGTTTTCTTAAATTCATCATCCGTACTTTATCTATACTATTACCTAATAGTAATAGCATGGTAATAAATAATATTAATAACTAATAAAACATTTCATGCTTTTATTCACCGGGTCGATTATAAAACAGTTAATAAAACGTGCACATTGAGTAGTGGAGCAAAATACAGATTTTTTGGTCTTGAGTAATTTACAACAAAGATCAGATCAAACAGACAATAAAAAGATGCTAGAATCATAGGATTAATTTATTTATCCGATTATTCGATAAGATCAAAAAAGACGCAGCAAAACAACAAAACTACACTTCCCATCGTGCACCGCAACCAAGGAGTAATGAAAACAGGAAGAAGGCGTTCAGGAGGAAATAATTGACAAATGAATCAGAGGAGAGATATGGGTTCTGTCTGTAGCTCCAGTGGACCGATAGTGAACCGTTTGGCCAGATGGATAACATAACGGGTGTCGTGAATCAAGTGTAGGGAGCGTACGCGTCCCAGAAGGTGAATTACACCCGTTTCGTCAAGGAATTTCCTTGTCATATGATGGAAAGGGCGATGGAGCAGCTCAACGTCCAGCTGAACCGGCTGACCCGCTCCCTGCGCCGCGCCAGGACCGTGGAGCTTCCTGAAGGTGAGATCAACACAATCACCATACATATATCTCCTCATAGCCTTTATGTCATCATTTTAACTTTCTCCTGAGTGCTTCAGACTGTCAGGTAGGCCCTCACACTGCTGCCATCAGTCACCTAAGGCTTTAATGAAGGATTTATCACATTAATTTTGGCTAGACCACGTTGACGTTACAAGATGAGATACGATAGGATAACTCTTTGTTATAGGATTTATAAGATAGCGCTTCAGGCTCACATTGATGTTGGCTAGGCTGATATAAGATAGGATAACCCTTTATTAGTTCCACAAGTGAAGGTAAGATCAACAGAGTCACCCACACCTACAGCTCCTTATGGCATTCATCTCATCATTGTTTGACTGTCAGACAGGCACACACACTCTAACTTCAGTAATTTAAGGCTTTACTGAAGTGTTTACCACATTAATGTTGGTTAGGCTACATTGATGTTATAAGATTAAATAACCCTTTATGATAGGATTTATTGGATAATCCTTTAGCCTCACACACGCACACAAAAGAAGAAAGTAGAAGCAGAACACACACACACACACACACACACACACATACTGCTTCTGCTTTCTTCTTTTGTTCTATCCACTTTGCTGCTATGTCCTTTCAGTAAAGTGGCTAAAGCCCCATACGTCAAGCAACATCTTAACCTTGAATGCAGCTTAATTTCCTTCTCTTTGAAGTCCACCCATAGAGCTGCAGATAGTGCGTGAGGTCTAAAAAGAAATATAACACTTTTCTTTGTTTTGGAATATTTTTTGACATGCTCAGGTTAATCTGCACTCATTGACCTCTTACTTTCCCACAGACAATGAGACCGCCGTCTACACACTCATGCCCATGGTGATGGCTGACCAGCATAGGTAGGGAGCTCTGGAAACAAATCATGACCATGCACTGTGAAAATATGGCCCTGAACTGTATTTAAATGACTAATGAGATTAATATGTTGGCATTTACTTGTAAAATGTCTGTGTTTACCCCTATAGATCAGTCTCAGAATTGCTTGTGAATTCCAAGTTTGATGTCAACTATGCATTTGGACGTGTAAAAAGAAGCCTTCTTCATATTGCTGCCAAGTGAGGAGTTATTCAAGGGTCTCATTTCCTGTGTGGTTGTTACTCAACGTAAAATATGGGGCTTGACCAAATGTTCTCTTTAGTCTTGTGTGATGCCAGACACTGGCAATATGGTTGGTGTAGCCAAAAAGGAATGAGGACTGTTTTCTGGTCAAAAAAGTAAATCGGTTGAAAATATGAGCATACAAATCAGTTGTGACTGCCTTTCTGATTTCACCACTGCTCTGTTTTTCCTCTCCTCCTAGCTGTGGGTCAGTGGAGTGTCTGGTCCTACTACTGAAGCGAGGAGCGAACCCGAACTACCAGGATATTTCTGGCTGTACCCCACTCCATCTGGCCGCAAGAAATGGGTAGAGCATTTTTATATGAATTTTTTTCATATAAACACTGCTGCCATCTGTTGGTCACATATTATTCCGAATCAAACTAAAGAAACTGTAATTGTGAAAATTGTACGTTACTAGTGGCGTAACTCTTACTACTACTACTACTACTACTATTACTACTCCTAATAATAATAATCATAAAAATAATGCCCTGGTCTAACCAAACCTTTGATTTTATTCCTATGTTATTATCTCTGGTTATAATATGATTCACCTGAACATCTTACAGACAGAAGAAGTGTATGGGCAGACTACTGGAGTATAATGCAGATGTCAATATCTGCAACAACGAAGGCCTTACTGCTGTAAGTATATAGATGATGATGATTGTTGTTATTGTCAAAAAAAACAGTAATAATCAAAGATTTAAGGTTCACATACCATAAGATGCTGGAATATCCTTATGCTGGTTGATGTTTTCCGTACTATGACAGAAACGCAAAAGTGCTTTTCAGATCAGAGAGAACAGCGTAGGTTTCTAGTGCCATAATGACAGTTAACATTGATCGCTATCAATGTTGCTGTGGTATTGTCGATGTAATCACTTTTTTTTCTTTTCTATTAAATATACCTTCATGTATTTCTGTGTCTGTAGATTCACTGGCTCGCAGTAAATGGGAGGACAGAACTGCTTCATGATTTGGTGCAGCATGTGTCCAATGTGGATGTGGAAGATGCCATGGGTCAGACAGCTTTGCATGTGGCCTGTCAGAATGGACATAAGACTGTAAGGAATATTTGATTCGTATGACTTCGCTGATTTGATAGACCAAAGAAGCCTGAAGGACTTTTGTACCTTTGATCGTATTATCATGTTTAGACGGTTACAGGTTGAGCACTGTAATACTGTGGGGAATGCGATTTATTATAGCATTGTACTTATCATTATTGTCAGGATAAAACCTTACGTTGTTTACATAATTTGTAGTTCATTATTCATTTAAATAAAGAATATATCAAAACAAATTAAACAAGTTAAATGAAAACAACATATTTTTCATTAAACTCCATTATAAATTAAGACTGTTATCCTTCTCCTGGAAACATAACATTTTAGAGAAATGTTTTGTTCAGGCAGCAACATTATTCTACAAGCATTAAACTTTTAAGTTTATATTAGCTGGTTTAATGTTACCAAATGGATAGCAAATTTCAAATGCCATTTAAATTCTGTCATGAGTGAAATAACTCGATCATGAATCTGATGAATTGTTTCAGTCTTTTATACTAAATTTGTATAGATTTACCATGTCATGTAGGAATCAGCTAAACTGTTCCTGATACTGTTGCTGCCTTAAGCGAACCAACATACCATCACATTCATCATTATTTTATCGCTGTTTTCTCTAGGTTTAATAATACAGTGTTTTGTTTTGTTTAAACCAGTGTTCTGGATTAATTCTGGAACTCACAAGAGTATCCCAGCAGTTTGAGGGGTACCTTAGGGTTAATGAATGATGAAGCTCCTAAGTACTACATAAAGAAACAAATCCCAACATGACTAACAAACACTCGTTTCTTATTATTTGGGCCACTCCTACACAAGAGATTACTCAAAGCAGATGTTGTCTCTTTTAGGTACAGCAATTTATAGTGTGGTTTTGTGGTTTACACAGACAGTGTTGTGCCTTTTGGACAGTGGAGCAGACATCAACAGGCCCAATGTCTCTGGAGCAACTCCTCTCTACTTTGCTTGCAGGTCTGTTGGATAATCCTCGTTGTTAATAATCCTCGTTGCTGCAGTGCACGCTTTGAAATGATACACCTCAAGTTAGTGGATATAATTCAGACTCTGAATAACTCACGTTTACTATCTAGCTGTATTCCCAACTGCTGTCTTTTCAAACTGTGTTTATAGTAGTGAGGTAGAAGTAACAGGGGGAAACCTATCAATCTCTGCCACAAGGGTAGACTAATGAGGCTGCCATTTGAAGAGAATGCAGCAACTGACGAGATGTCCAATCTGCTTTTGTTTTTCCTTGTGTATCGTGCCTGACACACTTGGTTGAGCTGCGTTGCTGAGCAACAGCGCTCCTCCATTCTGTTGATTCAATTACAAATAGCAGTAGATATCTGTCTGCTTATAGTTGCTTGTACAAACATTCAAGAAAGGCAGCTTTTCTAATAGATCATTCAAACACATAATTAAGGCTGTGTTTATTACTGGGGTTCTGAAAGGTTTGACGCCCACATTGTCTTTCATATTTATTAGTGTCATTCATGATACTGCAATTACTAGCTCATTTGGGTAATAGTTTTTTTCTTCTTTTTTTTTTTTTTTTTTAACAGTTCATCCATGTATTTTCATGAAATGAAATTTTAATTTGGCACATTGGGTATTCATATAAAATGAAATATTGATTTGAAATCCACAGAGCAGCAGGCTTGTATCAGTACTCGCCTTCAAGCACACTGAGGCCTGTATGCTGAATAATACAGGAATAAAACACCTGAGTAATGTTATTATGCAAAGGAAGACCTCTATGTGTTTTAGGACACAGCACTGATACTGTTGTCATGTAATATGGCAAGGATTAAAGGAAGTTAAAGCAACTATGTTTTCTATATACCTGAGTGGAGAATTTTAACCTTGTTGGTATTACCTCTGCTTTGGTGTAGTTTGTCATTCCGGCGCTTGGAATGCATCACATGCCTTTAATTAATTTCCTTATATATGAAAACAATATATTATTTACCTCTCTGTCTGATAGCCATGGCCAAAGGGACACAGCCCAAATCCTGCTCCTCAGGGGTGCCAAATACTTGCCAGACAAGAATGGGGTCACACCGCTTGACCTTTGTGTGCAGGTTAGTAATATTTGGACACAGACGCAGACACATTGCATTACATTCATTTGGCGGACACTTTTCTCCAAAGAGACTTGCAGTCTGAGGAAACACTCAAGCTTCATGACAGTGGGAGAACCAGAGGAGTTTTAAACGCAAAAATCTTTATGTAGGGATTAGAGCAAGAGGATGTAAGCTTAATCAGAAGAGTGAGTGTGATTTACGATAGAAAGTGCATCAGGTGAGGAGGTGCTCTCTGAATAGATGAGTCTTCAGGAGGTTCTTGAAGATAGAGAGGGATTCTATTCGCCAGATACAGTCCCCAATATTCACGTACATTTTCATTTTCCTTTTGCTTCCTTTAAGGGTGGCTATGGGGAAACATGTGAGATTCTGATCCAGCATCATGGGAGGCTGTTTCAGACCCTCATTCAGATGACACAAAATGATGACATAAAGGAGAACATGGTAAGCTGTATTCTTAGCTTTTCTCCTTTTTTTTCTTTTACAAATGTTTTTACAAATCATACAAATGTTTGAATGTGTGTGCATATGTGTGTGTGTTTTAGCTGAGGCAGGTTCTTGAGCATGTATCTCAGCAGAGTGACTCCAGTTATCAGAGGATCCTCACCAGCCTGGCTGAGGTGGCCACCACTAATGGACACAAGCTGCTCAGGTGGGCGTCACCGTTCTGCCTGAAGGTCCTTTACCACAAAAAAGTTAGATTTTCCTTGCATATTTACTTTCTCTTTTTTTTAGTTTGTCTAGTAATTATGAGGCCCAAATGAAGAGCCTGCTGAGAATTGTACGGATGTTCTGCCACGTGTTCCGCCTCGGTCCATCTTCCCCTAACAACGGGAATGACATGGGATACAATGGAAACAAAACCCCGCGCAGTCAGGTCTTTAAGGTCAGTGTGTACTGCTTTGTCATCCTTGCTACAGCAGAATGTATTAACAGTAATTCCCCCCTAGAGTATCAGAGATGCAATGGAGTGCTTTTACCTGAAGAGGGTGCTAACTGCATGAGATCACTGATGATGTTTTTTTTTGTGGACTTACTTGTTCCAAAAAAGTCCCAGCACCATCCCTTTATCCACTGTAATTTTGCTTAGGTGAGACTAATATAAACTATTTAAAGAGATATTCCATCAGGTTTTCAAAATTTGCTGCATAATTCAAAGTTCAAGATATAAACAAGCTCATGCAGAGAGATTTGATGGGTTATGCATCATTCCCGAGAAAGTTTATTTACAGTGGTGGCCACTGGAACCAGATGCCTAAATGCCTCTCCAAGCTATGTCACATGGTTACAAATACGCTACTTGATGTTTAGGACATTACATTTTGATAGCTTTGAAATACATTTTTGGCTTAAAATGCATTTTAAAGACTAAGAGGCACATGCTGAGCATTAAAAATCAACATTGTATTAAAAAAACTATCATTATCTATTATACAATTATCAACATAATGTATTAAAAACGAGAAGATATGTTAAGGGTAATTGGTTGTTTTGGATAGTAAATAAAATGGCTACATTTGTGTTGCAGACATCACGACCCCTAGATCGTACCATCACCATTGTAAAGAATTCAGAGTCAGTAAGTTCTTCTACAATGCACCATTTGACATCATTTTCTCAGTGGCTTTGATTCCTTGACTGAACTATGCAGAAATTTTGAAATATGGATGAAACTTCCCTTTAAACTCTGAGCTAATTTGAGCCATAATCGTACACTGATGTTATAAATAGTCCTCTTTTTGTTTTCTTCTTCCTCCAACTGCTGGGGAAATGTTTGGGTGCCGTTTGTGTTAACATCTTATTGGTTATGTCCCTAATATTCTTTCTGTTCCATTTATTTTTGGATGGTGCAGTCTAATTCATGAGAGAAAGTGATGAAGATATAGCACTGCTGGCCTGAAAAAAGACAGACAAAATGGGAAGCAGGCATAAAGAAACATTCTGCCAAAATTGACAGCACAATTGTCAGACGTTTTGCTGATTGTGGTAAAAAGAAGGACACGGTTTGCTAGGCTATTCTAGGAATCTGTTTCTTTTAATGGTTGACTGAATTTTCTGCATTCTGCTTGAATTACTGTTTATTTAATTAATGTCGTCAGACATGTTTTTTTTTTAAATCAAAAATCTTGTCAAATATAAATCAGCTCTTGTTTTTTCTAGCAGTCTGCGCCGAGATTGTTTCAAACACATGGGTCTGCCATGCCTCTGATTTGTCAGTGTTATTCCTCAGCCTCTGGAACTGCTGTGGCACTCTCTGGATGAGTGGCTGGTGCTCATATCCACAGAGCTAGACAGAAAGTGTGGAGACACGGCCTCCTCTTCTCCAGGGAGTGACATTGCCTCACTCCTCCTGAAGCAAAGAGAGACTGACCCCTCTGTTTCCACGGAAACTCCTGCCCTCCTGCCCCCTTCGCTGGATCCTGGGGTTGTCATGAAGACGCCGGAGGCTTATGTGGATGGCCAGGATGTCATCTCCATGACAGCCAATCGTCTAAGTGCTGTAATCCAAGCCTTCTATATGTGCTGCTCATGTCAGATGCCACAAGGGTAAGAGTGACTTGTCTTGTACCTTTAGACATTAGTGTTAATTCCTTTAGTTCAGTCACATAAAGAATATATTAGATACATCTTTAAGAAGGTACCACAATCCTATAGTATGAAATGTTGCACTACCTGTTTTATGTGTTGGGTGACATGTGCTAAAAAGGCTGTTTTTCACCTGTGTTAAGCAAAACAATCCATATAGATAGACAGATAGATAGGTAGATAGGTAGATAGATAGGTAGATAGATAAAATAATTGTTTTGTGTATGGAAAAAGAAGTGTGAATACAAATTAGTTTTTGTCTCAGCTGGTGCTTTGAATATTTTCATCAGAGCTCCACTCTGTGTAAAAATCACTGAAATAAATGAGCAAATAATGTCTCCGCTCACTTCTGTCTGCACAAGTTACCCCTGAAGCTTTCTAACTGCATGCAATTAGTACATTAAATGGATCTTTAATTAACACTGAATTGCTGTTGTTTTTTTTTCTTTGGCAAGTTCTATTAAGATGTCTCCCCTTTTTGGAGAAGGCCCTTCACTAAGAGATTGGAGTGATTGTTGTCCCTTTGGAACAGACACTTTAAATAATTTAGATTATTGTTTTGCTGAGGAATCAATGGCTGCAGTGAGACGTGAGATCGCACGGGGTGTCTGTGTAATTAGAGGCCCACTGCATTCATACAGGCCTCAGATTAGTTACTTTTCCTAGCTCTTCATGCTCCTAATGCCTTTTCTCCATGCTGAAATCTCTTTTTGTTTTGTCTCTGCCCTTCCTTGCCTAGTATGACGTCCCCTCGGTTCATCGAGTTTGTTTGTAAACATGACGAAGTGCTCAAGTGTTTTGTTACCAGGTAAGTGAAGAATCCTTTTCTGTAATTTTGGAGTCTGCCTGTCTGCTTCATTAGGCTTTCCTAGAAAAATTGTTAATGTTTCATATTTGCATCTCCTGTTGTGGTGTTCTCTTTCCACAGGAACCCCAAGATCATCTTTAACCACTTCCATTTCCTGCTGGAGTGTCCTGAGCTCATGTCTCGCTTCATGCACATTATCAAAGGCCAGGTACGCTGGGTGACACACAAGTTAAAGCAGTGCTCGGATTGGCTTCTGATGTAGCGCTTCATCTCATTTCCCTGAAGTTACTTTTCTGTGCTGCAGCACTCTTGGGGCTCGTACTGGAGTGACTTTCAAACACCTGTCTCTCTCTGCCAGGATCATTTTACTATGTTATTATGGTGCAGATAACACTTGTCTTAAGTCCCGTTATATCGCTTTGTAAGTTTTAAGGACTGCTTCACTGTGTAGTGTTCGCTGAGTATTTCAGTATTCATGTTTAAGCGCCGGCACTCTGAGCCTCGTTACCTTCAGATTATAGTCCGCTGGGGAATACGGTGCCATTTTAATTACAGATTTTAACCTGCCGAATACGATTTCATCTCCTGATTTTCCTCTGCGCGCGCTCCCGGTGCCCCTGGGGGAAAGTGTTCCTTTCAGTTGGATTAATTTCTACTTCTTGCAGACTTCTCCTTCTTTGCATCAAGAACAAAGCCATTCAAATATTATGCAAATGGATTGCAGTTTCCCCTCCTCCGTGTAGCTGAAGCATTTCTTTTCCCCATCATCTTTCCCTTGCTCAGGCAGGTCTTTGGTTTATAGCGTAATGAGTGGGTGATTAATAGACAAGTCCTCTAAGACCCAGGTATAGGACTTCAGAGCCTATCCAATATCAATAAGTTTAAATTGCCTTTCTGCTCAACTCCTCCACAGCCGTTTAAGGACAGGTGCGAGTGGTTCTATGAGCATCTCCTGGCCGGACAGCCTGACTCAGATATGGTCCATCGGCCGGTCAATGAGAATGACATCCTACTGATTCACCGAGGTACAAGAATTTATACCCTGACTGTTTTAAGGCTTACTCTTAGAGCTCAAGTACTTTAATCCGTCTCTCTTCCCCCTCCCTCAGAGTCTATATTCCGCAGTAGCTGTGAGGTTGTGTCCAAGTCCACCAATGAGAAGCTTAAGCAAGGCATCGCTGTGCGCTTCCATGGTGAAGAGGGCATGGTCAGTCCATATATTGCTTGCATGTCATTAACAAACATCTCTCTTAAGTTCCTTGGCTATTTTTGACTGTGCTGTGCTTTGTTGTGCATCAGAATGCTTGCACCATCAGAATAATCGCAGCCTGCTGTTCATGCTGTGATGCAGCATTCAAAAACAGATCTTCTTCTGGTGACGTTGGCAGATGGTGCTCATACTGTCCTCTATGTCTCAGGGTCAGGGGGTGGTTAGAGAATGGTTTGACATTCTCTCTAATGAGATCATCAATCCAGACTATGCTCTGTTCACACAATCAGCAGATGGTAAGCATTATCTATATAATGTGCTAACTTTTAATATGAACCTTTGTAGAATTGTGTGCAAGTTTAATGTATTATCTCTGTGTTTATTACTTTTATATGTGTGTGTGTACACTTACAACCCTACAAATATAGGTGTCATAAAGGGTTCTCCACATGATGCCATAGAAAAACATTTCTAAATGAGAGTGTGAAGAACCAGTTTAATGTTTATAAAACCTCCGCATGATGAAATATGTCCAGGAAAATTTGGTAAAGAACCTTTACATTATGAAGTTTTGAAAATACATTTAAAAGGTTTTTCAGACTTGAACATCTCATTTATAAATGTGTTTTTTTGTATTAAAACTGAACTAAAATGATTCTTCAGTGGCATTGTTTACCAGCCCTAGTCCTAGAGGTACATAGCCCTTCAAAGTTTAGTCAATTTCTTGCCTCAACACCTCAACTCAGTAAGGAGTTGTTAATGAGCCGATTAACTGGATCAAGTATCTGTGCCTCCAAATCCATGGCTGGCAAACACTGTATTATGGCACCAGAACAATATAATCCTTTTTTTTATTATTTCATTGGTATTAATAGTACTTCTAGAACTGTGTGTGTGTGTGAGTGTGTGTAAGTGAGTGAGTGAAAGAAATAACTTTAAAATGCTTAGTGCAAAAGTTACAATAGATGCTGGATTCCCATGGAGGTGCATAATTAAACAATTTTACAGTAAGTTCAAAACATGGCATGCACAAACCGCAGACTTGCTTATTACAAAATCTCAATAATGTTTTTTAACACTGTTGGCACCAGAGAGGAATACGCTTTGCTCACTCTTGATGCGGAACAGGTTCATTTACATTTCAGTAGATGTATTTTAAATATAGGTTAAATGTGATTTGACAGGATCTCTGTGGAGTTTTTGCCTCACTCCTGCCAGGAAGTGAACAAAAATGGACTCAACATAAAACATAACAAAAAAAAAACAATTGTGGCATGTCAGAAGGGCATTTGATTTAAAACATATAAATGATCATCCCACCCATCCTTTTTATGTGCTCTTTTTCCCTCTGTGTCTTTGATATATCTCTGTTCTGATCCAAGTCTGTGTCGTGTTGCTATGACTTGGACGTGTACTTGTAGGGTCACTGATGGTTATGTGTCGATGACTTTGAGCCTCTGTGTCTTTGTCTTTCTGTAGAGATAATGGATAATGACATATGATGGGACAGGAGTGCTACAGATCAAAGCCTTACTCTATGATTGTTCAGAAATACACCACTGTATGATTACACTCCTTTGTTCTTATTTATTTGGAGTGTGTGTATTTGTGTGTATGCACTCGGATATATGCGTGTGTGTTTTTTGCAGGCACTACATTTCAACCCAACAGTAACTCCTCTGTCAACCCAGACCATCTGAACTATTTCCGATTTGCTGGTCAGATCCTTGGGCTGGCTCTATATCACCGCCAGCTGGTCAACATCTATTTTACCCGCTCTTTCTATAAGCACATATTGGGTATGCACAACCAAGTGGACTGCAACATTACAAGATCATTTTGAAAATATTTAAGTTAAAGACCAAGCACAAGTTACACTTATACATACAAACATAGGCTTCTGTTCACATTTCTGCAGGTATACCGGTGAATTACCAGGATGTGTCCTCCATCGATCCAGAGTATGCCAAGAACCTGCAGTGGATACTGGACAATGACATCAGTGACCTGGGCCTGGAGCTTACCTTTTCTGTGGAGACGGATGTGTTTGGAGCCATGGAAGAGGTTCCTCTCAAGCCAGGGGGAACTGGCATTCAGGTCACTCAGGAAAACAAGGTGAGGCTACAAACAGAGACACTTCAGTCAATTTGCCAGCTCCTTTAAATCAGCGGTCCCCGACATTTTTTGCGCCATGGACCAGTTTTATGTACAACAATACTTTCACAGACCAATATAGATACAAGTAAAGTGCGCTTGTTTCTCATTTTTGATAGCTCGAGGGGTAATTTTTTGATGTACCGTATCACGAGCCTGAGACGAGTGTTTTTTTTTTCCAAAACAAAATATCTTTCAGACTCTGATAAATCAATAAAATATTTTTATTCTGTGTGGCCCGGTACCAAATGACTCACGGACCGATACCAGGCCGCGGCCTGGTCGTTGGGGACCTCTGCTTTAAAGCATGGAAAAAGAAAAACATAGGCAGTTGATATATTGATGTTCCACGGTTTGGCCATATCTGACTTTTCTTTAGTTATGTGACTGTATTTGCTTGCACAGCCTTTATGTGTGACATTAGAGCCTGCCCAGTAGCTGTGTTAGCAGATACATTTAAATGAAGGTTGCCTTAGAACTCCAACCCAGGGAAAATGTCAGTGTGTGGCTGTTGTATAAAGCTGTAATTGAGTGACGGGATCAACAGAGGGCAGTATTATCCAGATGATAATGCAGTGCATGCCATTCTCTAGGTTCTATTCAGGAGCACAACCCCTCACCCTGAGGAAAAGTGACGACACTGTCAGGCATGGTCTCAGCCCCTGTTTCTCTCTCCCTCACACAGGCGGAGTATGTGCAGCTGGTAACAGAGTTGAGGATGACCCGAGCAATTCAGCCTCAGATAAATGCTTTCCTGCAGGGCTTCCATACCTTTATTCCTCCCTCGCTCATCCAGCTGTTTGATGAGTATGAGCTGGTCAGTTAATTCCCTATTCTCCTGATTATTATTCTTGGTATCATTTTTTTCTTCTGACTCAGTTAAACACTGTTTTCATTTTTTTTTCTCGTGACTGCTCCCTTCCTCTCTCTTTAGTGTTTTTTCAGTTTCTTTTTTTTCTGTTTTTCCCACTATCATTTTCACACTAATGAGTTCAATTCAATTTATTTTAATTCTGCAACAAAGCACTTTTACAGATGACTGGGCATAAAGTCTTACCAGAAACAGCGATGACAAAATATCTATCTTCCTGTCAAAGAAACCTTGAGTGGTGCCAGCGCACAGAATTTGGAATCCATTCTCCTTTGGCTATGACTACACAGAATAGCAGACCTAGATACTGTGACATTAGCAGATTCATGCTGGAAGCCTGATTTATATCATGCAGTCGGTAAAGATTAAATTGAAAAGACTGATGTCTGGGAGGATACAAATGTTAGGAGACGTGTACAGGGGATTACTTTTTAAAGTTTTTATATTGTGCCATTTTGGTGCAGGGTAGGTTTAGAGAAATTAAAATATCAGAGCAAGCCTTGTCACTGTTGCATATCTAAACCTTATGGGTGTGACCCTGGGGCATGGATTAAAAATCAGAGATGAGATGTGCATTAGTCATGAATCCACCAAGGCAGGAAATGATACTGAGATTAACTTAGATGAATGAAGCTCACGAGATAGCAGTGGGGCACAAACTGGGCCAGAACTAAGGATACATGGGCAAATGGCTACACCAGCAGAGTGTGCTGGAGTTGTTGCTAAGGTAAAGCTAACTCTCTCTATCATCACAAGGCTGATAGAGGGAGAAGACGCAAGAAGGAAGAAAAATTGCTTGCTACATCTGTTGGGAGCACTTAGGCCACCGTACACACCTTATGTTTAGCCTCTCCAGCAGTCTGATAGCTTAATTAAAAGGGATAAGCATAATGATGATGGCGTAATTAAAAGGGAGATCTAGAGGGCAACATGGGTTTGCAGGCTCCCCAAGACATTAGCACCTCTGCATGCTGTCAACAACCTTGAGTCAGTGCATTTGAATGGTAAAGGCAACAGCGCTGATATATCAGTTCACCGGAACATCACTCACCTCACTGCTTTAATTAAGGATGGATGACAGGACATTACGATATAGTTATCATAATAAATTATGTCATGAAAAGCTCTCCTGTTCATATTGTAAATATCAGCAACAGCGATCAACCTCATACTTCATTCCAAGAAAAAAAAAAATCAAGGACAAGTGATTTAGCTACCAGGAGATTGTGAACTTGGGTCCTGACAATGATAGGAGTCTAGAAGACCTTTACTGGTTCTGTTAAATTTGATGTGATGATGCACAGATGCAAATATTGTATTCATTAAGAATCTAACAATGCAAAAATGTGGAGACGTGACAAAGCACCATGAAGAAGGGACATTGTTTTAATTATGGCATTTTATGCAAACTTTGCAAATGACTAGCACCAAGACACAGCCCAATCCAACATGTTAATTGGTGCACTGAGTCTAAGTCAGAAAAATAACTCTAGATAAAAAAAAAAATCTTTGCATGTTGTGTTTAGTCAAACTAAATCAAGGTGTATATATCTATATAGCCATAGATTTAATATACATTTATTCAGAGATAGATAAATTACTGTTTCTTTTTTGACTAAGAATCTAAATTTTAGTCTACATACATGAAGACTGACGTATTGACTAAGATAAAGATTAAGCTGTTCCAGAATGGAGCTAGAAAAAGCCCTTGCGCCTGTCCTTTTTATCTCTATGGTAATTGCTAAAGCCCGCACCAATACTGAATCCTGGGTGCAGGATTATGAGTGTGATAAGAATGATTAGGTAGCCAAGGTAATGAAGTGGGTTTAATGTGTATAAACATTATAGATCAACTCTTTGTTAACAGTGTTTTATGAAGGAACTTTGGATTAAGTCTAGATACAGTAGGGCATCTGTGTCACATTGATGCAGCCTCTCTCTCTCTCTCTCTCTATCTCTCTCTCTCTCTCTCTCTCTCTATCTCTCTCTCTCTCTCTCTCTCTCTCTCTCTCTCTCTCTCTCTCTCTCTCTCTCTCTTCACCTTGAGGGCCCTTCCATTCATTCCATTTTATGCCTCTATTTCTGTGTATGTTCCAGAAAGCAGGTGCACTCTCTTTCTTGCATTCTCTCTCTCTTTCCCTCTCTCTCTTTCTTACCCCCTGCTTTGCCCCAGATCGATGCTCTCCCAGGGTCATTACCACACAGTGGGCCTCCAGTGCACATATATGTGTGGGCCCATTCTTTGGTCACACAGCTTCAGCGAGCTCACTGACAGGCCCCAGAGGGGCTAACTAATGAGGGCCTGTGTTTCAAAGCGCTTTTAGTCCCGTGCTGTCTGTGTGTCTTTATTATCTGTCTCTCACCCGTCTAATCGGAACAGTGAGAGACCAGCGAAACCCTTCACGCCGTGTGCGTGTTCAGTAATTAAAGGCATTTTTCACAGCTCTTCTGTGTGCTGTACTTTGGGAGCATGTCCTTTATGAAGAAGTTCATGGGAAATGTCGAACACTTTGGGAGCAAAACCATAGCTGTGTTATGAGTTATTGATTAGAACTGCTGTTATGAGCTGCAGAGCTCTGTGCTGTACTCCTGTTTTTAAGTGTGAATGTCTGCGTGTATGTGTGTGCGCGTGTGTGGGGGCGTGCAGGAGCTGCTGCTGTCTGGCATGCCGGAGATTGATGTGATGGACTGGAAGAGAAACACGGAGTACACCAGTGGCTACGATACAGAGGAGCCAGTCATCCAGGTTAACAGCTGCTCTGCCGCATGAACACCACGCTCAGTGACTTAAATTAATGAGCCACCTCTAATGATTTAGGACAGTGAGACCATATATGCAGATATGTTGGCAAGATGTGGTGTAGACTTGCATGATTCTATCATGATTCTGATAAGGATTATGTTATCAGTGTTTGCTTCAGATTTAGATAGAGTTAGGGGTAATCAGGAAATTATGTTCCAGATGGGTTTGCACACTTCTTTAAGTAATGCAAGCTGTTTTGTTTTACAGTGGTTTTGGGAAGTAGTAGAGTGTCTCACTCAAGAGGAGAGGGTTCTTCTATTGCAGTTTGTTACCGGGAGGTAAGAGTAATTATCATGCCTTATTTAAGTCTATTAATGCCTTGTTAACATGTTAACACCTATAAAAGAAATTGTTGTTTTCAGAATTTGACAATGCAGTCGTGTTGAGTGATAGGAAAAGTGCAAGAGCCATTGTACCTACCCAGAGAGGCCAGTTATAATGTTTTGGACTTCTCACTGCATTGGCGGTAGCACTTAGTGTCCTGATGATAGTGTTAAAGTACTGCTCACAGTCCCCTACTATATGAACATAGAGTTCAAGGGGTTAAATGCATTACCCGGTGCTCTCTTGTTCACCTCATTTCTTTTCTTTCACTCTGTCTTTGTAGCTCCCGTGTTCCACATGGTGGATTTGCTTTTCTCATGGGCGGCAGTGGCTTGCAGAAGTTTACCATTGCTGCTGTGCCCTACACATCCAACTTATTGCCTACCTCTAGTACCTGGTGAGAAAAACTGACAGTCTGTTTATGTACTGGAATTAATTTTGTATCATCTAGGTGCACCAGAGGGCAGTGTGGCTCTTTGCGATTTCACTACTCGTGCTGTATGACTGAACCCCCAGTGAGTCCATAGCATGATAAAAAAATATAGGAGATATGCATACACAGACCAAAAAAAAGACACAGAACAAAAAAATAGGCATGACACTCAGGTCAGTTTCTGTGTCAGCGTGAGCATCAAGCATATGCAGCTTTGTTTGACTTGCTGTTCAAGGCAGAATGGAATCACTCTGACATGTCTGTCCATCTTTTGTATTTCCATCTTTCCCAGTATCAACATGCTGAAACTCCCTGAATACCCCAGCAAGGACGTCCTGCGTGACCGAATGCTCGTTGCACTGCATTGTGGGAGTTATGGTTACACTATGGCATGATGCTGGCCCATCTGTTTTTTGCTGCGACACCTGCTACATAGACACTCACAAACGCAAATGCACACACGTGTGTGTGTGTGTGTGTGTGTGTGTGTACCTTCAGGGATATCCCCAAACTCTTCTGACACTATTCTAAAGCCTTTGTTTGACTACGGCATTATTTTAGATACGCAAATACAAAAGACCAAGGGCAAACCAGAAGTATGATTTGATGCTAAAAACTTATGTGCCAGTGACTCCATTCTCTACTGCCAATGTTATGTGTCAAAGATCATTTTACTTTAAATTGTATACGAAAGGATGTGATTGTTTTTTTGTTTTATAGATATGCTGAAACAGATATGCTGTTTACTCTGTTACACCTGTAAGACGTGTTTGCGTATAAACGTGCGCTCACATGTACTGCAGTGTGGTAACGTTGCATTACCAATATAGGAAAACACAAAACATGGCTGGAAATAGTGTAGTCATTTCTATAGAACAAGGCGTTTGTCAGGCAGCATGACAGTGCTGGTTTCTCATATGCATATGAACCTTGGTTTTCGTGTAAGCTGGCAGCACCTCTTGAAAAGTAATCTAGAACCTCCCTACTTGCGTCATGTCTGCCGTGCTGTAGTCTTTGTACTGTCATTTTTCCAAAGTCATAGTTTAAGATCCTTTAATGTGTAGTATTTTTTTCCATGTGTTGTGTGAAGAAAAAAGAACAAATTGGATCACTTGTGCCAAAAATTCCTAACGATTGCAAGTCTGCAAATTGTGTTTTGTTGACATGTTTTTTTTAAAGGGAAAATGTCATATCATTTTATGAATGTAGGATTTGTGTCCTTTGTTGGACGTATGGTCTAAGTTAATCATGTAATTTTGAAAATAAGTTTATATTTCTTAAATGTATTGTTTTACTTTGGTTAAATTTTTTTCCTCATTTGTAAACAGACTGCTTATTGTATGCATACTCTTTAAGACCTTTCAGAAGATACTTTCCAATATTGAAGTATGTATTTTACTATATACAGAGTTTTATTGCATTGTATTGAGTGTGTGAGTGTATGATTTCTTTAGACAAATATTCTTAGTACGAGGTGTAATGGGACACAGACTTGGGCTGTGTGGAAGGCAATGTGCACTAAATTGCACTTGAGCTGCTATCAGCCTAGTCTTTCATGCAGAGCAAGTCAACACTGGTAGACAGTCTATTTATTGTGTTATATGGCAAGAAGCAGCCATCACAGAGCTTCCGTTTTCCCCTCATGTATCCTGTGATGTAATGTAATCTTAAGGTCAGGATCATAAGTGTTATGGATGCCTTTATTTTTGATCCCCAAAGCTGTTTTTTTTGTTGCTCCTATCATGGACTAGCATAGTGGCAACAGAGTTTTAAAAAATATTAAAATGAACTGATATTTAGGAATTTAACTTGACATAAAAAATGGATATGAGAAAAAAAAAACAAAACAACCCAACACCCCACCTTTCTCTGTCTTTCAAAGACAATTGCGTTGTTTATTTACAAAAAACAAAATAATGAGTTAATTAAACATTTCTGGTCACACTATTTTGATGGTTCCCTACAACTGAGTTCAGGTTCATAAAGTCACACTGGATTAAATATAGTCAGCAGTCGGTTAACGTCAGAGCATCTCCGCAGCATTTGCAGTGGACTGTCACTTTTTTTTAACAATTATATATATATACATACAGATCATTTTTTAATAGTTCTTGCAAGGGTAGAAGTAACTTTCAAGTACCATGCTAATGCTGTATCTTTTATTGTGTTTTGCCCACCATGGCAATATTATGCTCTAGCTCTTGGTATTGAGATAGCACTTTCTTGATATTACCTGCTCACTATGGCAACGCTATTGAAATTACAGCTGGCTCTCCATGGCAACACGGCATCCAAAACCCACTCAGCATAGAGCTGGCCCTGGGCTGGGGGAGTCGTGTGAGCTCAACATATGTCATGATGACAGCCAAGAAACGGAAAGGAAAGGGACAATAGGCAAGATGAGGAGAGCGGGACCAGAGACAGAAAGAGCAAGAAGGAGGAGGGAGCGAGATAGTCTGAGCGTGCGTGTGTGTGTGTGTGTGTGTGTGTGTGTGTGTGTGTGTGCGCTGGGTCTGATACAGTGAGCAGATCAGAGTTGTGTGTGTCATTGTGGGTTGGTAGGGCTTTCCACTCTGTCCCTACCCTCTTACGAGACATGTGGATTTAACTCTTGCATCCAATTCCATTTCTATCTGTTCCAGTTCAACTGAAGCCCCAGGCCATGAAATCGGAAAGATTGGGGGTATCTTCTGGACCCTGAGCACAATCATTCATTCACTATCCCCTCTCTGACTCGCCAAGAATTGAGATGTCTTATTGCTCTCTGTATGTGTTTGTGTAATAATCAAGCATGCCCCCTGATTCTGATAGTCACTAGAGGTCAGAACACATGTGCAAACACACTCGGACACGGCTGCTTTGTTTTCACCAAGCTAACATCCTTAGCATTTGAGAATCTCATATTTTCCACCGCCCTTACCCCTGAGCTAGAGATTGTCATGGATGACCTTTGACTTTTAATTCTTCATCAGCTGGGTAGGAACTGCGTGACTGCAGTATCAATCTGACAACAAATTCACCTCTCTATTGTACCACATCCAAGTATTACCTCTCCATCAGGATACACTGATTGCGTCCTCATATGTGTGTGTGAGTGTCTGAGTGAGAGAGACAGATTTCATCATGGCACACTATAGTCGAGTGACATGCTCAAAGTCAGC
>JBBIGA010000007.1:14051580-14076595 GCA_037576975.1 Alestes dentex | reverse complement strand
TTGCTTTAAAGAGGATACAAATGGATTTGACTTTAGTGTCACATTAATGTAATAAAGTAATTAATAATTTCTATTAGTCTTTTTACCATTAAATGTTAATACAATGTAAAGAACAACTAACTTTCTCAAATACAAATAAAGAAATAAACTGAAAAAGGAGAAACAATGAGTTAAAATGTTTTAAAATGACCGAGATGATATATTGTTAACTGTATAATATGTTGTGGTAGGTAAACGCCCAATGAGTTTTTGCATAAATTCTTTACAGAAAAACATTTTTAAATCTACTCTATTTCACTGACACATACAGAGCTGTGATTTATTTATTTCTTTATGTATTATAGCTGAACGCTGATTGAGTGCAGGTTAACACAAATGTGCTTGTAGTTAACTCAACAAAGCTCCTAGACAGGTTGACAAACTTTCCAGTGTAGCACATTTAGAAAGCTTGTCCACCTGTTGGAGGTAAATTAAACTGTTCTTCTATCAATAATAATGCATCTCACAAGCTCTTGTGAAGCCTTTAGCCAGGTAATTTATGGCTTATGTAGAGTAAACGGTTGCACACACCATGGCAAAAAAAAAAAAAAGCTGATCATTATTCATCTTTGTGCGAGTTCTCAAACTTGTCCCGACAGATTGCAGATACAGACACAGCCCGCTTGGTTTTGCTGAGCTTTCAACTTAAGTGGAGCAAAGCAGAGAGATTAATCCTGTGAAAACAAAGATTTTTTTGGAAATTAAATGACAAGACACAATTTTCCACCCCGCTGGCCTGCTGCACGGGTGCTGGAGGCAGACGGCTCAGGAGATGGGTGGGAGAGGGGTGTGGTGGTGGTGATGTGTGTGTGTGTGTGTGTGTGTTAAAAAAAGGAGAAAAAGAAGAGTTACATGACGCTACCTCGAAAACATTCCTGCTAATGCAATATCTGATCAATGCACATATCTGTTAAGGAATTATCATGTTCATAATACGGAAAATGAAGAAGAAATAGCTTTGCATTGCTTTACAGAGCAGTCATGTTTTTCTGTGTACACATTCTGAAAGCCATCCACTCCCCTTTGTTAACACTGGGAATGTGATTGAGCAGCTTGTGGTACAGTACTGCACAGGGAGGCTTTTAGGAACTGCCTAACAATATTGGCTGCCTGAATTATAAATATTGGACCTCATGATAAATTCATTCTAATTCTGGACCATTCAGGCACTTAAGTTGGTCTGAAATATTAAAATAAATTTTCCAAGTATTTATAGACAAATGGTCAGTCAAGGTTTGCTGAATAGTGTTCCCTTGAAACCCCACAAATGCTGACTTTGCTAGTTTAACAAGCAAAACCAAAAAATCCACCACCAACATTGGACCTAATGGCCTTATTAAGTTGCACCTGCCACACAGAGTGCACTACCCAAGCCCAGCAAAAAGCTTTGTTTATGTGGATGCCATGGTTAATTTATTCCTTCATTCATAAACTCAGTCAGTCTGTCATTTAGTCAGCTAGTCAGGGCATTAAGACACTCTAAAAAATGTTGTTTTTTAATTACTTTATTCATTTAATACTGGGTTCAGCCTGTTGGAATGTTTTGTTTTTCACAGTGTTGGGTAGATTCTGTCTCTGTAAGCATAACAACGCAGCCAAGTAAAATGATTACCAGCAAAGATATTACCCTCAGGAGTAAGTGAACTTCCATAAACTACAGACATTTTGCAAGTAAAAACTATATGTTATACTATAAACTATAATTCTTGTTGTGATGTGAGATTATGATTAGCTAACAATACATTGCTAGAGTTATCACATAACATGTAGTTGTAATGGCCATTTCCAGTGTCTTGCTAGAGAGCCATGGGAAGCCGATCAGCTGATATTATAGCAGAATATTGAATCATTTTAAAGAAGACATTAATGCTGTCTTTTATTATAATCGACTAACCGGAGCCAAACAGCTGAGTTATCCAAACAAACTCAGACTAGACTTTATGTTACTTCTCTTATTTATATATATTACACCAACAGGGACTTTAATGATGTTGCATTCAAATACATAGAATTCCGTTTGGAGTTTGTCCCGCCTTTGCAGCTATAACAGCTTCCACTCTTCTTTTTTCTGTGGGAGTTTGTGCCTGTTCATTCTGTGAAGCATTTATGAGGTCTGGCACTGATGTTGGATGAGAAGGCCTGGCTCACAATCTTTGATCCAGTTAGTCCCAAAGGTATTGGATGGGGTTGAGGTCAGTTACTGATGGTTCAGGCTACATGTGTGTGCACACTACCTTTCAGCCCCTGTTCCCATCTGGCATTGACATATGTCTTAAATGATGATAGAAGTGGACAGCGCTAGGTATGAAGGTGGTCCAGTGGATATGCATTGAGAGTCAGTCATTCAAACTTAAATGTTAGTTTCCCAGTGCCTCTCAAGTCTTGGAAATAAAGGTGCTAGTAAGATTTCTTTAACAGTGCCATAAAATAACCAATTTTGCTGCCCTAAAGAATCTTTCAATGGATAGCCTGATTGTGAAGAACCTCTACATAATATAAAGCTTCTTGGAAGAACCAATAAACTAAAAAGAAATCGTGAAGGGTCTTAAACCTTAAGGCTTTAAATCTTAAAAAGATCATTCTTTCGCAACCAATGACTCATTTCATAAAAATGAACTAAAATGGTTAATATGTGGAATGACTCAAACAAGCCTTCTTGTTTAACAGTCTACAGCAATGAAAGACTATCTTGATCAGCAGCCTCATCACAGTTAGCTTCCTTCCTCATGTAATCGGCTAGATTTCTTACTGTTCAGTTATGATTAGATCACTGAGATGGATGTAAATACCAGGTATCTACAAGACCTTAGTGACCCAAGCTGTGTGATGTGACAGCACCATGGGAAGAAACAACACTCTGGTTGAATAACTTGCGTATACAGTCAGACAAAGCTTGCATGTTCTGCCAAGTACCGAACATAAAATTAAACCCACGTCAACAAAATTTATAATAATATGTACCATGCAACCTACAAGTAATATTTAAGATAAAAATGTACAATGGGAGGTAAGTAAAGTGACAAATACTGAAGTACATATACTGAGGCTTTTACAAAAATGGCTCTTTAGGGAGTTAAAATGCTTCTTCTGTGAAATTGTTCAAAGAACTGGAATGCACTCTCATCAGTTTTACTATTTCTAGTAATCTCTACATTTGAAGAGCATTTTCTCCTTGAATAAAGTGGAAGTCAAATATCTTTGTAATCTCAAAGTGAAGAGAGACTTTGGCAGGTAGCTGCTAACTTATGCACCAATTACTGTAATTGTGCTCTTTTTTCCATCATGTCATCTAAAGAGTGAGACACGACACGGCCTGCAGAACAGACAGGGAAAATTGGTCCCTTGGAGGCCCTCTCAAGCTTGTTACTGCTTCTCAAAGAACAGTAGTGTGCATGCGTGTACACACACACACACACACACACACACACACACACATGCTTGCGCACACACACACACACAAACTCCAAAACCCAAACTCAAGTTTTCATTCAATTAGAGCAAATCGATATAATGAAACAGAAAAAACATACGAGGAGTGAATAGCTGGTCTTTGAAGTGCCTTGTTCATTAGGGCACAGTCTTTCATGAGGTATTCACAAATAAACTAAACCAGCACAGAGCTATACATAAGCATACAGACACACACTGTGATCCTGATTGCAAGAGAGTCTTTAGATTATTATTTTTTTTTGATCTATGCCAGTTGCAGGATTTTCTTTACTTTTCTTTAATTTTCACAGAAAGCAGCAGGAAAAAATGTTGGTATTGTGGTTATGGTGTGTGTGCCTAACCTGACCCCCTGAGTAGAGTAACCCAAAGACATTGGACATACACATTCTTCAACACAGGTTCCTATATGGTTTGTGAAATTGATCTGTGACTATAGAAAAAATCCTTTAATTGGAGGTTGTTTAAGCTCAAATTCCAGCTCTTTTCTGGCACCTTTTGAGTATGGACACCAAGAGTTATTCAATGCCAAAAAGGAACCCTTGTGCTTCTCTAAACATGTTTGATTTGTGCATGTGACGAACCCTCATATAATGTAAAGATTCTTGATTAGTTTAACACTTCTTTCTAGAGCCTTTACATTATGTGGATATGATTTATTCGGCTTTGACTAAATCTTGCTTTGATTGCTAACTCTACCAATCAAAAGTTTAGACACCTAAATGAACACACATTTTCATAACCTTAAACACATATTAATGTAAAAGCTTATCATCACTGTCCAAAGAAAAAAAGTGGTACCTATATGGCAAAAGGTAAAAATATTTCTAAATTTCTGTGTAAGGTAATGTAAATCTATTGTATTTATCTATTTGTCTATGTGGTCCATTCATTATGAAAGCTTCACACATTGTAAATGGCAGAAGATTATGTTTTTTTATGGCCAGTGATGTTATGCTTAAATGCAAATTACATTTGTTTCTAAGACAAATTGCCTCCAGCAAGTACTTTTTTAGAAACAGTGAGGTCTCAGCATGTGTGTTCTCTTCCTGCTGAAAAGCTCTAGGTGGTGTATCATGAAACTGCTTGAAAGAATGCCAAGGGTGTGTAAAGCTGCATCAAGACAAAGGTGAGGTAAATTCTAAATGTTTCTAAATACTAAATTCTAAAATGTTAAAATAGAAGATTTAAAAAAAAAAAAAACTCTGTAGTGGTTTATATGTGGTACTTATTGATTATATCTTTATTATTGCAAAATATGGAAAATTAAGAAATTAGAAGAAATTAAAAATAAGAAAACCTTTTATATGATCAGGTGTGTCCAAACTGCTTTGATTATGCAAGTGAAGAAACTTCACATAATGTAAAGGTTCTTCATCAAATTACTAGTTCTTTCTCAAGGCTTTACATAATGTGGAGGTTCTTTAAACTAAAAATTCTTCTTATGCAAAAAATGGTGCATTACGGAACCATCTATTGAAAGGTTCTTTAGAGAGCCAAAGACAGTGCTTTGATGGTTTCACTCAAATATCTTTTTCAGCAGCATAATATTTCATTTGTGCAGGCTTAAACTGTCGGGTTTCTCCTTCAGAACCACCCTCCACCACCACCGTCTTTTTAATCTTGTACTTACTGAAGCAGATAATAACTGTAATACAGTGGAATAATCCAAATTCACAACAGACTCCATGCTGAGTGCTGTGGGTTCCTGAGTGTTTATAGTAATATAGTGCAAATTAATTTGAGGAGTTATCATAAAACAGAGCAAAACTGACAGTTTCTCTATCCACCCCCCTCTCTCTCACAAATACACACACACAGCCACACAGTTTTTCTCTCTCCCGCAGCATGGTTCTGATTCAGAGAGCGAGTGATTTTGATGTGTGAGAGGGACATATTAATCTGATGTGCTGTAGATTGACTCTGTGTGTCCAGACTTTGTGTGTCATCTTCACATGAGGGGTGTGAGTCAGGGAGGGGGATAAGTGTGTTGAGGAGTGGTCCCACTGCGCAGGGCAGGTAATTTCATTACCGTCTCCCACCCGAGCGGAAGAGGTTCCGACAGTTCGGTCTAATCAGAACATGGAATCTGAGACTCAATCATCGCTGTCAGGAGCTGTAATTAGTGCAGCCTCGTCTTAATTAAAACTTCAGCTCCTAATTAAGAGTCATTGTTTACCTTGCAGCAACTGCACTGATATGAGTGTCATTTCTCGCCTTTCTTGGCCTTGATCTCACTCAGCTTAGGGCTGTTTTTGCCACTTTTCTTCCCTTTTATTTATGTTATTCTTGTCAAGGGAGAAAGAGGTGGGGGGCCCGAGGTAAACCTTCAGCTCCACCAATTATTCTGTGTTTGCTGATCTTCTTTGGAAAGTCAATAGTGGAATGTTTCGTTAGCCGCACCTTCCCGGGGGGTGGGGCGCTGAAAGCGCAAAAGAAGAAGCCATTGTTTCAGATAAGGATCTCACCTACCACTCACAAACACACTCACACAGAGATGGAGGAGAAAATAACTAGTACAGGAGCAATAGAAAATAGCAATACCACACAGTTATTCACAAAACCCATTAAAAACCATCTACTATAAAACCAGATTTTCTGATTTTCAGGAGTTTGTAGTAAAGCATTTCATTTCATAAGTGTCCTGTTACAGGGCCTCTCAGAGGCTCAGCGGAGAAGTACCGCCTTCATCTTTTATAGCCCCAATAACTTTTAGAGTCAATGGATTGTATATAAAAATTATACTGTAATAGACCTATAGGACTGACCAAAAGGGTTTCTTTTTGCCTCAAACACATTACCCTTTTGAAATAACTCCACATAAACATAGCTCACCAGCTGCCACTTATTTTATAATGCCACATTGTCAGTTTTAGGCATACATGGGAGGCTGGCTTTAAGTTACCTTTTAAGCTACTTTGAAACATTGGTAATTGATTCCATGAAGGAAATGTTTATTAATAAAATGTGAATGGTTACTCAAAAATAAATTCATAATTGCCACTCTTGTCTCATTGCTTAAATGCTCTGTTGCTACAGATCTTTACTTTATAAGCCTATATGATATGCATATCTTTACCGTCATAACAAAACCTCATGAACATGAAATGATAACTGTACAGAAAAAGGAAAAATATGTGATGCATGTGGAGCTAATGTGAGTTTATTCTAATTAACATTTTGCATCATGGAATGTAAAGGGCAGCTGACAGTTAAAGAGTTTCGAAGTTTTAGAAGGCACTGGCGATATCATCAGCCTATATGATTTACACGATCCAGAACTAAGCCATAAACTGCATTCAACCCACTCACCCACCCATCCACACACTCTCACACGCCTGAACTGAATGTCTTCATCCTCCAACACAATACACTGCACATACATCTTCTGCCATGTTACCCTTCTGCTAACATCTTCTGCCATAAAACTTCCACCCCAACTGCCACAGTGAATACCCTTTATTTAATATATACTGCACATTCTCTATACTGCTGCTGCTATTCTTTGCAAGATTATTTATTTCTCTACTTCACTACTTGCATTTTTGCACACTTAATGACCCTGGTGTTAGAATACAGTGTTTGTCATCATACTGTATTTGTAACCAGGTGGAGGTTTTTTTTGTGTATTTTTTATTTTGTGTGATATGATTTGCTGTGAAGTTTTTTGTGTTGCTGTGATTCACTGGTTATGTAGTTATTTGTAAAGGTATTTAGTGCACGGTGATTATCCACTCTGGAACTCTTCTGCCAAATGACTGACTGATGTAACAGATTAAACCCTGACGTCTATGGAGCGTGGTGGCTAAAGAGAGTAACTGGTGGGTGGGGCCCAGGACTTAAAAAGATGGCGGAGCGGGAGAGAAAGCGGAAGCAGCAGCACACGGACGCTCGGTACTGAGGAAACCGCTGAAGGGGGAACGTGCTGATTGGAGAGGGTGTAAGGAGGGAAGGAACACGAGTTGGAAGAAATCACTGGTAAAGACATGCCTGTGAGGAAACGCCACCGCAGAGGAAACGCGAGGATTGGCGTGCGAGTGGTGAGACAGGGGGACAGACAGACACACGCTCGACGGTGTCCGTTGGCGATATTCCGTTCCACAGCGGCCCTGGGTGGTTGACGAGTCACCGCCTGGGTCTATCGTGAGTACCTTTCCCGTCACTTTGTGTTGGTTAAGAGCCCACGCGGACGGCACCGTGCTGAAGGGGTGCAAACAGAGTACTGGCACAGTGTTTGTGTTTCCTTAGGTGCAGAGGCTCGAGCGAGGACATGACTGGGACAGCTGAGGCCGCCGGCGTGGCGACTGGAGCAAGATCGGACTGAACTGAGGACTGTTTTCTCAAGTTTACTTGTGTACTGTGGACTCCTTACTGTTTGGGCGTTTTTAGCTGTTGGGGTTGGGGACTGTGGTTGCTGTATTTGGGTTTTATTATTTTCTTTCATTCTTGGTCGAGACCTGTGTTTTTAAAGCTGGTTATTAAACTTTTTTTAGAACATATGCACTGTCTGGTGATTTGTTGGTTGCTCAACCTGGGGCCGAACCTGTGCTAAAACAGTAATTCATTTATAACCATTCACTTTGGTCAGAGTCCCAGTGCTCTATACCACTGGGTGGCGTAGTCGGCTTATCAAATAGCCCCATGTCACAACATTTTTTCTGGCATAGTCAGGATACTGGGTGATTGAGCAACCAGCTTCGCTGGGACACTATATTTTTATTTGTAGTTTGTGTTTATTTTAGTCTTACTTTGTGTTTCCCAACCGTTTTATTTATTTTTTTTAAAAAGCAGCCAAAATACGATGATGGTACCTGTTTTTCCAGGGGCGCTCTGGATCCCAAAGTTTAAGGGTGCAGGGAGTGAAATCAGTTACGCTGAGTCGAAGGAGCAGATCCAAGGGTTCCTTGATGGCCAGGAAATATCGGAGACCAGAAAAGTACAGATTTTAATGGGCCCCTTGAGTGGTGAGGCTAAGAGAGAGATGTGGGTGATAGAAGAAGGTAGAAGGGATAAGGTGCAGAAGGTTTTTGAACATCTAGACGGGTTCTATCTGGGCGAGACACCACTACCTGTATTACGCGTCCAGTTTTTTGGCTGCAGACAGAAGTCTGGGGAATTATTGAATGCCTATGTGTTAAGGTTAAGGGAGCTCTTTTGCAGACTGGGTCACCCCAGAGGACGCCCTCTCTGAACAGGTCCTGAAGGAGCAGCTCCTTTTGGGGTTGGAAGATGGGCCATTGGTACGTGCTTTGAAGACCTTCGCACGTAGAAACCCAGAGGGGTCCTTTGCAGAACTTTATCAGGAAGCACGTCTATTGGATGAGGAATACTCTCAAGTGAGGTACGAGTCCCATTGTGCTAGTATCAGGGAAAGTAACTTGTGTGCCTCTAGGACACCTCTAGGACATACTGGAAAGAGGAGCTGAAGAAGGAAATTCTGGGTGAAGTGACAAAACAGGTTCGTGAAATAAGACAAGGTGTGATGCAGGAGTTACGACCGCTCTTGGAGCTACGAGAATCCTCGAGAGAAATGGCAGCTCCGGCGTACCCTGTGCAGATCACCGAGACCCGTCGGGGCAGATCGCAATTTCCTCGTCTGAGGTGGGATGAAGAAGGGTGACCCATCTGCCATCGTTGTAACCAGTCGGGACACATAGCGCGTCAGTGCAAGGGCCTGGGCAGCTCTCAGATGCCGTTAAACAGTTGAACTCTGCTGCTCAGGTCACATTAATGCATCAGCCTATGTTCAAGACGCTTTTTCCAGGACGACACACAAGTAATATGCCCATGTTGGCATTAAAGGCAGCGAATGGACTGGACATCCCTTACACTGGGTACGTAGTCTTGGACGTCGTAGTGGCTGGTGTATGTTTTAACTAATGAATATAATCTCTGGGTGTTGGGAGGCTTTGGTTGACTCCAGTCCACAGTCCTTGTCTCCACAGATCATGCCTAGGGGGGAAGCCTGGCGATAGGCCTTCGTGACGTGCCGACGAGTGGCAGCCCAACTGAAGGGAGATGGGATGTTGGGGTATGTGCACCCGGCCACCCTGAGGAAGATCTGTATACCTCCACAGAGTGAGCTGATGATTTGGGGTCGGGTCAAAACCGAACTCAGCAGTATAGATAAATGTATTTTCGTAGAACCCTTACCTGAGAATTCAGTGGGGGTGGCCCGAACAGTGAGTCGGGTCCACAGATTTCAAGTGCCCCTACGTTTGTGTAATCCACACCCCTATGACCTGTGGGTCCCTCAATACCAGAAGATAGCTAGCCTGTGTTTGGTTGATGGAGCCGATGTACATGGGGCCCAAGACCTTAGGCTCGATCAAGAAAGTGAAGGAGTGGTCAGGGTGGCAGTAGTAGACCACTGCTCTGGGCTCCCACGAGAAACCCAGGTTCCTGTGAATTTAAACTGTGACCTCGACAGTGCTGGCTTAACAGAGGACCAAAAACAGAACTTCCGAGACCTCATGACGAGGTGGTCACAAGTATTCGCAGAAGGAGAAGATGATTTTGGCCAGTACGGATGTGGTTCAGCATGCTGTCCCGATGGGGGATGCAACACCCATCAGGGAGCGATTTCGGCCACTCCCCCCAATGATGTATTAAGAGATCCTGCTGGCTGACATGCTGGATAAAGGGATGATCATTGAGAGCACCAGCCCGTGGGCAGCCCCAGTGGTGATGGTGCGGAAGAAGGATGGCAGCTGGCGAATTTGCGTTGATTAGCGCAAGTTAAATGATGTAACCCGGAAAGATGCTTTCCCATTGCCCCGGGTCGAGGAGACCTTGACATCATTAAATCAAGCTGAATGGTTCACCACCTTAGACTTAGCTAGTGGGTATTGGCAAGTGGAGGTCCACCCAGAAGATCAGCAGAAGACGGCCTTCGCCACGCCCCTGGGGCTATATGAGTTCCAGCGTATGCCATTTGGATTATGTAATGCCCCAGCAACCTTCCAGAGGCTTATGCAACGGTGTCTGAATGGTCAGGAACTGAATTTTTGTTGGTATACCTTGACGATATTATTGTGTATTCCCCCAGTTTTGCTGTCCACCTTCAGCATTTGGAGCAGGTGTTTGAATGGCTGTGGAGGTATGGCTTGAAACTTCGTCCTGATAAGTGTAAGCTGCTCCAGACTGAAGTAAAGTTTCTGGGCCATGTGGTGAGTAGGAAGGGAGTGACCCCTGATCCGGAGAAAGTGCGAGCTGTGCGAGATTGGCCCATGCTGACCACGGTGAGGGAGGTGAGAGCTTTTTTAGGCCTAGCTGGGTATTACAGGAGGTTTGTAGCCGGGTTTGCCAAGATTGCTCGGCCCCTGACAACATTGTTGGCTGGCATCCCCGCTGCGAAAAAGGAAAATGGACGGACCATTACATGGACTGCAGATTGTGAGGCAGCCTTTGCCACTCTAAAAGCACTCTTGATTGAAGCCCCAGTTTTGGCATATGCTGACTTTAACCTTCCTTTTGTGCTTTATACAGATGCGAGCCACCAAGGGCTGGGAGCAGTGCTAGCCCAAGTACAGGAGGGTCAAGAGTGGGTCATAGCCGTAGCTTACATCCTACAGAGCATAATGATGCTAATTATAGCTCATTTAAACTGGAGTTGCTAGCCCTAAAGTGGGCTATGACAGAGAAGTTCAGAGACAATTTGCTGGGAGCTAAAGTCTTGGTATTTACAGATAACAACCCTGTGGCCCATCTAAAAACTGCTAAGTTAGGAGAAACAGAACAGCGGTGGGTGGCCCAACTGGCCAGCTTCGATTATGAGGTGAAGTATCGGGCAGGTAAGGAAAATGTGAATGCTGACGCCTTATCAAGGTTCCCTGTTGTAAATGCGATCACAGGTGAATGCACAGTGGAGCGGTGTCAAGGGCCTGTACCTGAGGACAGAGTGATGGGGCTGGACTGGTCGCAGCTGCAAGGAGAGGATGAAGACATCTGTTATGTAAGTGAGTGTGTCAGCAAGCAGAGGCATGACAGGAACAACAGAGCGCTGCACCTCTAGTTAAGAAATTGCTGTCCCACTGGGACTGGTTGAGGGTCAAGGGAAATGTATTGTACCAGAATTTGATTGACCAGCACACTTTTGAGCCCAAAGAGCAGGTGGTTTGCCCCTCAAACCAGAGGAAGGAGGTCTGGAGACATTATCATGAGGCGGCAGGGCATGCCGGAGCTGAACGAACAGTGACCTGCCTGCGACAGCACTTTTTCTGGCCCGGGATGGAGGAGGTGGTAAGAGGGTTTCAGTTGGGTTGCGCTGAATGCAGTCTGCAGAGAGGTAGGACTGAGTCCCGAGCCCCCTTGCACCCTGTATTGGTGAGTTACCCCATGGAGATATTGGCTGTGGATTTTTTGTCCTTAGGCCGACCGCAAGATGAGTACCCCAATGTGTTACTTATGACTGATATGTTCACTAGGTACGCATGGGCTGTCCCAACTAAAGACCAAACAGCTAGAACCACAGCACAGGTTGTGTGGACCACAGTAATTCAACAATTTGAGTGTCCACAACGGATCCACTCCGACCAGGGTCCCTAATTTGAATCTGAGTTGTTTAGACAGTTATGTAGCCTGTATGGTATTACTAAAATCAGAACCACTGCTGAGAATGGTAGGGTTGAACGTCTTAATCAGACAATTTTGGGTATGTTGCGCTCCTGCCATGAGAAGCAGAATTCACAGTGTGACGGGGTTTGCCCCCACTTACCTGACGTTTGGCCGCTATGTTCTGACTCCAGTGGATGTCCGTTGTGGAGTGGGTAGCACACCCCAGGGCCAGGGGTTGAGCGGGTGGGTGAAGGAACACCACGCAAGGTTGAGGTGTGCCTATGACCTTGTACACAGGCGTAATGTAAAAGCTTCCACAGCTCAGAAAGTTAGGTATAACTGCACTGCACGGGCAGAGTTTTTACTACCGGGCCAGTGGGTGTGGGTCAGGGAGCGAACTAGGCAGTTAGACCTAATTTGGGGCAGAGGCCAGCTCGCTATTTGGACTGAAAACGGGGGTGATGCAGGGGGCTGCTTTAGTTTGAAATGGGGGGATGTAACCAGGTGGAGGTTTTTTTTGTGTATTTTTTATTTCGTGTGATATGATTTGCTGTGTATTTTTTTGTGTTGCTGTGATTCACTGGTTATGTAGTTATTTCTGAAGGTATTTAGTGCACGGTGATTATCCACTCTGGAACTCTTCTGCCAAATGACTGACTGATGTAGCAGATTAAACCCTGATGTCTATGGAACGTGGTGGCCAATGAGAGTAACTGGTGGGCGAGGCCCGGGACTTAAAAAGATGGCAGAGCAGGAGAGAAAGCGGAAGCAGAAGCACACGGACGCTCGGTACTGAGGAAACTGCCAAAGGGGGAACGTGCTGAATGGAGAGGGTGTAAGGAGGGAAGGAACACGAGTTGGAAGAAATCGCTGGTAAAGACGTGCCTGTGAGGAAACGCCGCCCCAGAGGAAATGCGAGGATTGGCGTGCAAGTGGTGAGACAGGGGGACAGACAGACACATGCTCGACAGTGTCCGTTGGCGATATTCCGTTCCACAGTGGCCCTGGGCGGTTGACGAGTCACCGCCCGGGTCTATTTTTAGTACCTTTCCCATCGCTCTGTGTTGGTTTAGAGCCCACATGGACGGCACCGTGCTGAAGGGGTGCAAACAGAGTACTGGCGCAATGTTTGTGTTTCCTTAGGTGCAGAGGCTCGAGCGAGGACACGGCTGGGACAGCTGAGACCGCCGGAGTGGCGACTGGAGCAGGATCAGACTGAACTGAGGACTGTTTTCTCAAGTTTACTTGTATACTGTGGACTCCTTACTGTTTGGAGCGTTTTTAGCTGTTGGGTTGGGGACCGTGGTTGCTGTATTTGGGTTTTATTATTTTCTTTCATTCTTGGTCGAGACCTGTGTTTTTAAAGCTGGTTATTAAACTTTTTTTAGAACATATGCACTGTCTGGTGATTTGTTGGTTGCTCAACCTGGGGCCGAACCTGTGCTAAAACAGTAATTCATTTATAACCATTCACTTTGGTCAGAGTCCCAGTGCTCTATACCACTGGGTGGCGTAGTAGGCTTATTCAGTAGTTTGAGTAATTGTGGCCTGCCTTCACCCCATGTCACATATTCATTCACACCAGTAATGTTGACTAGTTATGCTTTTGTTGACTGCACTGTATGTTGTCTCGTCCTGTAGTGAAAGTGAAAGTGACCATTCTGTCATATGTGAACACACCACAGCACAATGTGAACAGCACAAAATTCTTCCTCTGCATTTAACCCATTCACCAAGTGAAGCAGCGAGCAGCCTGGAACACAGCACCTGGGGAGCAGTGTGTGAGGACGGTACCTTGCTCAGAAAACAAAGGCTAATACCTTGAATTTTCTGGTAAATTTAAGCGCACAACAGAAAGTGGGAACAGTTTAAGCTGCGGCGCCACTCAGCATCCTTTAGACTGGATGACTCTCTGCAGTGCTAGCGTTAGCCATGTTAGCTAGCGGTGCCATTTCAGATGGCCGCGCAGAACGCTGGTACTTTTATTGTACTTTAACACAGACTTGCAGATTGGGCAGGTCACCATGCTGTTTGTGTGTCTAGAGTGAAGTATCTCCACACATGTGATGTGTGTCTGTCACCTACTGCCTCTGCTGCCGTGTCTCTCGTCTTGTTGTGGTCTTGTGTTTAGATTCCACTTGTGCTAATGTTATCGCCATATTTATGAAGGGACTATTATAATTGGCTAAGTAAAGGAATGCGTGTCAGTGTAAGCCAATCAGAGGCGGAGATTGCTTTGTGTACACAAGCGCGCACACAGAGAGAGGAAAAAAAACACAACTTGTCGACTTCTCTCAGGGGGGCGTCGACTTGTGCCTCTGACAGTGACGTGTCGACTAATCGACTTTTCTGTTGATGCCCTAGTTCAAAGTAGTACCAAAAAAGGCAAAACATCTCTAAAGTGAATATTATAATAAACTTGATAGCAAGTGAGCTATTACATATTTTCACCTCAGGAATCCATTGAAAGATGAGAATGTATGGTGGAAGGTGGCACTTTTAGGTTATATATTATGTCGGGGACAAGCACAGTAATTTCAACCCCTCAAACTCATCTCCTGACCCAGAGGGACAGATGGTTGCAAGGTTTATGATCCAGTTTAGGACATGTAGATATAACAGTGCACCTGACACCATATACTCTATCTATCAGCAGGTGATTGAATTTATTTACATCTTATTTGGCTGTGACTTTGAATCCTAATTATACATCGATTTTATAGAGTCAAAAGACCCCACGTTTAGACTCCTAAACGAACACGCATAAACAGTAATATAAAAGCCTGTTGTCACTGTCCAAACAAAACAACATGTAACTTCAAAAATTTTCTTAAAGTTTTTATTTCAAGTCATTCTTAAACATATCTATTGGTCAATTTATCATGAAACAGCAGCTGCTGTATTAAAATGAAGTACAATAAATAAAAACATAAAATAAAAAAGAGATACATGTGACATGCTTAAATGCAAATTATATTTGTTTCAAAGACAAATATGCAACAACACATTTAGCAACAAGATGTGTGCATCTTCTTTAGCCCTGCTGGAAAATTCTAAAATTCTAATTTCAAAGAGTTGATCTTTGTTCTCTGATGATCAATAATGCCATTTATTAATGTGGTGTTAAGAACAGATTATCAAGTGTTATACGTTATACCTTCTTCTAGCACATCGTGTCTATTTGCTATTTTAGTAGTATAGAAGCCATAACCAAGATATTACACTGGCAGCAAGCTTGCCTGGCAGTTTAATGGGCAAACTCCGCTCAGTAACAGAGGGAAAACCTGAAACAAATCTCGGTGACATGTCTTCAGGCGTAGCATTAACCCAGCCATTTGGACTGTGCGTGTGTGTGTGTGAGAGAGAGATAGAGGAAAGGCTGGAATGCAGGGGCCTGTCAATACATTATTCACCACTGTTGACTGCAGTAGTCCAGATGTCTTTACTAATGAATGAGGCCTATGATGTGCCGCTGAACTCATCAGCCATGAATCACCGGCGGCCGTAAATAATGCTGGATTACCCTCGTCATAGCAGTGGCTGTGCAGATGCACCAGTCTTCGATCAAGAACCTAAGAGTGAGGAATGTCTTCATGTGCCATGTCTACACAATTACTTGCCATACAGTTTCCACAGGTACAGGATGCTACATTCATTACTGAGTACAGGGCTGGGGAAACAGGAGCCTTGGCTACTGGTTGTACTGGGATTTCTGTCTCACTTGATTAGTGGGCTGATCTCTCTCAGCTCATGTAGCTAGTGAGCATTAGCACAGGCGCTGTCCTGCCCTCAAGCTAATGAGCTGCAATATGATCAATACTGACATATGTCTTATAGCGAATATATAACAGTGAATGCACACATCAGTGCACACGTGAATGCAATGTAAAGTAACACATTATCATTATTCTCAGGTTGTTCTCTCCTTCACTTTTTATGAACAGGTATTTTTCAGAAACCAAGGTGTTGCAGAATTATAGGAATTATTGGTTGTTTATTTCACTAAGTAAAATTTGAGAAAGAAGTGAAAGTGGCTATTCTGTCAAATGTGAACACACCACAGCACACAGTGTGAACAGCACGAAATTCTTCCTCTGCATTTAATCCATTCACCAAGTGAAGCAGCAGGCAACCAGGAACACAGCACCCGGGGAGCAGTGTGTGGGGACGGTACCTTGCTCAAGGGAACCTCAGAGGTGCTTACCAGTTGAATACACGACTTCCTGATCGCAGGACGATTGCCCTAACCACTAAGCTACCAGCTGGATTCTTTGGAGCGATAGCATAAAACAACCACTTTTTGCCTGTTACAGGACCTTTCAGTTGTTATAATAGACCATTTTTTTTTTCTAGCAACATACATTCAAGTCAGGAACCATTTACTTCTCCTAAAGACATATGTTCCAAAAAAGAAGAGTAGAAGCATTACTTTATGTTGAGGTTCTTTAAACGTATGTTCCTCATGTAGTCCTGCATACAAAGAAATGCATTGGACCTTGTCACACTGAGTACTGTGTAGTGAATGTTTCCTTTCACTACACAGTACCCAATGACCACCTATATGATGAAACAGGGACCCTAAAAAGCTCTCTAACCCCAACACATCTCTTGTGACTTCTTCTGGCATTGCAGTTACCATGTGCTTCTCATTTAAGGCTTAAGTTAACCATTAAGTGGCCGATTCTGATGTCAAAGGCTTTCTTATGTGCCCTCTGACGAAAGGCCCAGAAAGAAAAAAAAAAACTGTGCCAAATGTAATTTTGTGTGGATTTTGTTGTGCAGCATCACTTCCATTTTCTGAAGCATAGCCAGATACACTTGAGTAGTTGGACTTCACAGATCAGTTTTAAAATTAGAATGGCTTCACCCTTAGACATTCTATCTACTTGTATACCTCCCTCTCTGCATTTAGTGGTCTCACAGGTCTCTCTAGAGACCCCTGACAACTAAAACTGAATTTACAAATTCCAAAATAAATGATGGCGCATAAAAGAAATGCACCATAAAGTGATTTAATCCAACCACTTTTGTGTAACTACTTTTTACAAAAGTCTCCTTTACTCTGTAATCTGTTGTTCTTCCTCTACAAGATTACATAGTCTCCACCCAGCTACCTGCCAGACTTCCACTCTGTGAGACTCAGTTAATGCTCTTATGTGTTTTCTCTCTGTTTATTGAATTATTCACACACAGTAATAAACCTTGCACCCAAGTACATAATCCTGCTTTGCGTCGCTGTTATAAAGCCTCCTAGCCTTGCAGACTATGTTTAGACCAATATGTTGGATTTGAGCCCCCTAAATCCTCAAAAAGGTCATTTGATTTACAGGCACTATTTGACCTTTTCAAGGCATACCTCCCAATAAGAAAAAATCTCAGCTGCATATCAACCACAAGAAAATTATTGATGCTAATGATTTTCCAGTCATTGAGGAATAAATAATTTATGCCTGCACAGGAGCACCTAAGTTAAGAATTTGTGCTGCTGATTTGTGCCTACCTTTTGGCAGGCTGCCTGTGGCGAGGTGTTTGAAGAAATGTCTTACAGAGACATGGCTCTTTCACCTTTTTTTTATTAATGAATTGGAAATGTGTCTACACACAGCTCTGCATAGCCTCCGAGGCGGCTTTGTGTTAATAAACACAGGTCCAGACCATCTGGAGCTGTGGAACAGGTGTTCTGCAGAGGGTCTCACGCTGCCTGAAGAACTGGCTGAGAAGCCACTGCAGTTCAGCCAATGACTAATGCCTCCTACACTACATTACTGGCCCATTGCTTCTTCATTACTCACTCCTAAAGATCTAACTACATATGCTTAGCATCTGCAGTAAATATGGCTCTGTACATAGATTTTCTATACATGGCATGTGCCACTAAAGTAGTCATTAAATTAGTTTTTAACATAAATGTACGAGGACGAAACCGTGAATGAGTGTAAAGGCTCAGTGGTTTTCTGGGCTTGCGTTTTGCGCCTAACTGTGCCTGAACATTTTGGATGGACAGCTGTCATGCCATCTTGACCATGTGGTGTGTCGACTCACTCTAATAGAGTGGCTGCATGATCACGACGTAATACAGTGACAGCAAGGGATGCTGTAATTAGTAACTAATTTTAACCGTGGAGGTGTCATCCTTTTCTGTTCATATATTTGTCATGAAATGCTGAGGACAAAGGAACAATGTTCACCTCGCGACCATGATCTGCATATGAAATGCTCACTACATGGCTACATTGTCCTCTGTCCTCACTCCTTCACCACTCTCCTCTCGTAGACCCGCACAAACCTGACCCCTGAGTTGAACTCTGTGTCAGTGGCAGCTTGTTATAAAATGTTAAAGAAACAACAATTCTTTATTGTAATGGTCTCCTGCGGCAGCATTGCCCTGTATGTGGTGAAAATTACAGCCATTACAACGATTGGCGAGCAGCTGGGGAGCCTCTTTCCAAGAGCCTCTCTCTCTCTCTCTCTCTCCCAAACCAATCTGAAACAGTAGCAGAATTCCAAATGGATACCCAGGCCGTAACGGAATGAAATTGATATCTTGAATGTTAAGCCCTGCATTACAGCCATGACGATAATGGCCTGGTGTTTTACGAGCTGGGCCGTCTCGACAGCCTCATGCTCCCTTAATCTTACCTTTGCCTGGGGCTAAGATAAATCTTGGTGCTGTAAACTCTATGGTAATACAACTGCTTCTCTAAGTATTGATCATTTTTCTAAATGTCAGTCATCGTGTGGGGTTCTTATGTTATATGGCCCTGGGTCCCTCTGCGTATGCCTCTTTGTACGCTACATGTCCCTCTCCATCGCTTCTTAGTCAGACAACTATGAGGTGCAATAAAGGCGTACAACATACTTGGCTAGTGATACTGTACAGCTCTTTTGAGTTTGATATGAGTTTTGATTCTGAGAATAGTATTTGATTTTTTCATGCATGAAAATATTTTGCTTCAGCAGCGCTCGACTGATGCACTACCCCAGGGGTGTGACTCCATCCAAGCCTTTGGACTACACATTTTATAAGCACTGGATTAAAAAATATATATTCAAATGCAGGACACCATAAAGTAACTGAAGGATGTATGAGATGCTTCCATATTTTTCAAAATATGTTCCATCGGCTAAGGATGGGCTCACACCCTGATGCAGGTCGGATTAACATGATCACTTAAACAAATTGATTTTTGCAAAATAAAAGAAGAAAATCCATCCGGTTCTAACATTCTTTTAATGTTTTCTAGGCTTTAGGTGAGTTTGCTAACTTTCTTTGCCTTTTTGGCAAAGTTACTAAATAGATGACTTAATTAAGGCCTAGTGGTTAGGGAGTTGGACCTGCAACCAGAAGGTCGTGGGTTCGAATCCCAGGACTGCTAGTGGCACCTCTAAGGTACTGTCCCCACATACTGCACCCTGGGCACTGTGTTCTTGGCTGCCCACAGTTTCACTTGGTGTAGTAGAAATGTTAAGACGACAGTTATGAGATTGTATTGTTTCCAGTTGTTTTCACTGTTACAGACACACAGCGCCCTTCATATAAACATGGATTAGTTTCTGTAGATGCCAAGTCAACTAAACTCCCAGATTTTTTTGACCTAACTGATCAAAACACATTCAAATGACATGCCAGACAACACTGACTAGCTCTCAGGATGCTTTGCAACAGAGAGACAGTGCAGTGGTCATGTTGTATTATATTTATACTGTTAGGTAAAGGTCAAAACAGCATTCATAAACCAGTCATTTTCTATTACTTTCAAAAGCAAACATTAACACCACCCCCCATGCTGAAACTATGGCTGGGTTAAGGCACTGATGTTGGTAGACACTTTGTACTACACAGACTCAGCTGACCTTTTTAGTTTTATGTTTTACGTTTTATGTGGGGAAAAAAATTCATATTTCAAAAAAAATTGCAAAAGTTGCATATTCACATGCAAAATCTTATATAACCACACAAACGGCTTTAAAAAAGTAAAAAAGTAAAAAACCCTCTCAAAACCTCACAAAACATGTGTCCATTTTCAACTCAAGACAATTCAACTGTCAAGTCACTAAAACTGTTCAAATTAAGTACAAATTGAGCATTACATTAATGGCACATAGACCCTGGAGGATATACCAATGATCATTTAGATTTACAGATTTGAAGTAACTGAACCATTTTTGGTCATGTGTTTACATTGTTACACTGTTACATGACATCATCACATACAAACAGTGACTGAGAAACGTTCCTGCAGTGCTGCGTTGGTTATGTTACTTTAAGATGAAATGTACATTTCTGTAGATGATTGTGGAGTACTAAACAGAGGTTCGGAAAATGTATTGTTCTAAGATAGAAACACAGTTGTGCATGCAGATGGAGAAAGGAAAAGTGTGTGTGTGTGTTTGTGTGTGTGTTGTCAGTCTGTGTGCTTGATAAGACCCTCTGCTGCTCTGATGGTTAATGGGGGTTCTAGAGAGGTTATCAGCCCCGGAGAAGTGGACACACACACACACACACAAGCACACACACACACACACACGTATAAACAAACACAAACCTGATTGCCGTGGGCCCCATTGGTGATTGGATCTGGAATGCGTTTACCTTCTGTGAGGAGGTGACATTGTGATGAAGCGGCAGCTGTTGGCTGAAAGGACACACTCCGCTCTTTGTTGTGCTGTTTTTCTCTGTGCAGGCCACTTGTATTCCAATACAGCAAGAATATGGATTAGGAATACATTTCTCATTTCTCACTGCAATCTAATATGAATGTTGGGTATTTTAGTAAACATGAAATATTTTAGAAAAATTGATGAAATAACCTTGTGGAAGAATAACAATGGCTACATAACAAATGGCTGGACACTTTCAGAAGCTAGCAGGGGATTGCACTGGTGAAGATTTACTTACTTTTCAGGTCAAACTTCAGCTGGCTTTAGTTAAAGCTGAACCACTGAAAATGGGATGAGTTTCGTAACTAGATTTGAGACAGACTCCATCTCCAGTTTTTGGATTTACAATCCAGTCACAAATAGACCCCAAGTGTGTGAATCTGAGGCGTGGAAACCGTACAATGATATACAGCCCTACACAAATACACTCTCAAGGTAAATGGGTTTTGGTTTGGATGTACTTTTCTTTGGTACAGAATATTAATATCATGTGGATGTTGTTCAAACTTTATAAAAAGATTCTTTAGGAAATCAAAAGCAGTTCTTCTCTGGAATCACTCCAGAACCCTTTTGGTACCTTTTTAAAAGCTGTTTTCATGGAACAGCTGTTAGTAAAACATGTTTAGGGAAACAGATCTCTTTCAAAAATTGTTCTGATAATTTGATATTAACAGCATACACCAGACTGAAATTTGTTATTATTATTTCTTTGTTTATTTGTATCTTTATATGTATTTGGCCATTGACATGGGCCAGCAATTCTAAGCTGTTGTCTAATTATATTTAGTTTAGTTTTGGTTTCCCAATGTCTTTATTCTGCCTATAGCCTGTGTTGCATATTTTATTAACTTTTTTTTTTTTTCAATTGAATATGCCTAAGTTATCCATCTTGCTGTTCTTCAATCATGTCAATAGTAAGTCACTCTGTATCTGCAGTCTACCACCTCTAACTTTATAACAGGCATCTGTACACGTATCCCTTCACATTCGGATTCATTGAAAAGCAAGAGCTTTGATCAGTGTATTGTTTTAGTGCATATGATAAATTATTTGTGTAAATCCAAGACTAGTTTTGTGCCAGAGAGACTCTGTGGAATTCATTAAGTGGTCTTTATGATATTTTTGCAAACACATACTGACATACACTCCTTCAGACAGCAAATCAGTGGCAATTCAAAGAGACTAATGAGTAATTTTTAATCTCTTCTTTTGTTGCCACCCAAGGTTTATCAGAAGAATATGTCTGAGGAGGTGTACTTATCTTACATTTGGCAGTTTATTATGAGAATATGAGGCACAATAACAGGATGATTAAATGTTTTGGGTAAAACTAACAGGGCCCGTTTAAACAAACAAGAAGAAAATCATCCAAGTTCAATAGTATCCTAATTATTTACTTATTAGAATCAAAACTTCAGACCAAAGGTTCCTATTGCTGTGCCCATAGCAACTACAACCGCTTCAGTACTCCATGGGAGTTCACTGGTGGGTGAAGTAAGTCACACTGTAACAGTTGTTTCTGTCTTGTTAAAATTGCTCATTCACTACTTAATTTCACCCTCAAAGAGGTTTTTATCTTTTACATGGTGGGTTTTCAGGAAAAAACAAAACAAAAACAAATCTCTTCAGTTTTAAAAAATGAAAGAAAAACATTAATTTAAATTATTATTGATTTTTTGCCCTGTGTGATACAGATCTGATGCTTTCAGAGCTGTGTAGACAAAAAAATATTATATTTTCATTGTAGCAATAGATACACATACAATGCCGGGGAAAAAAAAAAAAAAGAGACCACTGCAAAAATGTTCCGTTTCTCAGGTTTGATCTTTTATAGGTGCAAGTATTGAACTGAACAGCTTTGCCTGCTGTCAACCTGCTGACAATATTTGTCCTCATTTCCAAATAAAAAATATTAAAGCATCATTATACAGGAAATGACAAAACATCAAAATAAGAGAAATGATGCAGCGTTTACAGAACTGGAATCATTCAAAGAAAACACATCTCTTGTTCCCGCTTAAACAAAATGGCAATAATGACCTAGTGGTGTTGTGCCGTCCAACTGGTCACATAGCGAGAGGAGAGTGTTGATTACAGCAGTGTTTTTATACTTTTCCTCAGGGGGTGAGGGAAAGTGTTGAGGCAGGCAGTGCGTTGAGTTGTCTGATGACTTGTGGGAAATTTGCATCCCCTGTCTGATTTGTTCTACACCGCTGTCATGCATGTGCACACCACCTTGCGTCTCTTATTTTTTAATGATATTGCGAGATTAGCTTAGTGCCAGATTAGTTTAGAAAACATTTCATCAGGTCTGCTCTGAACGTGCACCTGTGCAGTGCAAAGGGGACACAGACTGGATGAGTACAGTTCATTTGAACAAGCCTACTGACTATTAAACTCATGGTTACGTGATCTTGTAACTGGAACGTCTCCAGACAATCATAAAGCTATATGTGGGTGTGTACATAAAAAAAAAAAGGAAAGTGGCCAGTTTTGTCACTCATGACCACAGCACAGCACACAGTGTGAACAATGTGGAATTCTTTCTCGGCATTTAACCCATTCACCAACTGAAGCAGTGGCCCTGGGGAGCAGTGTGTGGGGACAGTCTCTTGCTCAAGGTGGTGGCAGTCCTGGGATTCAAACCCACAACCTTCCGATCAGGCCCCCAGCTCCCTCACCACCAGCTACCCCACTGGGATAGAATTATTAGGGTGGGGAACATACTGGGGAATTTTTTTTAAAACCAATCCCACGCCTAAAAGAACTAAAAGAAAGGGCATTTGACAGGAGACAAGCTTGCCGTTAGAGCACGGATGTAATGTTGTAAAAAAAAAACACTCCAAATAAGTGTATAGATTTTTTTTTTAGACGTAAAATGAGTATGGACCCAAGGAGTTTGGGGGTGGGTTTCACAGGTTGCGTGCCGTTGTCTGTGGCAGATTTTGCCATTATTCTTCACCAAAAGTGTACAATTTGTCCCCAGACTTGTATTTTCATGAAGAGATCATGTCTAAGTCTACAAGACTGTACATTTATACACATAACCTTACATTTATAGACGTGTTGCCAAAAAGGAGCTGTAGTTTTGTAGAGCTGGAAAGTCCTTCAAAACAGAGCATTTCACAACAAACTTCAGAGTCTGAAAGATCTTTTCATTTGATAAAAAAAAACAAAAAAAAACGCTCGTCTCAGACGCGTGCTATGGTAGATGAAAAATTTTGCCCACAAGCTAGAAAAAAATGAGTAAAAAACAAACGCACTTTGTTTTTTAGTTGTATCTATACCGGTCCGTGAAAATATTGTTTTACATGAGACTGGTCCGTGGCGCAAAAAAGGTCGCTCTAAACGACTTTTGCTGTCTTCCGTCTTTCCACCAGCACCTCTTCCAGGGAGGGATTCTGATTGATGAGGTGAATGAGGGAGGAGCTGCTCACAGGGATGGGAGGCTAATGGCCGGAGATCAAATTCTTGAGGTACAGTCCTTCTGTATTGCGCACTCATATGCTCCAACCCCTCACAGCAAGTAGTTTGTCTGCGGATATTTTCAAGAAAATGAAGAACAAACATGCTGCTATCATAAATGTTCAAACCCCTCCGCTCTGGAAGTTCTGACAGACATGGAAAAAAAAGCCCCACTAACAACTGTAATTGGACAGAAATGATTTTGACAGCATTTGGACAGAAAATTTGCCTTAAACAAAAGTTGTCTGTTTGCAAATAATCCTTCTCTTTCCGTAAAAAGGCAGCTTGGGAAATTGTAACTAAAGAGTATTTCCGAAACATCGGCGGGCAACATTAGGCATTAGATTACACTTTATTCAAACTTATCTCTCAACGATGAGGGAGTTACTGGGGCATAAATCTTTCATCTTGCTTAAATTTGGTTCTGATATTTTAGAAAATGATTCAGCGCATCATGCAATCCCAAATTTCACAGTGGGATTCAGTGAGTCAGAACTATTTTTAAAAACACACATGACCGGAGGAGCTATTTGCTGTGTGCAGTGGCGGGTGGTAGTTAAGTTTGGGTATAAATATGTGGGTGTCATTTTTGATGATTGTTTTGTCCTTCTAGAAGTTCTAGATACGTCACTAACTGGGCAAGGTAACCTAAATGATGGCCTTCTGTCAGGCAGTAACTTGCTACTAGGGCATAAAAACGACTTTTCAAGTCGACTTATCCATCAAGATAGTCGAAGTCGAGTCGACTAGTCGTGATGACATCACACACACACACACACGCAGTGGAGGAACACAGGTGTCCAACACTGAGCAACTTTTATTAAAGTTCTCTGTAACATTAACAGTC
>JBBIGA010000007.1:14019979-14045082 GCA_037576975.1 Alestes dentex | reverse complement strand
ATATATATATATATATATATATATATAGTTTATTTATTTATTTAGTTTGTTTTTTCCTGTTTTGTTTTTTTTTTCTCACCTACGTGTGTATATATATATATATATATATAGGTGAGAAAAAGGGTGTTTCTATATGCACAAGTGAATCTAAATTCTGCACGAATCTGTTAAATCCTGTAAAAACATAAAAATACTCAAGATAGCCATCGGTTGAGTGGAATTGTGCTATTCCAGTAGGACTCTAACCCAATAGGTCAGTGCCAGCAGGTATCCCACATTTCTCCTCCAAATATGTGAGATAATTGGGCAACACAAATACTCATGCAGAGGTTGCCATGGCAATGGAAAAAGGCTAGAGTTTGGACTGCAATATGCTATGGGAGCCTGGAGGCTATTTTCACTCCCCTGAAAACTATTGAACACAATCTAGGAGGGCCACTCACTGCCCTATGGCAGGTAATGGAAGGTGGCCTGCTGTACGAGGACAGAGCATCTACATGCACTGCTCCATCTACAGCAAAGAGATACTCTGATTCAGACTTCCATCTGTCGACACACAGAGAGCTTTTACAAGCATGACTTTCAGAATGCTCTTTCACAAACACGATCCAGAGTCTAACAAAATAAGGCTGGCTTGGTGAAATGTCAGGTTCAAGGAGAAGCACAATATAGGCCCATATTTGCCTTGAAGGCACTCTTTTACTGTCGAAACTGTTTATATTTACAACGTCATACATTACACAAAACTTGATTTCATGTACTACTGTCAAAAGTTATCATTGGTTGTAAATTTTGAAAATTTTGCATATGAAAAAACCTCATTACTCATAAGTGTCTGTAAATTATTTGAATAATGGGTTTTTAGTGACAAGCAAGCAATGTACTTAAGTATTTAAGTGTTGCTAGTTGTTTTTGACAGAAAAGAAGGGTGGGTATTGTAATGGCATCTTTATCAGAGTGAGGTATCTTCATCTGCTGATCTATAACAGGAACTAATCTATTTATCATCATTGGCATAAAAAAACTTATATATATAACCTATATATCAGAAACAACAGATTTAAAGAAGAAGGAAAAAAGGAGGCAGGATGTAAACAAGCAAACACAAATAGAGCCAAGACATTTTCTTATGACAGTGACAATATATACAGTGCCTAGACAACATATACAGTGCAAAAGCATTCAATCCCCTTTAAAGTAATCAGATTTGGATTACAAATAACATCTACACAGGTTGCTCCAGCCATTATTTTAACTGCAATATGGTCTCAAAGTTAACAGTTATTCTTCAGTAGATCTCTTAAGAAATAAATAAAAACTTGCAGACTAATGCTTGTTTTAACCACAGATTCACAACTGGATTGAGATCTGGACTGTGACAAAGCCATTGTAGAACATTCACACTGATTTGTTACTTTGGCTTTGTGCTTGATGTTCTTGTCTTGCTGAAAGGTGAAGTTTTTCTCATGCTGTAGTTTTTAGCAGACTGATCAGATCTTGCAGTATCTGAATGGGTTTTGCATCCCTTCTTCAATTAAAAAAAAAAATTCAGTCCCCAATGAGGAAATGGTCCCAACAACATGATGCTGCCACCTCCATACTTCATTTTCGGGATGATGTTTGTTGGGGAACGGGCAGTGTTTGGTTTGTGTTTAAGATTTTGGCCAAAATGCACCATTTAGTCACTTCTGACCTCAAAACCTTTTCTAGCTGTGTTATTATATTGTTTTCAGTAATAGCTTCTTTCTAGTCACCCTCCCTTACAGACAAGTTACATACGAAGCTCTTGATACTGTTGCCTGGTGCACCTTTACTCCAGTCTCAGCCTCTGAACTCTGTAACTCCTTTTATTGTGGCTTTCCTCACAAGTCCCCTTCTTGCTCTGGGTTCTGAGGGATAGTCTTGTCTAGGCAGTCTTTTGTGGTATGAAGCAGCTTCCATTTCCTCTCAAAATGATCCAAAGGAGCTCACTGGGTAATCCAAAAACTTGGATATTATTTTGAAGCCTTTCATCTTGTACTTGTCTAAGGCTTGATCTCTAATTTCTTTAATATGCTCTTTGGTCTTCATTTTCACATATTTCCTTGAGATACACACTCTGATGAGTTGTACCTAAATTAAGGTACAATCATAATATATATAGAATATTAAAAAAGTAAATGTACATGGGAAAAAATATTGTAATATTTAATGCAATTAATGTAAAACATGGAGGGTTGTTTGTCCACACATTTACTTGTACTTACTGCCCTATGGGAGGGTAAGCATATGCTTCCTCTGAGTCACGTGAAACTAGCCACTGCATCTTTTTGAACTACAGCTAATGCAGGGTACTGAACAACTTAACACACCTGGAGGAGAACACTCATGTAAATTCTATTATAGCAGCTAACAGATGCCCATGTGGGCTAGCACTGCATCGAGTGAAGGGTGGAGGGGGAGGGCCATCCTACCGCATGCAGAAAGTGTGAAGCCAATTGTGCTCTCTTGGACTCCCGGCCACGGATGGCTGCATCACCACTAGGGACTGAACTCACAATATCCTGATGACAGGGCCAGCACTTGACAGTTGCACCACTTGGGAGCCCAATGTGTGTATATTCATAATTATAATACATTCTCACCCTGATCATATCATACCCTTCCCAATGACAACTTAATATAGTGAATCTGATGATGCTTGCAGGGCTAATGTGAGTTTCACATGCATTTACTATAACTAAGCTCTGCATTTCACTTTGAAATTGTAATTTCTCCTGAGATTATCTGTACACATTATTACATTATCTCTTCTGGAAGAAACAGTGACATAGAGGGACTTAATGAGAACCACACAAAGCTCTTCCCTATTAAATTGTCAGCCACTTCCCATTTGGCTTCTCATACCTCTTTCATCCTGGACACACTTTCTTTACAGTAATTGTATGCAAATAGAATGAGCAGTTTTGGGGGACAATGAGCAATTAAAAAGCCTCTTTCACCACCCTGCATCCCCAAACCCACTGTGTTCTCAGCTGTATAAAGATGCCCATCAGCCATCTAGCCTGGCTAGTTCTTCCCTGCATGTGAGAGGCTGTTACTTTGTGACCAGACTTTTCTTCTTCTCCTCAGAGCAGAGGAAAAGAGAAGCTTATCTGCATTAAAGAAGCTGTCACCGACACCCTGACACATGCTGGAAATACTGCGGCTTCCTTCTTGGCAGAGGTTCTGTCTCAGTGAAGCCCTACAGCAGATAACCCAGGACCTGGCGAGGCAGAGAGAGAGGGAGAATGCCAGCCTTATCTGGAGGCCCACAGTGAGAAAGAGAGGGCTAATCCATTACTGTTCCAATCACAGCAGCCGCCTCTGAAAGCAGCCCCCCTGAGCAGCAGAATGAGACCGCCAGCAGCGGCGGGAGGTTACACACACTCTCAAGCATGCAGACGCATAGACATTTACCACAGTGCTACGAGAGCACATAGTGTTTCTAAGAAAAAAGTTCATTTTCATATTTTTAGGGCTGAAGGAGCAAGATTCATCACAAAGAAAGTTCTTCCTTTCTTGGGGAAAGCTGTATTTGGTAAAGCAAACATTTCCTGCTTAATTCATCTCATGTAGGTGGCTATTGGTCAGTGAGGTCAAAGAAGATGCTCACACAAGTAGCACAAGTTCACCCAATGTCTTAAATCATGCTGTGAATTTTCCACTTCATGTACACTAATCAACTATAACATTAAAACCACTGACAAGTGACATGAAGAACATTGGTTATCTGTTTACAATGGCACCTATCAATCTGATATATTAGGTAGCATGTCAACAGTCGGTTCTTGAAGTTGATGTGTTGGAAAATGGGCAGGTGAAAGAATCTGAGTGACTTTGAGGCCAACATGGCCAAAAGGTGATGGTTAGACATCTGGGTAAAAGCATCTTCAAAACAATAGATTTGTGGGGTGTTCCCAGTGCGGTGGTTAGTACTTACCAAAACTGGGGAGTGAAGGCTAGCCCATCTGGTCTGATCCCACAAATGGTATGTGCAAGGGGTCAGAATGCCCATGTTGATGCCTGTCTACTGCAAAAGTGCCAACAATGGGCATGTGAACATCGAAATATCATGACAAATGAGTTCAATTGAATTAGCCCAACCTCGCAACTCACAGGACTTAAAGGGTCTACTGCAAACGTCTTAGTGCCAGATAACAGAGCACACCTTCGAAGACCTTCTGCAGTCCATAGCTTGACAGATCAGAGCTGTTTTGGTAGCACAAGGTGAACCGATACAATATTAGACCGGTGGTTTTAATGTAATGGCTGATTAGTGTATTTGTTGTTTCAAAGTAAAAATGAAAAAGAAGGCTCAACAGAAGAATGGTAGACTACATTTAAATAAAAATAATAATCTAAAAATGTTTGTTGAACCAGTAGACTGTTTTAGCCTAAAAACCAGATGAATACCACAGACCTGAAATAGGATTCATTTTGTGCTTTGAGCCTACATAGCAATCAGCATTTAATTTTGCTTTCTTAAAACATCATTGTTATCCAGTTGATTAAGGGGCAAATAAAATACACAGAGAAAATCGTGCCTTGATTGTATTTGATTCAGGGATGCACATCATTTCTACAGACATTAAATATCTCATCCACACAGTTACCACCAAAAGGAAGTAAACTAAATGACAAAACTGTGTTGCATTACTAGTGGTATTATTAAAGAGTCACTCATGCTGAAAAGGTATACTATTTAATTAGTCGGTATTATTTTAATTTAATAGTCTATGCATCCTATTTATTTTAGTCATGTGACTGTTGTAAACATTTGCTTTTGTTTTGTTTTTGTACTTTTAACATTTAATTTTAAAAGGTCATAAAATGTTTATAATATGTCTTGTCCAGATGTGGGTAGTAACAAATGACTTTTTCCTATCAAGATAGGAATGTCCTGTGTAAGTCAATATAAACAGCTTTTAAGCTTTTAGAGATCATTTATATTGATTCTTTCATTATGAAAGTTTTTTTTAATCCAGCCACAATGTACTCAAGTAGCATTCTGACGGATTTGTACTTTCTATTATGCATATTTTATTCAAATAATATATTTTGGGGATAAATATAAAAATATTGCGGTTAGATTTTAATCACATATCACATTTGAACACATTTATTTTTTGTGCTCAAATTCAATAGGTTATGTTAATGACGGCATCTCGGATGCTTAGTGGGAGGTCACACCTTTTACTTTGGATGTTTATAAGATTATTTTAGACCAGGGGGGCCTGTATTTGTCCTCAAAGGGGTCAAAGTAAAAGTGGGATTTCATTCCATGAAGTAGGAGTTCACATGGTCAAGTCTGAGACCAACTGATTAAACAAGAAGAATCAGGTGAACTCCTGCTTACTTGGAATGAAAACCTGCACCACTGAAAACCTGCACCACTGTGTAAATAAGATTGGATACCCCATTTTAGACCAAGATAATCCACAAAAAAAGAAAAAGGTGCTGTCTAACAAACTTCATTTCCTCTGAGGAAAAATGCTGGATGTACTAAGAACTTAATCATTCAGTACTCAAGCACTTGCTCGTTTTGTTTTCAAGCTGTGTACTCATCAAAATACATTGAACTTACACAGCACTGCATCAGTACTGAATGGTTTACCTGTAAAGAAAAGAAGTGGCCTTTTTCAAAGTTGTTTTGACTGCATTGTTTATAGATGTGCACTCATCTAAAACATGCCATGCACACACTCACCCCCCCACACAGAAAAGGATGGAGTGAGTGCAGCTTTAGATGCTTGAATGGACTGTGTTAATAGCTATGGCCTTGGAACTTGCTTCTATTGAAACTGCAGATAGGGATCAGAAATAACCTACAAGCCGGTGACCCTCAGACTGCCCTGGTTGGAACAAAGGGGACAGGAAGAAGGAGGTGATGCTGCTGGTCAGGGTCTTGTTCTTGCTGTCCAGGGGCAAACACTTACGCTGAATACCAATCGAGGACATGGGCAAACAAATGACAAAAAAAAAAAAAAAATACGGTCCTGTTTTTTCTTCTTTTTTTTAATATTTGAATACAGCATCAGCCTCAAGCTGGACATGATGGGTAGTCAGCATCATAAACATGTGGGAAATGGTCATTGGTGGAATAGCCATGATGACAAGGATGATAACAGTGGTGATACTCACTACTGGTAATTGTTAGACATGCAAGGAAAAATGTGCATGCTACCTAAGTGTCAGGACAATCAGCAATGTGTGACAGTTCAGAACCGCCCACGTCAAAGTGCGCTGTTTCATGGGTCACAAAGCCCAGAGAGGAACATCATAGCAGGGTATTAGGAGTCTCCAACTGCCTTGCACACCCACATATTACTCACAGCACTGAGCTCTGGCTGAAAAACAGGATTAGCGCCCCCTAAATAGCAGCCATTCAAGACTAGAGCTTAGCACTGAATGCTTCCAATTATTGTCATGTCAAATCTGGGTTAGACAGAAAAAAAATCTGAACATTTGAAAAAAAAAAAAGCTCTGGAAGGTTTTGGAGAGATAAAGGGTCTGCGATTAGAATTAAGAGGGCTATTAATGGTTGCAGTGTTGCAAAAGTATTTTTACATTTTTGAAGAAAAGATGCTCTTTTCAAAATCGTTGTTTGTGTTCAACAAATGTGAGCCTTCGCTGGTTTCAGTACAGACTCCCTGTTTATTTGCTTTTTTCCCCCGTTTCTCTCCGGTTTCAGTGCAAATGACAAAACCCTCATGGAAGACCACGGGGATGTTCTTGCCTAATTCCACAAGGACCGTTTTCCTTTTTCCGAGAGCAGATCAACCTCTATGAGTCTGCTGAGGTCTGGCTGTCATAATGCATGGGCCGGACAGCGGAGGTCTGTTAGAGGAATGCACCAGAGGCTGTTTTATGTGTCTGTCTGCGAGGCTGCAGTAATTCATCACTCCTCGCGGTAATCCTTCTCCTCTGTCTGCTCTAATTGTCTCTCCAGTGAGGTGCGCTCCGCAGGCCATGGCTGTCACGGCCTTGACCTCGCCCCTAGGCTCCTCACAGCACCTCCTGCAGGCCCGGAGGAGACGGCACAGCCTTCAGAGCTGCACGTCATCTGGCCCCAATGTGGCGTGTGAACCATTAATGCAGTCAAATTACCTTAGATTAAAAATAACAATATCAATTCCAAACACACGCTATGTAAATTCAGATTAATTAAAAATTGTATATCGGCCCAGGAATAATTGGTTCCCAATCATCTGTGTAATGAGAAGCATTTGATTCATGTATCAGAGAAGTGAAAAATAAATAATCTGCGTTCAGATACATTATGTGCATTAGACGGGCAATCACAAGGGTTTTTTTTTCATTTGTTTTCATTTATTTTCTCAAAGCATAGCCCTAAAAAACAATGACAAATATGTATAACCCTAAAAATAACATCGTTTTGTACTCCCAGATGCCCACAGAGGCTTTAACATCCCTAGCTGCCGAGAAGAAAGTAAAGCATGCATTGAGAAAAATTCTTTTTGTTGAAAATATTCTAGAAATGAATAGAATTTGTAGTACTTTCCCTCAGAATCTACACATTTAAGGTTTTAGTGTACAAATGATTGTATGCTTTTGCTGTGCATTCTGCAAAGAGCACGTGGGAGTGAGTGTCCATATGCCTGCAAAGATCAGTGTCGATTATAGCTTTATGCACTGGCCCTCTGACATAAACACCGCATCAGCACCAATTTCGGTTCCTGACTCCTGAGAGATCGGGTCTGATTATAGCAAGTGCCACTGGGATCTGCCCGTCCTGCCATGATGGTGTTAGCTGAGACCTCGGCCACCTGCCTAATTCCCACTGACACCTCATTTTAGAAACACTCCTGTGAGTGTGATGCCATGTCACTGCCACAGGTCCAGCAGAATGCACTGATATCAGCAATATGATCAATAGTTCTTTACCCAAGGCCCATGTTAATATACTCCATGTTTTGTTTATTATGAGGTAGTATTTTAGTATTTAAATACAACATTTTCAAAGTTCATTTGGAATTTACATGATTGGGCACACTGGAAAAACTGCTGTTGTAATTTTGACTCAGTTCACAATGTTCCCTGTTATGAGCTGGAGGTTTTCTTCATATAGTATGTGAAGAGGTTTTCTTCTTGTGTATGTTATTGTGATTAATGAAAAAATTGCTTATCATTGAACAAAGTTCAGAAATCCCCTTCTGCTCATCTGCTTAAATCCACATCTAAACTTTTTACGGATTTGTGTACTAAAAGACATCATTAATGCAGAGAATATACACTGAAAGTAACTTTACCATACACATTAGCTCTGAAAGGAAAACTGTAATTTCTGATAGTCTAGTAATAGAATTTTGTGTGCAACATTAGCATTAAGCTAACAGTGACAAGTTCTGGTATTTTATTGCATCTCTCTTGATTAACTGCAGATAATTGAAGCTTGTAAAACACATTCAAGCCTATTTTATTTTGAATGTAAAATTTTGGAAAGTGACTCCTACACTAAAGCTTTAAACTAAAAGCCTGTCTCCAAATTAAGTGGAACCGGTTAGCTTAGCTAAATGTCCAGCTAACTTAGGGTGACCAGACGTCCTCTTTTCCCCCGGACATGTCCTCTTTTTGAGACCTGGATATTGCGTCCGGCCGGGATTTTTGAATGGTCCGGGATTTTGAGCTGCCTAAACGTTCATCACGTCAAGGGCATCTCTCATAAACTAAAAGTCCAGAATGGCTGAGATGCGCATAAAACATACCAACACGCCTCCCCCATCCTTGGGACCATGGCTGTCAACCTGAGATGCGCATACCCCCCTGGAATCATGGCCGAGCTGGCAAAGAAAGTCCGCGCTAAGGTGGCCTCTTTTTCACAGTCCCAAATCTGGTCAACCTAGCTAACTGCAATTTGAAGAGTTGGGCAGTTTGCCCAATTTTAACTAAAGAGGAAATATTTTTAATCAGTCATAAACTGTTTAAAGTTCATGATATGTGGTGTTACAGTTTTAAAGACTCCTGCCCTTCAGAGATTTCTGAGAGTGGACTGACAGCTGTGTAGACAAAGCTTTGAGAGATGCCTGAGTGGGTGTGTTTGAGTATTTGAGACAAGATACTTATGATGCAGAGCTGAGCATCAAATTAGACAGCCTTTTGGGTTAAGGTTAGAAAAAAGGAAATATGTCAGAGCTACAAAGACTTCACAGTTTATTTTCTTGGTTGGTAGCTATAATAATGCACATGCAAATTGGCAAGAAAATGCAGTTTTGTTTACTAGGTAGGCCAGTGTTTGTCAAGGAGTGTTCCTCTTTAGAGTGCATCTAATGAGTGTTTACTACATACCATCGACTGATTTGACCAAGATGGCAGTATGCTAGGGCATAGCAGCTTCTCTGGGATCCAATTTTTGGTAAGAAAAAAAACAAAAAACAAAAAAAAAAACCAACAACAACAAAAAAAAAAAAAACATGTGCTTGGAGTTTCAGACCAAATTTCTTCAGGCATGTGCATCGGAATGACTGATGCACATGTCTGTCACTGCCAGACTCTTGTACAACTAAGATATAACAAGAAACTTACATGGAGGATGGACTGCTGGAAAAGCTTCATGACCTTGACTTGCTGCAGGGACCAGGCCCTGAGACTGATATTGCTGACTGGGGGACACAGCAAAGTGGTGTGTGAGGAAGTGGACTCGTGAGGAAGCAGAAGTGCAGCATGTAGGCAGGGGTCCATGCTGGCTAAAAGCTAACGCTAGCCAGCTTCCTATCCTGTCCAGCTTGGTCACTGATGTTTGCTCCTGGACAATAAACTGGACTACACCCGATTCCAGCAAACTGAGATCCCTGCATGAGTTCTGAGACTGCTGTGTTTCTGTTTTTATGGAGACGTGGCCCAGCAACAGTGTTGTGGAGATGGCTACCCAGATTAGCAACATACTTACTTTTGCCTGGACAGGAACAAAGTTTGGTCACAGTGGTATCGGTCTGCTTAAACAGCCGCTAAGTCTGCTTCTGCTTGTAGTAAGTTCAGGTGAGGTGAGGAATTTTTCACACAACACAGCTATCAAACCCACAGCAGAAAATGAGAAAAGGGTATTTCTGACAATAAATGAATGTAACAACAAATATTCACACTGGATTTAACTGTGAAAAAGTTTTAAAATGTGAGATTTTCAGACATCAAGTGACATGTCCTCAAGTCATAAATCAAGTTAGCTGATGTTTGGACATAGTGACAGTTTTAATAAATTTGACAGTTACTTACTGCAGCTTTAAGCAGTGCTATGTATCACACCAATTGACACTAGAGTTGCAGCAGAACTGTAACTAGTGTGGTGTGTAACAGCGATTTGACAAGCAAAGAACAAGCTTTTTAAAAGCAATTACCAGCCTAGACAATTCATTTGACTTTATGCTCACTCCCACAAAGGAATAAAATCTACTCTACAGTCTTAGCAAAAACTCAGTTTATGACCAGTTGGTAAAACTTATGACCTGACACAGTTGGTACAACCAGTCTTACATAAGCATAAATATTCCTTTAAGCATTTTTTTTACAGTTATAAAGTTTGGTTTTGATTTGTGGATCTTATGGACTTTTATGGTCACTCCTTTGTCTGTAATAGGAAAGCAACTCCCTTCTTGCATGTTTAGTCAAGGGTCTTTTAGTCAAGGGTCTTCATGGTTTATTACATTTTGTAATAATAGTTTCTTTTTTGTGCTCTGCAAAAACTTTTTAGGTAAATACAGTTTGGAAGTTACTATTTTGCACAGTAAAAAAACTTACACAGTAAAAATGCTGTTTGACTTCACATTAAACTGATTTTATTCCAGTTAAAGTAAAGTAAAGAAAAACATAATAACAGTTAAGAGGACCAATCAATGTGTTAATCAATCAAAATCTCAAACACTTCACATGAATCACTGCCCTTTTCCAGTTCTACAGTGTATCAAGATAACAAAGCTACTTTCAGTCTCAGTGTTACCTTAAACATGGCATTTTATAAAATACTAGTAACATTCAATTCACTAGAAATAGTATAAGGTATTTTATACAGGTCTGTGAATGGGTATTGGTGGTCTTCCATCTGTAAGCACCACCTGCCTGTACACAGGTGTCCTCTGCAACTGGAGTTCATATTGCAGTTCTAGCCACCCAAGGCCATGTTTCCTTTATAAAACATATCTGGGTTGATATGAAAGTCACATTTGCATTTTAGCATTTGCTATTTAGATCTGCTACCGAAGCTATTTAACATTTTGAGAAAAATGTTTACAAAAAGTTAAATAATTGCTTAATGGTAAAGATAATAATAAGAAGATTAGCTATGAAGAAAAAAAAAATTTCATAAACCCCTCGCAGTTTTGCACAGGAAAATGGTGCAAAAGAAAGAGAAAAGGAAAAATGAGTGGCAAAGTGCAGAAACAAAAAGTGACTGTTTAGTGTTTTATTAGGTGCAAACTTTCAGCAGAACACGATATTTTTATTGCCTCATTCCCCAGTGAACCAAACAAATCAATAAACACTTCCATGTAAACAAAAACATGAAATTCACATTTGTAAACCAGCAAATGAAAGAAAGTGGCAATTAGGCGAAGCTGTATATGCTGATAACTTGGAGCTGAGCATCATGAACGACATAATTTTCTCAGAGGACAGTGTTTTTCATGAAATTGCCGAAACAGCCTGCTGAGCGAAGAGATTGAGTGCGAGGGAGAGAAGTGCTGAGGGAGGGAGAGGGGGAAGGATATGGAGAGAAATCTCCCCAAGCAAAGTGGTCTGACCTTGACGTGTTTGCTCACACACCGGGCGATCTGTCTGTGGCCCTCAGCGAGGCTAGCCTGGCGTATGTGCAGCTGGCCTGATGCACCATACTCATCGCTCGCGCAGATCGAAGTGGACTCGTAAACAGAGATGTGTGAAAGAGCCCTCACTGTTTAGAGCCATGTTTCTAAAATTATCCCTGCAAAGGAACAGGAACATTGGTTGGGAGGGCAGCAGGTGCTAGTGCACTGTGGTGTATTTACAGAGGAATTAAGCGGTAATGTCAGAGACTATGCCGAATGACTCCATTTTTTTCCCCTTCTAAGAGTGGGAGAGAGGAGACTATTGTTTATTTGCAGCAAGAAACAAAACCATCTGGTGCTCTCAGAAACAAGTGACGTTGACTATTTCCCTCAGCTCTCGGGTACCAGCACATAGGAGCAAAGAGAAAAATACAAGCTGCACATGTCATACCAATAAAGTAAAGGGCAAACAATATGGTGAGGATTAGATGCTCATAGTGACAACTAAAGTAGACAAACAATCATTTACATTCAGATATTAAGGAATCTAAATGTTTTTGGTTCCATTGTACGTTTTTAGGTAAAAACCTCTAGGTCAGAACCTGAATGTAAATTATATGGAAGTTCTTTCATTAAAAAGATTCTTCACTCTCATTTGAAAGGTTATTTAGTGCATAAGGGTTTCAGACTCTTCTCGTGGCCCCCCCCCTCTGCTCTCCACATTTTGATATTTCCTGCTATAACACACCACTGTAACCCAGCAAAGGCTTATTCAGTAGCTCATCAGATGTGATCAGAACTGCAAGAACACATTATTATTATGAGCACAGGACCAACTTATACCAATACAGGGCAATGTGTTTGATTTAACTGCAGTTTCCCTGTTTTACAGTTGCACTTGCTTGCTGCATTATATCAGTTACAAATCAGCAACCTTAAATTTGTCAATGTTCAGCCATAGCTTTTTCTCTCTTTTCCTCTCACTGAATTAAACCCTTTTTAATGTTAGATCACTGGCTAAAAATCCTTTTTGGTTAACAATCTCATCACTGTTTTTTATGTTCGTTGTTGAGACCTGGCTACACAGCACTACTGGTGTAGCACAGGTAATGGTATGTTGGTACTGGTGTAGCAAAGTAGGATTGCAGCCATTTTCTTTGCACAGTTTGGGTGTAATGACATTGACCTGAATTAATTTACTTAATTTGAATTTCTTGCTCTTTAGCTCAAAAGGAAATCATCAGTGCTCATCATTGAATTATATCAGCCACAAAGATCATGATTTCTACAGGAATTCTCAGAGCCATTCTTACTAGATATCACTAGATATGATGGATGATTATGGATGGAGACCTGAAAATCCATATTAAAAAAGAGAATGACTCCAAATCCATGAAACTTTGAAATTTACTGGGTAGCTTTGAGCTTATCAATCATGCAAAAGAACCTAGGCATCAACATGGTAGCATTCTAGACTTAGTAATAAAAACAGGGTTAGCATTGATAATAATACTGACAATGTTTCAGTATTTGACCATCACTGTGTGTTTTTGATGCCAAGCTAATCTTAACAGTGAATAAAAAGAAATGTTCAGATCAAAAAGGGTTCCTATCTGGCTGAAGGCTGCATCAAGGTTCTATAATAGTATGAGAATGTTGAAGTCATACAGGAAGGACTGCTCTTTTTCAGCAATGTCTTGTCATCTGCTTTAAATACTGCTTCTCCACTAAAGGTTGGAAAAAGCTCAACTGACAGACTGTCACTATGGTTAAATATAGCACTGTTAATTAGTTTAAGAGAAGATAATGGACAAAAACTAGGCTCACAGTTCACTGTGATATACACAACAAAGCTAGATTGTGTATTAAAGGCTATATATCTGTCAAGAAAGGATGACTTTGCAAAGATTATTACAGAGAATGTTTGAAACTCAAGTACCACTACCTACCAGCACTTAACACAGTCCCCAATCCACCCACAGTCCCCTGCATTGTTCTGCAGAAACAAAATAACTTCTGTTAGAGCCAGCATTGCTGCTAAGATATACCTAGATGAAATGTTGTAAACAGAAAATGTACCCATATGAAAATTCACCTGTATTGCATTAATGGGATCAACAATTATGTGTGATTAACAAAAAAATCCCAAACCAACCAAGAAAAAATATGTTTACAAAAGATAAATATTTACAAAGATGTACAAAACTAGATTTTCAATCATCAAGTTAATTGGTTTTGGACTCCAACCTCTCTCAAACACTATCCATATTCACCTAATACAAGCTGCTCTAGGTGAAGCTTATATATTATATAATATTATATGTGATTGAACTAGCATATTCTCACACTGAAAAAATAAAAAAATCTAACCTATAACTCAAGTAAATGTATTATTATGATTATTATTTTTAATCCATCATTAAGAAATAATTATCTTTACCAAAGTCGGCGGTGCCACGATTATTGACACCCCTAACAATTCCTATAAAATAAACTGAACAGAAGAATTTGTAATTGTATTTTACTATTTTAAGTCAAGTGTCTAGAGAATTTTAATTATCAATCCATGACTTCCTTTGTTCCTGGGGTATGAATGTAACTTGACACAGCGGCCCATTTCTCTTTGAAATGGGAAACACAAGAAATTCAAGATTCAAGAGAATTTATTTTCAGCCCAGTCACATACACAAGTACACATAGGGTTGAAAGGATATTCTCTGAAGCAAAATAGTGTACTTAAATAGAAAACATGCTATTTAAGTAAGGCAGTAAATGCTTACAAGAAAAAGCCACAATCACAAACAAATGTGTGGAGTTTCCTAAACACTTCAGGGTCTAACTGGAACCGTATGCTTTGGTCAGATGAGACTAAGATTGAGCTTTTTGCCAACAAACACTAAAGGTGGGTCTGGTATAAAACAAAGGATGAAAATGCAGAAAAGCATCTCATACCCACTGTTAAGTATGCTGGAGGATCTGTGATGCTTTGGGCCTCTTTCTCTTTTGGGAATCTTATTATACTTGGCTTTATGAACTCTTTGAAATACCAGGACATTTTAAATAAAATCTGGTAGCCTCTGCCAGAAACCTGAAAATGGGTTGTCACTGGGTCTATTAGCAGGATAATGATCCAAAACATATGGCCAAATCAACACAGAAATGGTTCACCACACACAAAATCAACCTTCTTGCATGGTCATCTCAGTCCCTAGACCTAAATCCCACAGATAACCTGTGGGTGAGTTGAAGAGGAGAGTGCATAAGAGAGGACCCAGAACACTGGATGATATAGAGATATAGAGAAAGAGGAATTGTCAAAGATCCCTCTCTCTGTATTCTCCAACGTTGTGAAATGTTAGAAGATTAAGTGCTGTCCGATTGGCCAAAGGGTGTTGTACAAAGTGTTAACAGCAGGGGCATCAATAATTGTGGCATACATGATTACATGTAATAAAATATTTCTTAAAGTGTGTTTTTTCCCACTGAATGTTCTCAAAATTAATTTTATCATTGTGATGTTATTTTACTCACAAAAAATGTTTTTGGAGAGTGTATAATAATTGTGGAGAGTGCTATAGGCCCAAACAAGAGGCGCTAAGTGGTCATTTTCATTTTTTTTTTTTTTTTGCAGAATAAATGTCCCTATATAAGCACACCAAACAAATAGTCCCGTTTCCTCCACTGAATGAAAAGATCAAGTCTTTCTCTGAGAAAACAAACCAAGAGATGTACATTTCTAACTTTAAGCTTAAATTAGCTAGAACTAGAGCTCGTTGCACAAGCAAACAGTAGAACAGTTAAGGATGGCCAGTTACATTGCTTAGCAAACACCATTAAAGTTTTAGATTAAAACCAGCCTCTGTGTACAGCATGTTGAGATAGATTTCTTTGTTTTCCCAGCAGGTTTCCCTTCATACTCTTGATGGCTCTTATATCGATAATTTGATAAATCGTATTTAAATCAAGCTGTGGGTTTTATTTACAAGTGAACTGTCCATATTCAGTCAATTATTAAATTAAGTTACTTTTATAGTTTGATGAAGGATTGACCCTGTCACTGCAGCATTTGCAAGTGTGTTGTTGATAGTGTTTCAAGTCATGTCCTTCAGAATATAAATACATTTCTTCAAACAGGCATCTTCCCAGATGCTTTGACTGACCAGCTATAGGCTGATTTCCAACCTTCCATTTATGAGTAACATACTTGGTAAGCTAGTCTCAGTACAAATTAAATTCTTTCTTCAAAGAAAATATTACTTGGAGGAATCTGAATCAGCTTCCGGACATGCCACAGCATTGAAAGTGTTTTTACTACAATAATCAGCAAGCTCACACTAAACTCTGAAAGATGTTCTTCAGTAATTGGCCGCTTGGACCTAAGCTCAGCATTTGATAAAAGATAAAACATACATGAAAGGGAGAGTTTTATGTCAATGGTTCTGATAAATATCTTGGTCCTTTATATTTCTGACTATTCATGATGCCACTTGATGACATTATTAGAGGCCACAGTGTGAGTCTCCATAGTCATGACACACAGTTGTACTTCACGGCTAAACCAAATGATTCAGCAGCTATAAACTACATTGCTATCTGTCTTTTGGCAATAAATAAACTGATGAGCAATTATTTAAGTTAAATGAGCGCAAACTAAAACCTTGCTTTTCAGCTCCAAACAAAAAATAGATAAATAAATACATAAATCTTGCTGTTTAATAATCTGAGGAAATTAATTGCCTGGATGAAGTCTTGGTGTTATCCTAGATTTCAGATTTAATTTCCACATTAACATGGTGACAAACATTATTCCTCTTTACCCCTCACTGCTAAACATTGACCCCTCACTGCTAAAGTATGACTACTCATAGGATTACAGTTATGCACTTTTTTTGTACTGGTCTTCAGTAAAAATATTTTAGCAACACCTGAAAGAAAATTAGGGATATAGTCTGTCAGTTATGGCTTAAAGTTATATTTATATATATGAGCCAAAACATGTGAATTATTTATTACTTTGGATCTGTTCAGTTTGCCTGGAAATTGTTTCATGAACATAAAGCTCTCGTCAGACATAAAGTAGTCTAGTTTAAAGCTCTTGTTGAGATTTAAGCTGTAGCTGGGCATCGCATTCTAGTCAGTAGTCAGTTCCAGTCAAATATAAAGATCAAGCTGAGTGTTAAACTCTGGTTATTTGTTAAGCCTTGATTAAGCATTAAGCTCTAGTCAGGCTCTAGTCTGCATTTTTTATTTATTTTATTTTTATTTTTATTTTATCGAGTGCTTGGCATAATTATGCCAATTACTTAATGCATGTCATTTCTACAAAACACTTTAAGCTGAATTTCTTGTATGAAAGGTGCTACACAAATAGTTACTATTGTTGTAGTAGTAGTAGTAGTAGTGGTGGTAGTACTCTTCTTCTTCTTCTTGTTATTATTGTAGTACATGCAAATATCTATGAAGTGGACCAACAAATATATGAAAAGTTGATCCATGTCCTTCTTGTCAGTGGCTGGTCATGTGTCTCAGTAAAGCTGATGGATGCAGACATGAGGGATCTTAATATGACAATAATTCAGCTCACAATTAGGTCCTGCTCATTATTAAAACAGGGCAACTGTCAGTCATACATGTCAGATCTGTCTGGGGCATGCTGTTGTCAAGCCCTAATATGTGGAGGAGGATGTTCATCATCCTGACTGGATAGCTGGTTGACAGGATAGCGTCCCATGTCACTAGGAGAATATGACTATAGGCCTTAATCACACCACAGTCCTATGCATTTGATAATGAGGCTGGGGTGGAAACTATGAATGTTGCCAGTGCAAGCAACATCAGCCAAATGGATCACATACATAGATGTGATACTGATACTGGCAAGTGGCATGTGTGTTCTCAGGGTTGTCCAGAAGAAAAGTTAATTACAAACACTGGAACAGTATTAGACCAAAGTACAGCATGTAGATTATTAGAATTGCTTGCATTATAATACATACCTTTTAATTCGTGTTTGTGTTTTTTGAAGCCTCTCTTTCTATCCAGTACAGTACTTTTCAGATGTGATATATTTAAATATAGACGATATATTTTTGACCTCTTGGGGTAAAACTGTGGTGAAATAAATACATTTCCACGCTGAAAAGTTTGCCTGTTTTGACCGTGGGTCAGCTAAAAAATTGATAGTTTGTGTCTAACTGAAAGACAGATACAACTGTTTAGAACAAGAGCAGAACTACACTGGCAAGCCGAATGAATAAATGAATGAAAAATAAATATTTAATAAATAGAATGCTTGTCATGGACATGCCTCACAAGCCACGAACCCGTCATCCTGTTTGCCCTGGCACTGAGCCTGGCGCTTCCCTCTCCACCTGTTTCCCACTCACCTGGTTGTTGGCACCTGTTGTTTCTCCCAACAAATACCCAGCCTGTGTTAAAGTCAAGCGTTCTCCATCATGTCCACCAGCTAGCTGTTTGTTCGTTTGTCTGTCTGTTTTTGTTACAGAATACTGAAAATTGTGCACACTGAAGACTCTGACCAGGTGGGACAGATATGGCTATGTCACTACTTCAGTCAAAACAGTCACTATAGTGTTGTTGCTCAGCAAAGTTAGTCTTCATCACATACTGTGAAGTAAAACATGACAGATTTTCATGATCAGTAACTCTCTTTCTCAGAAGACAAAATCTGGTAAGTGACCAGGGTGCGATCTAGGGGGGAGCAGGGGGAGTTATAGCTCCCCTAGTGGTGACATCAGCTGCCCTGGAAACATGATTTGTGAAATTTTGAGGGAGCTCTAAAATATTGATATAATGACCAAATAAATGCCATTTTGGGCATGGGCTTTCTCACAGGTGTAAAATAAGTAAAATAAAATTATATTTAGAGCTTATTACTCATGAAAAAACGTGCCTGCTTGCACGCTCATGGGGGCGCTGCCTGCAGCCCCACCCACTTCCCCACTCACACGAGCTCGTTTAGTTAGCAATACATGTTTACAAGGCATTGTTGCTGACATGTCGAAAAGAAGAAAGCAACAACGCACGGCTCCATGTACAGCCCGATAGGCTATAGCCCATGTGAAACAATGTAAGTTTTTGAGTTGAGAAGCCTAATTTTAAGTTGATTTAATTAAACAGTCAAACGTTACTTTGGTGGTCCCTGGATTATTTATTATCAGGTGGATTGAAGTTTGCGTAGCCCATATATGTGCAAATGCTCAGGAAGTCTGTTAAAATGAAATGAACCTGATCCATCGGAGCATTTCATGTAAATATTGTACAAACCAATAAATGGCATCGCCCATGTGCAACGAACCAGCATTAAAACTTTGCCTCCCGCCCAGCTCCCCCCGGAGACCGTGGTATGGTTCACACACTGTAGGTGACTGTCATTTCAACCATATACACAGTACACAGCGAAATGAAACAAAATTCCTTCAGAACCATGGTGTAACACAAAGAATAAAAACACCTCAACAAACCTAAAGCAGAATTACACAAGACTACGCAACTGCAAGGACTACAAGAGTGCAAAAACACAAGAGCAACAGTACAATACTTCAATAGACAACACAGAGAGCATTTGACAGGATCAGTAACAGTACTAGCGAAAATTAAAACAGTATAATAAAAGATATTGTATTCAAGTTGTTAAATGTGCAAAGGTAGACAGTTATAAGTAATTATGCAACAATGGCAAGTAGCAGAGACAGGATTAGCGGAAATATCCAGTATATACTAAATACAGGGTTTTGCAGTGGGGAGTACGCTTTCTTTGTTTCTGCAAAACAGTGTGTATGCTATGTGACAGGAAGCAGGTCAGTGTGTGCGTGATATACAGTTTTTTATTTAGTTCTGATTTAGGGGTCTAATGGCTTGGGGGAAGAAACAGACGGTGTATTTTGTGTCTTTGCAGACAAATCTTTCTACCACAAAGAAAGTTATATGAAAATGTAATCCAGGCCTAGAGAAACTTTGAAGGCCATGCAGCACTATGTCCAGGATTAGTAAATACAAGCCATTTTTAAACCACAAATGGGGGAAATCGAAATGAGAAAATGGAAAGCACAGAGTTTAGTTCTCATAGAACAGAAAGACATTCAGTAAGACCTGGCTGTTGTCAACCTTTTCCCCATAGAGTTAAAGTAAAAAAAAAAAACAAACAAACAAAAAAAACCCGCTGTTTTTTCTCAGTAATACTGTTGGCAGTACAAAAAACCCAAATGTTATTTACAACCATGCAGATCTTTGAGTGGCCAGTACTTGAAGGTTTTACTTCTTCTGTTATCAGAGTGTATTAATCTTATCTGCATTACATTTAACCTAACGAGCCAGTGTCTATGGTACATTCAGTGTAAAGCATGGTTTGTTCCAGATGGAAAATGACCTGAGCTGAATTATTACTGTGTTCTACACTTCTAGAGCAGAGAGGGAAGTGCTTGCTTGTAATTGAAAATGAGCTGAGTCTGCGAGACAAAAGCTATGCACAAGTGATTATCTTTTATTCATTAGAATTTCAATCTACCGGGGCCTTGTCTCAGGCAGAACTGGAAGTCACTGTCAGTTTTCCTCAGTGCTGTGATTTATAAATTGTGCAGCCATATAATGTAATTTTTCCACTCAGTAAAATATGCAAAAAGACCCCACACAGAACATATCTGCTCATGGGCATGTATCAGTATGACATATAGCTTGACATCTGGTTTTAGTAAAACCATTCGTTCACCATTCAAACAACAAAAAAAGATTTTACTATAAGGTTTAACTGATGCAATATTGATATAAACCATTAGTCTGTAGAGATCTTGTATTCAATATAAAGACTTACTTTCCATGCTCCCTACTCTCCAGTGGAGTGATGTTAGCCTGCAGCCATCATTTCAAGAAATTGAGAAACAGGCTACAGGAGGTGTCATAGCATTGGCAATGACTAACACACAGTTCTTGCCATCTAAATTCAAGCTGTCATGTCTCAAGAGATGAACAAGATGTATGCTGTTGTTAACCTGATTTGCAGTGGGGATTTGTTTTCCAGTTCTGAGAGGTTTGATTGATAAGATACAAAATGCCAAAGTAGTGCATTCTTTTTTGGCAAATGTCTCTTTTGGTACATAAACGACTGGCATTGTAACGTACAAACTAGAACAAAGAGGAAATAAACCGAATGCCACTGCTTTTTAGTCTTTTGAATAGTTTGATTTTAGGGTTTGTAGGAAACTCAGCAGTCTGATGAAAATCTCAGCTGCAATGAAGGACATATAATGTGGTTTTGGAATGAGAAATTCCAAGCCTGCTAAGTATCGTCTTGAATATGCTTTATTTCCCAGAGGACAAGTTCTGAGGGTGTGCTCAAGGGTAGACAAGTTTATCTTTTCAGTTTTGTTTCTTAAATATCATTGCTATTGGCAAAACAATGTACTGCCATTGTGTGAGTGTTTGTTTTTTTTTGGGGGATAATTTTAAAAATGCAGGCTGCTATTTACATTGTGACAAAATCTCATGATAAATGGTCCAGTACAAATTGCATAGAAAACTAAGAATATTTCTTCTTTTGCACTCACAATGTGAGTGAAAACCAGAATCTTGAACTATTGACCATATTTTTTTCTTCTGTATTTCTTTGTGCTCCCTTTTTGCTGTAATGCATGCATGCACTTGAACTCCACAAGTGTGTGCAGAAGTCTATAAGTAGATCAGAAAATCAGATCCACCTGAGAATTGTCTGATAATGCAATGTTGTAGTGAAACTAAAAAATAAACTAATTGATTAATTCATACATAAATAAATGAATAAACAGAGTAGTTACCTAAAATAGAACCAAGTTACTTATTAAATTATTTCCTTTTTTTTTTTTTTTGCAAAATTTAAATTCAATTTTCATCTGGTGGTCAAAAACTATGCCTGGACAATTGTTGCAGTGTGGCAGGATGCATAATCCTGCTGAAAGGGCCACTGCCATAAGGGAATACTGATACTGTGAAAGGATGTACTTAGTCTTTAAGTAGGTGGTACATGTCAAATGCTTTGCTGTTAGGCCACTTACATGATGACCAAAAGGCAGACACTGAAAAAAATCAATGAATTTCTCTCCATTTTCTAAGAAGTCCCTTCTCACACTACTGTCTTACAGCATGACATGCAAGTTCCTCCATTCACACCTATTAAACAGTATCCCTACCATGTTAATGCAGCTAAAAGAGTAGCCGTGTCTCTTGGAAAATGGTTTAGCTTAGTTGTTGCCTATACAGCTTGATCTGCTTGATTGTACTGAAAACTGACTATTCATGTGTAATGTTTTTAGACATATTCATGATGTTAGAGTGGAAGATGGGATGGAAGATTGTCTAATGAGTGTTTGGTCAGCTTATTTTCTATCCAAATTAGATTTACTTAAGCATCACTGGCAAGTGGCTTTACTTTCAGATTTTATCACCCCTGACAATTTCCTGCCATATACAGTTATACCATTTGGATTCAAGTATGCTCCCACTACTGTCCAGAGACTACTTATATTCTCAGTTTGTTCAGTTTATCTAGATGGTCTTGTTAATATCCAGAATTGCCCCCCCACTCTTCTGAATGTGCTAAGAAGGAGTTATGAAAGATTAGAATGGGCTTCTTTTTCAATTAATTTAGCAACATGTGACTTTGCTCATGCCTCAATATCATATGTGTTTTCATTTGTTACTGTTTCTGCTTTGCCCTAGACTAGTAGTGCTTCACAGAGACGTAACAACCACTGACAGGGGAAGTGAATAACATTGATTATCTTGTTACAATGGCACCTGTCAAGGGGTGGGATATATTAGCAAGTGAACAGTCAGTTCTTGAAGTTGATGTGTTGGAGGCAGGCAAAATAGGACAAGCGTAAGGATCTGAGTGACTTTGACAAGAGCCAAAATGTCATTGCTAGCTGACTGGGACATCTCCAAAACAGCAGGATCTTGTGGGTGGTCCCAGTAAGCAGTGGTTTGACCCTACCAAAAGTTGTCCAAGGAAAGACAATTTGTGAACCAATGATGGTCATGGGCACCTAAAAGCTAGGCCTACAGTTCCAACCCCACAGTAGAGCTTCTGTAGCACAAATTGCTGAAAAGGTTGCTTCTGGCTATGACAGTGTGATGCACTGGATAATGTTCTGCTATGAAACCTTGGGTCCTGGTATTCATGTGGAAATTGCTTTGAAGTACCACCTACCTAAACATTATCTTAAATTATGTGCTGCTAACGTGCCCGATACCCCAGTGCACTGTCAGTGGTCTTGTGGAATCTATACCTTGATGGGTCAGAGCTGTTCCGACAGCTCAAGGGAGGTCTAAACAATATTAGGTGGGTGGGTTTTAATGTTTTGGCTGATCGGTATTCACTTATTCCAGCCCGACACAGAAAAAAACCTGCACACAGCATTCTCACCCAGGGGTAATTTAGCATCTCCAGTTCACCTGACTTACATGTCCTTAGAGAGGAAACTGAAGTACCTGCTAGAAACCCACACAGACATAAGGAGAACATGCAAACACCGAACACAAAGGACTCTGGCCACCACTGCCACCCTACCTGTATGTTCTGTGAAATGAAAATCGTTTGGTTCTGTCCTCAGGTCCTACATCGCTACATCAGCTAGGCATCAAAATAGCACCAATTTCCAGGTTCTATCCAGCTATAGATGCTAATATTTAGGGCTCAAACACTTAAATACTACACTTAAGCACCAAATCAGTCTTAAGTTGTGCTCCAGGGGTCACTATAAGACTTTCAACAACAAGACACACTTTTCTTATACACAAAACACTAAAAATCTGTTAGAGACAGACAGAATCATTACTAATAAACAACACAATGCCGTACACATGAGATGAGGCCATAGCATGAGAACGGAAACATTACTTAGGGCCGCAGAATTGTTAAAGCAACAAGAATAACATTAGTGATAAATGACTAAGAGAAAATGAAATGAACTGATTAAAGTAACTAAGATAACACGCATGCATTTAACACATGTGACAACAGTTGCTAAGCAATAAAAATCTTAAGTAAGACCTGCCACAACACAAGTAAAAACCAAAAACAATGCAGGTGGAAGAAGTGAGGTTGGGAATAAGCTAAGCTGCACATGTTTAAACGATGATCTTTTTCAAATTATGCCATGTTCTTCCTCTGACTTTGCCCAGTTCTAACTTATGCTTATCATAATTGGAGTCAGTCAGATGAATAAGTAATGTTAACATTTGCAGAGAAGAAAGCTAGTCCCCTGGCCACTACTGAGTTCTAGCTTTGGCTGGATTGTAAGGGTGTTGCCAATATTCTTCCCTTCCTGTCAGTCTGCAGTCAAATATCCCAGCAGTCTGGTCTATAGTTTTCACCTTGTGAAGTCATATAGAGAGTTGTGTAGTCTGCTGGACCAAAGAATGCCCTTGCTGCGTAAACAAACTCACTGTATTATTCGCCTCACACACTTACTACAAACAAATAACCCGCAAGTGGAATGGGGCACTCTATTACGATGTAAATGTTTATTTAAAAGGCTCAAGGAGGTGAGAAGTGTATGAGTGTAACATTTTCTTTGAGGACCATTTGCTTTCAGAAACAATTTTTCACATAGACCTTAGGTCTAAACATAAAAATGCTCATATGGAAAACTAATAACTTGTTGGGTAGCATTGATGGCAAGTGCTGAGGCAAAGCAAAATCTAAAGTTTAGTTCTTTGAAAAAGAGAAATATTGTATCTACCTGATGAAACAGTCAATTGTAAAAAGCATCTCAATGTCATAGGTATGTAGCATCTTCCTGCCTTTCAAGCATTAGTGCTTATGGAGAATATCTTTAGTATGAAGACTGCAGTGTCCTTCATATGTTGGACTTTGCTTTTACGTTTTTGGAATGTGTTGGTGTGTACTGTAATGCAAATCTGGTAACCCCTGCCTGCCTCTCTCTCTCTCTCTCTCTCTCTCTCTCAAAATGTGTGATACTCAGCCTAAATATACTGTTCATGGAGTAACTCTTTCATTCTGTACCGTATGTGACAAATACTCTGCTAATTTTAAAAATAACTTAGACTGCCTTAATATTTCATGTTAATGTGAACTGTTATATTTTTGTAAAATACGTAAAATAGCCCCCACGGTGGCGCAGTAACCAGTGGTTGCTTCACACCTCCAGGGTTGGGGGTTTGAATCTGGGTCCTGGCCCTGGCCGTGGGTGTCCTATGGGATCTCTGGTTACTGCCACAGTCCAAAGACATGCAAGCAAGGTGAACTGGGGATTCTAAACTGACCGTAGGCGTGAGTGTGTGAGTGAATGGTGTGTCTGTGTGTCTGTGTGTGCG